>OZ026620.1:16577755-16642755 GCA_964020975.1 Hermodice carunculata
TTGAATAAATAAATAAATAAATTAATTAATTAATTAATCAATGAATGAATTACTTAATTAATTAATTAATAAAAATAAATAAGTAAATAAATAAATTAATAAATAAATAAATAAATAAATAAATAAGTAAATAAATAAATAAATAAATAAATGAATAAATAAATAAATAAATAAATAAATAAATAGAGTGAATTATACTATTCAGTCAGCTGAATTCCTTCAAGCTTTTTCGGCATCTGCAGCCGTGAAGCGATCCCCGCCTTTACCTCCGCACTCCAAAATGGGTCTGATAAAATAGACGCATGGTTTCTAGAACTTTCATGGTCAGTAATTTCTCTGTTTTAGCAAAAATATCTCAAATTTACAAGGATTGTGATACCAAGGTGTTTGTTGTTCTTGACTTTCTGCAAAAGGGCTGCGATGGAATGTAAGTGGAGGGTGGACTGGAGGGAAAGTCTTGCGTAAAATTATCATACTGTCAGTTTTCGGGACGTTAAATGTAATGAGCTAGTTGTTTGCCCATTCATCAACAGCTGAGAGATCCTCATTTAAGATTTCATATGCTGCCACAGGACTGTCAACTGCTTGATGTTACATTGGACATGGTCTCCAATATCATTGATATATATATATATATCAATGATATCACAAAAGTGGCCTTAAAACGGACCCTCGGAAAACACCAGCTTGCACTGTCCCCTAAGTGAAACACTGGCCATTAATTACAACCCACTTCTGCGGTCATTGAGATAGCTGCAAAACCAGCAAAACAAGTTATCATGAATTCCATTTTTTTTGTTTGAGTTTGTTTTCGAGCCCCGTCTGCCACACCTTATCAAATGCCTAATTATATCCAGGAATACGCGGCGTATCTCTTTTTGTTGGTCCAAAGCAAGACATAGTTCAAGGACCAGTGACTGATTGATAGTGGAATTACCAGGAGAAAAAACGGATTCGTACACATAAACCAGCAGATTGTCTCTAACACAGTAGAAAACGTGTTCAAAGACCAGTTTTCAAATACTTAGCAAGCACAACTTAATAAGAAAACGTAATAATTGTTGCAAAGGTTATAATCACCCTTTTTGTGAATTGGAGTAAGGTTTGCCCGGTTCAATTGAGAGGGAAACGTTTCATATCTAAAAGCAAGGTCAAAGGATTGAAAAGAAAACGACTTTTATATTGAGGATGTCCCTTTTGTCAAAAGCTTTGAGGTAATTCCATCGGATCCTGTAGCTTCAGAAAAATCTAAACTGAATAGAGTTTTTAGACTTCCTGATCTGTTATCGAAAATATTATTTTCAGATTAAATTACAGGTAAATAACTTTGTACGCTACGGTTTAACGCGGTTTCGAATTTTTTGCGGCAAAGTAACTGCAGCATGACGTTGACTTTCCTTTTACGGGGAACACGGAGGCATGACCTTATGAGCCGCCGTCTTGAAATACACACGATTGTGTACCCTTCATTCCATCCATGCAGGCATAGTTTCTCGGGTCAGTGACTTTTTGTTGACTTAAGATATTTAGATCGCTCGAGTTTGTTTTGTTTGTTTGTTTGTTTTTTTTTTTTTCAGCTCAACTGACTTGTGGCAATGTACCTTGGTGGCAATGTACCTTTAAGGGGACTCTATCAAGTTTGTTCAAATGATCACACTCCACTGATTTTTTTTTAATCTTTAAAAAAGATTTAATAGAAAAGTTTAACACGGAAATTTCTTGTAGTGGTTCTAACTTAAAAAAAGTCTGGCCAGATTTTTGTCACTCTTGATAGGGACGTACCTTTTATAAGCGTCTACCTATTTTGTGCAATTGGTCTTGCTCCGGTGATTTGCAGACCTTGACCTCATTCCCAAGGTCACAGGATAACTGACATGGAATTTACTGGTAACTTGAAAACGTGAGACCTATCGTAAGTTATGACTTTGTTGCACATGTTTGTCTTTAAAGGTCCCCCCCCCCCCAAGAGAGTACACGAGTGACCATGACCTCATTTCTGGGATTACAAGTGCAACATAAATAAGTTTTTACCCTTTACTATAACTTGGGAACTACTTGAACCAGGACCTTGATATTGCACATGTTCATGTTCTTCCTTAAAAGTAAGATTTTACTCAGTACATGGGTTACCTTGATCCTATCCCAAGTTCACAGAACCACAAGTGTTATGAATCTCTTGGCCAGCTGAGCATCGGCTGTTCACACAGCCGTCTTGTTTATTGGATCACATATTTGTGGCAACTGTACTGCATATTCACCTCAATATTTAATTATATTTCAGAGCATCTGTCACTGGCGCATAGTGTATTGCTTTTCCCTTGAATAACATCTGAAGGATTGACAGACCGAGAAGAACATTTGAGCAGTGCATTGCAATGCTTTTTATTTTAAGAAGTCAAATAACCCTGTCAAACTGAATTTTCTTATTGTTTGCTTTTTTATCTTTTTTTGTTTGAACATTTATCCTTGGGCTCCATGAGGCTTTGCCATGACCTCTACTTGTTTGTTGAGATGAATTGACGAAAGGTTTCTCCATATAGTCAGGATTTTCTTTCGTCTTATTTTACGATGAAAAGGTTGCAACATCTTTGTCGAAAACCATTCTTGAAAGAAATAGCAGACACTGGAGTATACAAATATTGCAGTCAGAATGTACATTACATTCAGCCGTTGCAGATATAACTACACTACAACAAAGTACTTAAACTAATAAAACGAGTATTTTTAGAATCAGTGTGCACTTTACGTTCTAATACATATGCATCCTTCACAATACATGACACATATGCAAGGGCCACATATTTAGTTCCAGGTTTAAAGTAATAGGATATACCTGCATTTGGAATTAATATGGTTGCACATTCAAGGATTCCTTTGTCACGCTGCGCTGGTATAAAAAGCGAATTCATATGAGCACCAAAATTCTAGTTGAGTTTTTTAAAGAATCAATAACGTGGCGATATACCTCCATTCAATGATTTTGATGAATTTTAAACCGTTTATATATATATATATACACACACACACACACACACACATATATATATATATATATATATATATATATATATATATATATATATATATATATATATATATATATATATACATACATATATATATATATATAGAGAGCGAGAGAGAGAGAGAGAGAGAGAGAGAGAGAGAGAGAGATGGTTAGGTAGCTAGGTAACTAGCTAGGTAGGTAGATAGATAGGTAGACAGTCAGAAAGACAGAGACAGACACAGCACAGATGGATGGATGGATGGATGGATGGATGGACGGACGGACGGACGGACAGACAGACAGACAGACAGACAGATCTTTCGTCTATAGTACAGCGAACTAGAAATGCACACGTGCGTTCTTCGTGGCACTCTAAAGTCATCATGTTCACGTTATCCGTTTTGAAAATAATATACTTACATGTTTTAACTAAGCTACGATCACGCGAAGGACAACGCCACCGTAAAGGACAACGTTTTTGTACTTACTCAGTATATCCTGTCACTAAGCAACAACATTGGACTCCATGGATATACCCTTATTAAACTCTGTGTGTGTGTGTGTGTGTGTGTGTGTGTGTGTGTGTGTGTGTGTGTGTGTGTAACAGAAAGAGAAAGAGAGAGAGAGAGAAAGAGAGAGAGAGAGAGAGAGAGAGAGAGAGAGAGAGAGAGTCCCACTTCATTTGAAGTTCAGTGTGGAACTGATGCACCTTGCTCAACAGGAAAGGTTAGCACAGTAGAAACTGTGCTAGCTCAGGGTCTTTTATGAGTACCCGATGACCTAATAAAACATTAATACATCATTCTCACCCACGACATTCTCAAGACAGCAGTTTTGCATTAATTGGCGACGACATTTTAAACAAGTATTACTAGCTTGTGAGCTCACCATAATTGAAAATATCCTACATAAAACATGAGAACACCTTACCTTTTTCACATCAAAGTTGTCTTGTACAGGGAATTCACTGACGTTACACGAGCTTCCATGCACAAGTTTCACATATAACATATGTAAAAGGAAGGGGATTGTGACAAGATAGAAACCCACTGTCATTGCCATGCTAAACATAAATTTTTAAACCCTTAACGTTCGTTTCCAGTCGGGGTAGAAGCCGATGTTCTGCCAAGGTGACTCTTTACGGCTCCATGCAGATGCTTACAAGTCATGCAGAAATATATGTTCACCATGAATACACAGTCTGTTCATAGTGGAGCTCAACCAATCCAATGTGAAGTGCCATACCTCTCGAGGCAATAAAATGAAGTCCCGAATTTCCAAGATTTTCCGAAGGTGTAATCAGTGATTCTCGAATTCTTATAGCATCAGTGATCCAGTTTGAAGTCGTCATGTCAAACTCCATCGAAGTCAAAACTCAAACAAAAGTGTGAATTTGTAGTCACTTGCACAATTTTCATCTATTTGGTTGCAAAATAATGTAACTTTTTATTGCTTTGTCTGTCTGCCTTTTGGGTCTCTGTAGTAATTGCAGGTTTGATTTGCTGATCCATTTATTCTATTGTTAAAAATATTAATACCATTATTGTTTATATGATTGCTCTTTTTGGCTGGGTAGCCCATTCGTTTTAAAATTCTTCTTTCACGGCCACCAGGGTTGCAAACTAGAAGCATTTTAAGCATAATCGGTTTGCACGTGAATTAAAACACATGTACCCAGCTGAAGCAAAAATTGTACATAAAAGTCAAACACTTCTATGAAATAGTGAATAAATAAACCAGTACGTTGAGCTGGTTAGTATTACACAATAAAGAGTAGTGGCATATGACACCTATAATTAAAGAATAGTGGCATATGGTACCTTTAAGTAGCAGGTACTGTGTAACTGTGAAGGGTTTGAAGATAAAATAATAAAACGCTTTATAATGCAAATACAAAAGGTTATACTGAAAAAACACATTACAAAAAGGAAACTTTTAAAGGCAAAAACACCGCTGAAGTCCATGACGCTCATGATGTCATGCTGCAATCAATAATGTAGAGAGGCATCACTCTACGTGGTTTTCTTTACAATATAGAATTGCCAATGCAACATGGACGCCACCTTAACGAGCAATAAGGAACCAAATTGAATAAGTCAAAACAGATACAACTACTAGGATGTAATGGTGTGAGAAAGCGTGTGTTTGTTTGTATTTTATTTCATTTCTTTAAATGAAAGACACTGTAGGTTTAATCCTTGCAGTGATTTATCAGAGCATGAGTCCGCAAAATTCCTTGATGTGTTTTAAGCACAAAAAGAGCCGCTGAAATTTGGATGAAAATAGGCATATTGGTACTTGAGTTTTTTAAACACAAATGTGACTATAACATATCAAAATTAACCAGGTGAGCACACTCTTCATACTGGTCAGCACTGCCAGGAATCAAAATTATTTCCATAATACTCAACACTGTAAGGAAAGCTTTCTGTTGGGTTGACAAGAAACCGTTGACGTTTTGGTGGATAAAATGATTCATATCTGCGCGTAGGTTGAAATGCTAATTCCTTTGTGCTCACACCTATGGTGTACCTTACATACACTTTACTCAAAGAGAAGCGGATTCATTTCTGAATGAGCTGCTGAATATGCCAAGCCTCTTGCATGAAGTCAGATTTGTATATCTGGTACGCTGATGTAGTTTCGGTGGCATGGTATGTGCTCCTGAAATGCCTCGTTGCGCATTAGTTTCGTTGTCAAATCAATGAGGTCACTTTATATATGCAAAGTAAACCTAAATCAATTGAAGGAATGTTTAAATGCTACGTGAAGAAAGTGAATTGCTATCTTGATAACCTATACTCAATTTATGAAACATATGTGGTGACATGCTTCGGACGGGTGTCTTGAGCACAAGTTCATGTCTGGGTTGGTATTATATATTATCCATAACCACTTGTCGGTTCCTAGGGAGTTATATTTTCTTTTGGGTGGGGATGGGGAAAGGGGATAGCATAACACCACCACATCATGTTTGCCAGCTGGCCTTTTATTGCTAATCTTCTTTTTATTTCTCTTTCTCAGGAATGTGCCTCTGGCGAAAGGCTAACCTCTCCACGTCATTTCAAATTATTGTCACTCCTTTCCTTGCTCTATATTATATTTAGTAAACCGATTCCTGCTGCACCTGGAGCACAATGCAGTTTTCCTCAGTTGTCCCGAAATGCAGGAAACGCTAGGAATGTTATGCAATAATCCGACTCATGACCATTAGGAAGGTAAAAGATAACATGTTTAGGACGGAATAACTGAAATTCCTTGAGTGACAAGACTACATTATCGTCGAAGCATTGCCTCAGTCCGCATATGAAAAGTAAGGAAAAAAACATATCGTCAATCGTGCCCAAGACCTCACATTCTTTCAAACTGTCCAGAAGCTGAGAAAATTGGGAGACAATTTTGGGGAAATATAAAAGAAGAATGGACATCAAGCAAAAGACAAATTTTGTATGGAATCACAGCATTGATTGGTTAAATGCTTGAACAAGGTACAATGAGTCCTGGTTGTAGCCCGTGGGTTTCACCTGAAAGTTTGGGTAAGAAGGTAGACAATGCTCTTAAACTTGCTTAAGACTTAAGAAAACTTAATCAAGTTGTTACCAACTATCTAAAAACCCACTGGTACTTTCGGACCTGCGTCCACTATCGGGGCAACCCTCTCTACAAAGCACCATATTTGACTCAGCGGAGCTCTTGACTGCTGTGTCCAGTAATGCTACTGAATTCATTAGCCTGGAGCGACTTCAGTGTCTGACACAATATCCCTATTATTGGACCCACTATCGCCAAAAACTGCTAACGTCAAGCCGTTAAATTTGCACTTTTTATTAAACTCTCACATTAAAAGTCCTATAATATATTGTGCATTACATTCATTCGACAAATTGACCTTCCGTTAGCACTAATCGTACATATACTTTCGATACACCTCTTCAAAGTATCGAATCGGGACTACTCCATAGGTTTGGCTGCCGTTATGGAAACTGTGGATCCGGCACCCAATGGTTTCTAAATGAGGATAGTAATGGCGCGATCTTTGGGGGGGGGGGGGGTATAATATATGGACCAATAGTCAATATTTTACAAATATTTTAGAGCAACAATAATATCCTGTGGCCCCGGTTAACTTTGATATCCAAATCAAATGTATTTTTGTGCGACTGTCCCGCAACGCATTGTGCCACCTTCAAAATGGTGCTCTCCTCAAATAGTACCAACGTGCATGGTTTGTATTGCTAGGATATCATTATGCATTTGTATATGTCACTAACGAATATAACTGTTTCAGACACGACCAAGTTAGCAGAGTAAAGTCGAGACAGTAAATCATCTTCTAAAAGTACTCTAGCGACTGTTTGCCTTGGTAACTCGGAACAACGACACCAAGAACGTCGCGAAATATTACGATAACAATCACCGAACAACCCAGCCTGTGCTGTTTCACTGAACAACGGTAGCTATGCTGCTATTCTGTTTCCTGCGGCCTAAGTAAATCCACCAGACAATTTTTGTGTGTGTGTGGGGGGGTTATGTTTTTTTGTGTGTTTTGTTTTGTTTTTTGTTTGTTTTTTGTGGTTTTTTTTGTGTCTTGTTTGTTTTTTGTTTGTGTTTTGTTTTATGTTTGTTTGTTTAAAGTTTTATAAAATTTATTTAGGGTCTAGCCTTTTCAGTAGGGTCGGTCGGGTTACCGGAACTACACATAAATTTTGATAGCCCTTGAGTAACTGGGACATTTGTTGAAACATGTTAAAAATGGATGTTCTTTCCCCTTTTATACATTACCTCCCGTGGCGTCAGTTTAATTTGTTACCAGGGCATAGCCGGAGGCACTTGTACTTAATAAAAAGGTGAAAGGTCAAGATGCATACGCATATTTTATTGACTTGCAAAAAGCTTTTGGTTTGGTCGATCGTGATTTACTTATGTGGCAACTTCTTCAATACAGTATTATGGGAAAACCACCGAATGTCGTGTACACATCCGCTACCCGTACCAGACTGAAACATTTTTTCCGCGGAAGATTGTGACCCAAATTTCCATGAACTCAAGCCAACTTCAAAGAAAGATGGTGCACCTAAGCAGTAATTGTGTTAGATATGTACAGTGACAACACTAGCATGATACATGGCTGCTTACTATCCTGTGTTTGTTTAATAAGTTTAGTAAATAAAGATGGTCCGCATGGTTAAATTGAGAAAAGGCCATGTGAATTTGACACTTCAAATGTAAAAATCGGTTGTTGCAAAGTTGATTGCTATTCGATTGTAGGTACTCCGTTTATTCTGATGGTTGTGGAGGATTTCCCAAAAGTGACGGCACGACGAGGCGTAGTAATTTTCAGTCTCCACATTTATGCAATAAAAGCATGTAATTCGTTTGTAAAATGTAAAAATTAAAAGTGCCTCGTATTGTAGGAAATGTTTGGGAGAGTGATATTTGAGTGGATGTAAGATGAATTGATAGTGACAACTTTAGGTGATGATGTCGCTGGTTGTACATTGCCAGACGTCCCGATTATCAATATGTTGTGACCCTATCGTGCGTAAGTTGTTACGGCATACCTGCGTATATATGCAGTTTTTTACTTTGGTCTTAACGGGATCCAAGTACATCTATTGCAATACCTGGTTGGTAACGTGCTTTTTACAAAACTATCGTCATGTAACTTCAAAGGAAAAAAGAGGTCCCATTACATTATACATTATTTTGAAGCCTAAAAACACAACGGGAAAAATGATCAAATTTATAGATGGGCGAGGGCTCCTCTCGCTCCTCTATAGGTGACAACCCAAAGGATCTATGACCAGGAGACTTCTACAAAAAGTGCATGGAAACGAAACTGAGTGTCGGTTTTGCCACAAAATGCTCTCTTTTTAATCAATATTAAGTATCCAAGATGGGGAAAAATTTGTAAGGTCTCTTTTGGCACATTTGCCGAAGTTCTGAATCCACTTGGCTCATGAATATGAAATGAGCATTACGCATGGCTTACGAATTTCAATTCAGGGTGGCCATACAAGGATTGCATCATGTGATCAGTCCTATGCAATAAAGTCTCTTTAAAAGGGAGAACTTTGCTACATGAGGACTTTACATTTGTTACAAAGTAACAGAAACATGCCTCTGAAAGTAGCAAACAACAAAATGATTTGATCACTGACCGTGTAAAATTCGCTGATTTTCAAGATTTCATGTCTCAACACCAGTGGCAGCCAGATAGTGGCAGAGAGAGAGAGGCAAACAGCGATGGAGCAGGTGAGCTCATGATTAGTGTGTGTGTGTGTGTGTGTGTGTGTGTGTGTGTGTGTGTGTGTGTTTAAGTAAACGAGGTGAACGCCAGGACACAGAGGCAAGTAGTACTAGCTTCAGCGATTGCTTTACTTCGAAGCCAATTAATAACTTATTCTGGGAAAAAATAATCCTTTGTCGTATTGGCACTGAGGTAAAGAAGATCTGTGTTGCCAAATTCTGATCAATGTCTTTACATTCAGGTTATGAGAAATGTCTAACTGGGGTCCCGGGGGAGGGGGCGGGAGGCACATACTCAACATCAGGGTGGGTGTGTGCCTCGGACATGTTTATACAATACCCCATCTTAATCCTACACCAGATGTCAAAAGGTAATCCTGTAATGTGTTGAAAGGAGTGCTGCATTGGCGCATCTTAATTGTTACCCCTATCGATCCTAATCCAGCTTTGTACATTTGGGGGGGGGGCTTTCCTAATCCTGGGAGTAGTGAAAACAAGGCCCTTCCCGCGGCACATTGCCAGTACAATCCTGCATGGAAGTACCCTCCCCCTCCCCGGGGCTGGGGTACAAAATTTTCATTCTGAATGTGTTAAATCTTCTTGACAAATCCATTAAACCTCTTCAGCCGACCAAAACATATCAACTTAAATCAATTTTACATTCATAACTGTGACCAGTAAGCATCCAGCTCCAAAATAACAAAACAAATGTGAACATCCTATTGTATTTACACAGCAGAGCTTTGTGTCTCTGATTTTACCTAAAAAAGTACCCCCCACCCCAACCCCCACCCCCCGCCCCCAAAGAAACAAACAAACAAAAAAAAAACATGCGCTTATAACAGTGCGAACCACACATCTATTCGGTCGCAGGAGTTTGTTTTATTATTATTATTATTATTATTATTATTATTATTATTATTATTATTATTATTTTGTTTATTAGTATCATTAATGCACTTCAAACCAAGTTGTTTGCTCGGCTCAAGCAGATTCATGCCGTATGCCGAACAGAAACAATAGTCTCTACTCATAACCGTGTCAGCTCACACTCAAACACTTTGGGGTTAATCTTTCAAGTACAATCGCCATAGGAATCAGCAATTACATAATTTGTGAAATCACTGAAACCTAAAGACTTTTTGATGCCTGGTCGCCTCCTCGTGGATATAAACCAGCTTTGCAACTTCACGTTCACCCCGTCACTGCTGTGGCTGTCTCCCTCCCCCCCCCCCCCCCCCCCCCCATCACCCGAAGAAGGTGACACTTTATTCCAGCTGGTTAGTTAGGCCCAGGACCGGTATTTTGAATGTGCCGATCAATGGTCGGCCTTACCCCACATAAAATGATACCCCGGTTTATCAACAGTGGTTTCCCAAAGAGGTGATGAGGGAGGGGGAGGGAGGGTGTGGGTTTGTTTATTGGGGTATTCTTTTTTTTTTTTTTTTTTTTTTTTTTTTTTTGGGTGTTTTTTTAACCGTTTCCTTCTCTCCAAATGATTTACTGTATTGAAGGTTTCCACCAGTTCTCACTGCCCATACAGGTCATTTGTTTATTCAGAGAGTCACACAAATGCTGTAATGCACTTCTCTTGATTGGCGCTAGCCAGAAATTTTAAAAAAGGGCGTCCAAATAATTTGCAAATTTCCCAATTTTACTTGGGTCCTCATGAGCATACGTGTCTCACCGACTGCTGGTGAAGTCGGAAATTTGAACTCTTGAATAGCCACATTAATTTTTGTTGACATTCATTGTCTCTGCCAAATTAGTTTTCTATCGACGCAATTTTTGTGATGTTTGACATTCCCAAGATTATACATGTGTAATGCCCGAAAGTAAGAGCGCATAACTAGGGCTTATATGATTGACAAAATGTTGCGGTATTTTCAAATCAATGTCCTTAAAACGGCCACCTAAAAATATAAACTTTAATACACAAATGTACCTTTTTTAGCAATTTTGTGGTTGAAAATTGGCAAAGTAAAAGCAGCGGTAAAACTGCACTCGTTTCTTCCCCTCCGTAAGACTGGGTCACTTGTGGTTAACACCACATGTTTGGTGTCTTTGGAAAGTTCAGAACTTCGTCTACTTCAGTAAAATGCTTTCTTATTGGCTAAATGGGACTGCAATGTGGTTGACTTATGCCAAGCATCACTGTGTCACAGGTTAGATTGTCATTCTGCGATCGTTTCTTTTGGCTGATGGTGATTTAGTCAAATCGTAATATGAACCTTTTGAATAATTAACGCTGACGATGAATCATGTGGACCAATAGGAGCATGGCGATCGATCAGACCATGCATTCGCTCGTCTCAACAACATGCCCTAGGTAAAAGCATGGACGCCAGGCATAATGAAAGCGGCAAATCTGGCTATTTTGATGCTGTCAAGGTGTGAAAATTTTGATATTTTCATAGGGTTAGGACTCTGTTCTTCTGAAGCTTTCTGTTACGATTGCCACGCATACGAAAGTATATCCACAGTATATTTTGGTCCAGATGAAGGCAACGTCGTGTGTTCAGACCCCATTAGTCTTGCCTTCATTAAAACAAACGGCTAATTGTAAATAACTTGTAAAATGAGCAAAATAATCAGGTTTCCACAGCGTGGAAATCAATCACACGTGGTGAGCCATTTCAAACAAATCACTGCAAAATAAACGTGTACAATTTTAGAGATGTGTCGAGCACCACAAAAAATACAACTGGCACGGTGAGACTACAACTGGTCAGCATCTCGTAAGAAGTTAATGGCACTCGAAGAGTTAACTGGATTAAAAACAGACTTCTGGCAGTGGACTTCTGTTTTGTTTGTGCGGCACAGCATGGCTATTTGTGTACATAAAGAATGCACAATTTGTTTTTACTTTGCAATCACACTTCAAAATTTTGACATTTCGGTCAGATTAAGAAGCAAAAAAATCACGCCCACCACACCAGTTGTTACTGGTACAGGATAAATATAGCACGGCTTCAGTTACACTCCCCAACCCCTTTTTCATTTTCACGATCAGCCGTCCAAATGACACCTGACTGCTCGACGTATTGCTGGCTGACACTCTGGCGCCAGCGGGGCTGACCGCTCAAGGCATTAATCGAAGCTTTCTCAATGATTTTTTTTTTTTTTTCGGAAATACTTACATTTTTTTTAATTTGTTGCGCCGCAAAAAAAAAAAAAAAAAAAAAAAAAAAAACGTGCGCGTTGATGATAAACCGGAATATTTTTAAATGTCATATCATATATAATGGTAAGGGGGTCAAAGGTAGGGAAAGGGGCTGAAAGTAAAAGGGGATTAGGCCTTGGTTGTTGCATGTCCATCCGAGCCTCGTCATCGACAAAAAAAATTTTTTTTAAAAATGAATGCCAACCCAACGGCGGTTTGTGCTCTTGATAACCAGTTTCGGTGGTAAATATAGTTGCAAAAGTTCAATGCGAAATCAGGTAAACTAAGTCAAACGCGTCCGTTTCATTGAAATTAGTTCTTTGTAACCGACGTTACGCCAAACAGCCGGTTGTGTTACCCTTTCCCTATTATTTCATTGGCAGTAAACCCTTAACCCTGGACTAGGGTATTGCTGATCAAGTCAACTCGACTGAACTGGTTTTGAGCTTTTTATTTTTTTATTTTTTTTTTTTTTTCAAGTTGTGGCGCACACAGTTGACCCGCTCTCTTGGCAATGTTGGGTCTTGGATTCTAAAATACCAAAATAACGATGCCTATGAAGGATGACCCGTAAACTATATAGGCCTATGAAAGTGCATCTGCATGAACATGTACATGACTTGTAGGCCCACCTTATCATTATTGTACCGAGCAAAATAAATCGTGAAGTTCTCTAACAGAAATGCCATTGGAGATCTATGTCCTGCCGGATTCTGCACCAATAGGCCTAATTTTTAGCGTAAATCCTACAGGCCATTCGTTGAAATTGATTTTTTACTCTACAGTAGGTATACATGTAAACATCTTTTAATTTCGGTCCTTGCACGGCCGTCTCCACCGGCATGTCTGCACGGTAACGCGTCCGAGCCCCCGCGAAAAGTTCTTGGTCTGTGGCCGCGTACTACCCTGCCAAGTGGAAGAGTCGCGCGGTCCTTGCGCGGAGGTGTTAAAAGAATTTCGATCGGTATTGTAGGCACAATTTACGAGATACTCGGTGTGTTGATAAGAAAGATTCTGTCTCTGTCTGTATATACATATAGCAGCGAAAGCAGATTATTCTACAAATACTCCTGTGTAAAAGTAAACACTTTTACAACTTATTGGTTCTCAACTAAATATGGTGTAAGACAAGGCGATACTCCCTACCTTGCTTAATTTGTGACTTATTGATTTTAGTGATGAATTGATAACACAAGGGTATGGGGTAATATAGATGGCAGAGCTCTGGGAAGCTCAATGTGTGCAGATGATATAGTTTTGATTACAGAAAACCAAATTGTTTTAATGAAAAATCAATACGTTTATTTGAATATTTGTGTAACAAATGCAGACTGAAGGTAAGTATAGACAAAATGAAAGTAAATTCATTTCGATGAAAAAGTTGGACAATTTTTCCAATTTAGAAAGAGTAGACAAGCACATACATCTTGGAATTTACTGTGCTGGAAATTATTATTTGTAAAATACTGCTACGTTTTTGGCAGAGGCACGTGGCTCTGCTTTAAGTGCTGTGATTTCAAAGTTTCAGAAGTGACGGGATGTTGCCTTCAAAACTTATACCTGTATAATTCATGTGTGGTACCTGCTGCTGGTGACTGTTCTGAGGTATGGGGTTTTGGCTGGCACAAAACACTACTAAAATTCTAAATCGGGCCATACGTTATTTTCTGGGTGTGCTTATTAGAGTTCCATTGTTGGCGACAGAGGGCGATGTTGGCTGGATTAAGCCGTGATATCGTAGACGTCTTAACATGTTTAAGTTTTGGAATTATTTAGTATTTATACATTGACAAAATAATGATCAGTTGGTTGAGGACGAAGTCTCTTTTTCTTTGCACCTGCATTTTTTATTCTGATATAAGGGAAGTTATGTATAATTTAGTGAAATGTAAGTGTTCCGATTTCGAAATAAAAACAAACGAGGAAAAATTTATTTATCTGGTGTCATAAAAATGGAACCTTGTGGCAAAAATATTTGCATAATACTCGAAGCAGAAGGAATTAAGCCTTTTACAGACTCGTTTCATAACTCTTTCATGTTTACTGGTTCAAAGTGATATATGAGCCAAGGTGCCTGGGTGTTAGTCACTTAAAAATAGTTTGTATTTATTATTCTGAATGCACATGTCAGTGTTATCAATAAACAATATATACATACAATAGATTGGTGTTTTACATACCCATGCATTGGCGACAGTGGCATTCTAATCAGGTGGTTCATATGCATACATATGTGTTTTCAATATTATGTGTGTCTTTAATTCAGACATGAAAAAGTACAACATCCAGGCCATGCAGCCATGTGCTCATTAGTTGGTAATATTTGTGACGGTGAAGGGAGAGGAGTAATGTGGGGTGTTTGTGTTTAAGGTCGAGGCACACAGGTAAATATTGTAAACAATTAGCCAGAAACCATAAAGTTTATCAAACGTAATTAATGACTAAATTTAGTAAAGCTTGTTTGCTGCGTAATTTTCATACGTTTACCTAGAAAATAAACTAGTTCACTTATGGATCCTTGATCAGACCACCTGGTAGTTTTTGCGCTACAAAGTAAATTATTTTTCAGAGATGGCCCGTAAATATACCGACTGGGATCCAATCTCGACTTCTCAAGTCAGTACTGAAATTTGTTTCTTTGCATTCGAATGCAAGGTGAATGTTGATGTTTTGGTTACTCTTGAATTTCTCTGTCAATGTTAAGTAACAATTTATGAACTGGGTATCGTTTTCGTACGTATTTGAATTCCGATTAAGGGGCATTTGTAGATTTCTCTATGACACAAATAAATAAAAAAAACGCCTTAGATTATCTTTTGTGCCAACCGATGTGGGACTGAAATTGCAAAAAAAAAAAAAAAAAAAAAAAAAAAAAAAATACAAGAAAAACGGAAAACGAAAAAATACATTTAAGGATGCAGTCCATGCCTTTCCGCACTAAGATACAGACCGTGACTCTGATATATATATACATATATATATATATATATATATATCAGAGTCACGGTCTGTATCTTAGTGCATATATAATTTATGCAACAGGCTCTCTGCGTCTGTTAAATACTTTTTTTAAGATTGGTCATATGCCAGTGTTCTCTAAAAACTCAGTAGTTTCAATAGCTATTCGTAGACAACTGCTGGTGACATGATGTGCGTTTCTGCAGAAGGGTGTGGTCACTTCAGCTAAATAACGTATTTCATAGAAATTTATGGAAGACCCTGTATCCTGTACTAAAGATAGCTTTTATCAAAGTACGCAATTGTTCATGCTGAAGTCATTGCCATTGGCATAGTCTGACTAATCATTCAAGTAGAACAACCGCAGCAGAAATTGTCAGACAACACAAAACCACAGCCTACGGCCTTTATCATCTCAACCAACGACATCATCTGTCACTTGTTAAATTGGTTTTTGTTGTATCAGTTAGAAGTGCATCATTGCTTGCTCTGGCAGAGGGTGTTTGATCATAGTGTAGTATACAAGTACTCGCCTGAAGCACTGCATGATAAACACAAGATCACATTTCCCTTTCCCATGGACACACCCGAAAACAACTGAAGATATGGAAACCACTACGTTGATTTCTCAAATTATACCTGGAAGGACAAGACTGGTGAATGGATGAAGTTCTTCCGGTTGTTTTGACTTGATCTTCTCTGGGTTGAACAAGGGTACACAGATTATTCTCGTGGGGTAGGGGGTAACCTAATGCTTATTTTATTTTGAGCAAGGTACGCCATACACATTTTTGCTCATTGGGCACATTCTGTATGCTTTAATGATAAAATTAAGTCTTAGACCAATTTTTAAAGAACAATTTTCATTCAAATGGCAGTAAGTGCTGGCAGTAAAAGAAGCCGACCGCGGCGATGAGGTGCCCGCTGATATATTTTGTAATATATCCGTCTTTGAAGATGATGTCAAGGGCAGACACCATATGTTCAATCAGAATTTTACCTGCAAATGGCTTCTGTGCTGTTATAATAGGTAAAAATCAAATGTTCAAATGTTCTTCTTTAAATTCTCCATTTGCAGCGTTAGTAGCCATGTGTGTATGACGACCATGCATTATTGATTAACTTCATAGTATTGAAATTTCGATTGGGTAAAGAGATTTCACCTCCGAACCAAAGATCACATACAAACGCATTTCTAACTTGATGTACTAATTACTAACAAGTTCTGGAATTTACCAGCACTACACCTGTAAGTTGAAAATTCTGAATTGATGCACACTTGCTCAAATGTCTGTTTAATTTACGATATATCATGACTCATGATAGGCAAATATATCTTTCAAAATCTAAGAAATAGACTAAATTATATAAAAAAAAAGAAAAATGTAGTTGAGCGCTACCTACGCTTAAGCTTGAGATTGACAGCACGTCTTCATGGGCAGTTTTACTCTTCTATTTGCAAGACATTTTGGATTATATGCTTCGAATTTAACTTCACCAGAATGCACCATTCAGGCCTCCTTTAAAAAAAAATCCTGTCTTGACAGGGAGAAAACTTTGCTCCCAAACGCACCCTGCCTGGCGTCCCTGTTTATGTGCCCGCTCTGGCTGCTTCACAAACGTGTGCAAACGCGCATAACATAAGCAAAATGACCTGTAGATATTGAGTCCTTGGTTAAATGAGCCCCAATGTATCTCTTTTAGAAGACCTCCTGAGCTGATGCTCACATTAAAGTGTGACAACTCTTTTTATCCCGTAATAAGGACTTGGTATGCGAAGATATTATCTCAAATGATTGCTCTAAAACCCGTCAGACGCGCCAACTCTATTTTTTAGATATTGCGCCAAAAACACCCCGACTTTGGACAAAGGTCGTTCCATAAAACCCGATCTGCAGTCTTAAAAGGGCAATGGAGTGACAAAGTTTTATGCTCCTACTATATCTGGTGCTTGATATATTGCATGCAAAAGTTTGCAGATTATTAAATCTTGAAACGCGGGCATTGTTCTTCACATTTGATGTAGACAAGGGTTATCAAATGTAAATATATTATTTTCCTCATCCGTCTAGTTGGCAAGGTACCTTGACCCTTACAAGGATGATTATCTGTAAAAAGTTTTGTGACCCTATCTCACCTGGCGCTTTATTCCTCATGAAATATAACGACTGACCCTTGTGACCTTGAAACTGTCTCCAGGTCAGCGCCTTCAAATGGAACTGTGGCTTTTTTTTAGTGTTCAAGATTAAAAAATGCCACCAAAACGATGTAAGTCAACTTTCTTCTTGTGCTGTCAGCTCAGTGGACTGACAGGGCAGGAACACCAAAAAGTGGCAGGCCTACCATGCCCCTTTAATCTTTGGTACAACTGATAAATATTGGGTTTTAATTGATTAGGCCTAAAAGCTTCGTTAAAGAAATAAGGTTTCTACTTAATAAAGAACACATCAAAGGTATAGGGGACCATTTTAAAACAACGAATTGCCTTCTTATGGGTGACTGCCTGCCTCAAACCAGGAGTGAAATTTGTTTTTTCGGACTCGTATTATAGGTCGAAAGTTGATGTTTTGGTAATTCTGGAATCTCTGTCTTTTACGGCATTTGACTTGCTCTCATTGATGGTTGGAATTTATGAATGTGGGTAGTGTTATTCTGAATCATTTGATCTCTATGTAGACCGTCTAAAGGTTAATTAACAATAAACGACTCACACATCGAGCTGATATGGTTCTTCAGATACGGTTTGCAAGAAATGTATCAAAAAGAATCTAATCCTGTGATCTTTAGATGAGGTCATGGCCATTGTTCTTCCAACTTGATGTAGACTCTTACAATGTTCATCGCCGTTAAAAGCTTTACGACCCTAACTTATCCGCCTCTTTTGATATTGCCTTCAAGAAATTGATCGAAGAGAATCACCTCTGGCTCAAGGTCATTGCTTTTCAAACTTTAAACTCGAAGTTTTATGTTACAAATGCTAAGCAGCTGACAATTGTGGTGATCCAAGCTTATATGGCTCTTCAGATATCGCGCAGAAGATATATTCTAACAGGCTAACCCCTAGTGACCTAAAAATTGAGTTAAGGCCACTGTTCTTCAAAGCCAGCATAAAATGTTTGCAAAGGAGATCAACTGTACAATCCTTGTGATATTAGCGTATCTGGTAATTCACATATCCTGCAAGAACGTGAAAGAGAATTTCACCCTGTGAGAGTTGAAACTAGGCCATGGTTAATTGATCTTTAACCTCTGCGTAGAGCAGTAGAAGGCAGATCAGTCAGATATGTGCCGGTATTGTATTTTAGGCAGTTCTTGAGATATCGAATGAAAGACATTCACTGCAGACATACGGATGGACATATTAACAAATGCACGTTACATTTAATTCATGAAGCAATTAGATGAAACAGGCGCATTACATCCCTGTATATCAATAAACTCCATCGGTGTTTAAGATACATGTGTGCTGTAAATAGCATTTTTTAACATTCTTTGCGAAATCTTTGAAAATGCAGGCACAGTTCTCTTATTGAAAATGGATATGAAACCGAGAAGACCCCTGGGCACAATAAAAACGTCACTGATCCCAAGCAATTAAAAAAAGCATGCTATTTGCAAAATATTGCGATCCTTTATGATTATAATTAATTTCGCATTTGTTTCTATTCCTAGTCTGTGGGTCAGAGATAAACAAAACCTTTATTATCATACGGAAAGTTTAATATATAATTTGACATTTTTTCATGATCATCATACAGTTTACAACTGAAGTATATTGTAATGATTATAAACACTCCTAGTCTTTGGCTGAAATAATTATGCGATGTTATGACATAACTTAAAAAATGTAAATGCCGAAGTGTGGGGCTAAGATATGATTCATGAAAAAGGCATCCATTCGTAAAAGAAAATACCTAAAGAAAACCCTGTATTGACAAGATGAACGCGACTTTATTAGTTTTCGTTTGCTTGTTGAAGCAGCAAAAGAACAAGGACAGGAGGAGGAAGAGAGAAAAGAAGAAGAAAAAGAAGAAGACGAAGAAGAAGAGATGAAGAAGAAGAAGAAGAAGAAGAAGAAGAAGAAGAAGAAGAAGGGAAAGAAGAAAAAAGGGATGAGAAGGTGGAAAAAGAGGAGTAGTAGGATTAAGAGAAAGAGGAAGTAGAAGGAGGAGCTGAGGAGAAGAAGACCAAAAAAGGTGATGATAAGGTAAGAAGGAAAGGAAGAAGAATAAGATAACAAAAAAAGCAGAAGAAAAAGTAGTAGTTTTTCCTCCACTACATACTTCGTCTGTGTAAAATATGGTAAGATTTAAAAAACTGAGAGTGTTTTCTGGAATAAACAAAAATGTCGTCAGGATGGACGGATGGGCCAGTGACGCATTAACAGCAACACTATCTAGCATTTCATGTGCGGGCACTAGAATATATTCTCCTTTTTTCTCTTTTGACAGGAATCATTTATTTTCATTGAAATGGCTCCCTGCGTTGCCAAAAGATGAGACAGTAGAATAATGTATAAAAAGTGTTGAACCGGGATCAGCTTGATATCCACTTGTTTATGTTGTGCAAGCCCATGAAAACCAATACCAGAAGAACGCTGCTAAAAGGTGGTCTAAGGGTTGGTGAAGACGCTGAAACACAAACAGAATTTGTTCCAGTCGATGAGCAAAATAATAAACTCTTTCTTTTTAACTCAATAAAAATGTGCATCACGACATCCTTACGAAAATGATCAAAATCTATGTATGCCATATATAAAAAGTCAATTGTATCGAACAGTTTCATTTTAACATCTAGATAAGGCAAAAACAATGTGCTGAAAGAGACAACACATGCAACTAATGTACCTATTCCCGCGCGGCATACCGTCATGCCCTGTATGAGGTTAGTTTCTACCAACGATTAAATTGTATTTACGTCGTCCATGACAGGATATCGATAACCAAATAGTTCAACCTTTCACTTAACCTAGCATAGCAAGTTAGCAGAAATCCTTTGAATACAGTTTTGAAAGTGTATATGAAGGCCAGGATCGTTTAAGGGAGAAAATAGAAATAAACTACAGTAAGATAGGGCATCCGATTACATATTAAGATCATTTGAAAACAAACGTACCGGGACTGCTAGACACACAATCTGTAAAAGAGAGCGAAAAATATAAAACAAACAACATGTCATAATTAACTTGTGTTTTTGTAACTTTTTGTGGCTCCACTACTTCAGTGCATATACATTTTTGTTTGAAATGGCGACCAAAAGAATAAAAAAGGAAGGTCTAACGATGTTATGGCAAACAATTACCAGGTATTAATGTAAGTAAAAGGACATGTGTCTAAACTCTCTTTTTTTCAAAATATCCATTTATTTTAATAAATATTAAACAGAAACATCTAACAAGAAATTGGGTCTAAAAGCGGATAGTAAAAAAAAAGTTGGCCTGGGATCCACCATCACGTAGATATAATAACAAATTGATATGTTATAGTTGCCGCTATTGATAGAGTAACAATTCTTCCAATAGTAACTTGTACACGCTCGTATACTCTTATCAATTATCCGTAGCGCCATATGCTGTTTGGCAAAAGGCGTTGGAAATATTTGACAAATATATAAAAAAGTCTTCAAAGATTCTAAACTGTTACAGCGATTCCTGCCAAACAAATGAAGTCTAAAGAACTGTGGACGAGTACCAGTGGATTTACAAAACTATCGCGCAGATTTTACCACAAATTGAACGCCTAAAAAGATAAAAATTATAAACATAACTGAATCATGACCATTTAATAGTATTCAATAGAGGCTTCACCCAAGGTACATCCCCAACAACTTTGAAGTGACTCTAGCTGAGGGGTTTGTAAAAGATGTGACATCATTGTAGTCCTGTTGGGTTGCATAGTAATCGATAGGAACATATGCATCAACAGAATAATACCGAAACAGAAAAAATGGTGAAGGAATTAAAGTTCCGCAGAATCCTCATTTAATTACCAAATTTACTGGCCACCCACAAGGTAATTTTCCATCAGGTTGCAGCACAACCTAAGCGGTAGTTAAAGAGAAATAGCAACATCCGTTAATGCACAAAAATTCGTATTTCACCATGGATAAAACAGAATTATACAAATAATGATACATAAACAAGGACTGACCAGGAGACTTTCAGTGAGGCTTTTTATAGCCGCTAGCATGAGAACCACCTTAAAATGCAATAAACGGTATGCTACAACAATTTATCATCATATAGTCTGAAAGATCGATGCAGTAGTGTAAATGCTTACAAAGTAAAAATATTTGTGTATTTTTTTTACAAATTATCACTTTTATTATATACATGCTTCATTTGTTTTGGGTTCTGTGGTAGAAGTTGTGGATCATTACAAACATAGCATTTAATTACGGGGCAACTGACAGCATATTTATTTATAAAATGCGTCTTAGCATAATGTGCAAACCCTGTTGTGCTTCGAGTGTGAACTTCGTTCAACACAATATACGGAGTATAATTAAATCCGTTCTTTCTCTAAACAAGTTTGATCTGTTTTTTGTGTTGTACCTATGGATCTCAGAGGGAGATCTTATCTGGAAATGTCTGAAGTATAAGGAAATTTATTGCTCACAAAATCAAAATAGAACTTTAGTTGCTGTAAGAGAGAAAGTAGGATCTGTATGTGTAATAAATTTGCAGTAATTTATTATTCAAGCAGCCCTTATTGACGTTGGGCAATTTTAATGCTTTTCCGACCCCGCACAGTAACATGCCATAAATTCAATGTGGGAGTAGAAGCGAATATTAAATTGTTCGAATGATATGTGTGTGGAAAAAACTCCTTCATTCTGTCTATGGCACTTATTGTTGGTGATGACTTGGAGGCCATTTTGTCTCTATGATCATGATGATCGTTCCAGCTTAAATGCTTATTAATCATGAAACCCAAGAAATCAAAGATTTTGACACAGACAAAAACTGTGTTGTTTATTTCTATTTCATAAATCGAAACTGCTTTTCTGCTGATAATGAAAGATAATTAATTTAGGTTTTGTTTTCGTTCAAAAATAGTTTATGAGTCTCGTCCACTTACTTATTTTACTTAATTCTTTATTAAAGTTGGGGGTTACATTTTGATTGATTTTAGATCTTCGAATAGTAAGTAAAAAGCTGATCAAGTTTGTGTCGCCAGCATATATTATTGGATCAGAAAGATCATGTACAATAGAGACATCGTTTATATATAATATACATAGAAGCGGGATATCGAGCAAGTGATAAGCTTTATAGTCCTGTGTCTGAAATAAGAACAACCTACTAGTGAATTACCGATATTAGCCATTCACATGCATGAATCTTTGATTTGAAATTAGAAATTAATATGTGTATGAATATTAAAGCCACTGGACTCAAATTGGTTATAATCCCTGACACGTTACTAATCGAAAATTTGTTGCATATGTGCATTTCCTGTAGCATTGCTTTGTGCAAGTTCTATGTTGTAGTTTGCTCAGTACTTTTTAACAGAACTGCACCATACAAGATGCAATCCTAAGGTATCTAGAAAACGTGAAAACTGTGTATATCGTTGTGTGTGAATTTCATATGAATGAAAAACAATAAGAATGGTATCCAGAAGCAGGCGAAAAATGTGGATTTTTTTCTTTGATTCAGTGCCAATGAAGACATGATACAAGTGCATATCCATCCCTTTCTCCGTAGGGCCTGTTATGTCTATTGAGACAGCAAAGTAGGTTCTAATGCTTGAATTGACGAATTATAGGCCTAGTTATATCACCTTCTGGATAAACTGTTCAGTCCGTTTTCCCCTACTGGTTAATTCTATAGTTACAAAATGAATGGGGCATTGTAAGGATACATAGGCCAGGGGTGGGTGAGACCAAATATGGGCACCGTTATTTATGTTCCATTTTGTGAAGTCGTTTTGAAAAAAAAAATGGTTTTTGCTGTTCCGTGGCCACGGCTTACTATTTCGTGACTACTAATTACTATTCCCCGGCCACCACTGACTATCTCGTGGCCACGATATGGCTGATGCTATTTTCTAGCCATGTTCATCCCAGGGATCAGTACATAGCAGTCTGCAGAGAGAGGAAAACAAGGTTTGTATCAAGGATTTACCTACCGCCACTTGAACTTCAATCCGAAGTCTGTTATTCTCATAAAAAGCATCTTTCTACCAATGACAGGACCCTGCACTATTTATCTTCCATGAAATGAATGAAAATACTTTCCTAGCCAGACATCAAGCAGGAAATGTAAGCAACTGGCTAGAGTGATGTTACTTAGGTCAATGTTATAAATATTAACGAAAGGGCATCGTGATTCTTTTGTTCCTTTTCTACTTTGAAAACCTACCAAGACATCAATGTGACGATAAATACTCATGTCAATGTTCATTCTGTTAATAAATAATCAACACAAATATGTGTATCAACATTCAGCATGATCGAATAATGGCTATATTACATTGTTTAATGAACATTTTTAAATTACATTGGTTGGCATTTAGAATTTAGCTTTGCAGCCAAGGTCTCACCTCTTCCATAAATTATCTCCATTGAATTGACTCTTTAATTGCCCCCCCCCCTCCAAAATAAGACTTAGTGAACAGCCTCCTGTGGCATGGATTGGGTACTGAGTGTTCAATCCATGCTACGAATATCTATTGACAACATGAAACATGCTATCTTGATAAGTCTCATCTACAATGTATATTTCCCGTTCAAACTGTTCTTCGCTACTTTTGAAATTAGCCAAAAACATTAAAAGAGACGACATTTGACCACCACTCGGTTTTGGGGAAAGGGGTGATTTGGACAAACGAACATGCACTGCCTCTGAATTTTAGAAGCTATTAAAACTTTTAGTTATATATTTTTGTAACATGTGGGTGCTGTAGCTGGTGTTGACAGTAACCAAGAGTACCCATATACCACTAGGCCGCCAAGGTAAAATTGAGACAGATTGACATCATTCATAAACAAGTTATCCACGTGCTTTGAAAGAAACCATCAAGTGTAAAACGCTTGTGAGTGTTTGCTTAAAAAAGGAAAGAAAATAGAACAAAAAAGAAAATTTACAGAACAATTGTCAACGTTTTGCCCAGTGAACTGAGAAGGCAGGAGAAAACATTTCTGATACCACTGTTTAGAAAGGATATGTTGTAATCCACATCAATTTTGTCTTCATTTATAATCAAAAATATAAACAAATAATCCACCTTTTCTTTTGGTCGATAATGCCTGCGTTCTGTTTGTTTTTTGCAGACACATAACTGCTGAGACTCCATGATCGTGGTGTTTTATCAGGTAACAAATAGACATACTATGGCGTATTCTTTCCAGTCCAATTTGTTTCTATTTCACTGATTGAGAAATTTAACATAAAAAAGTGATTTCCGCCAAACGTGAGTTGGTTTCAAACATATCTCCTAACAGGAATTGATTTTTATTTTGCTGCTTTTTTTTTATGCCCCCCTTCGAAGAAGGTGGGGCATATAGCGTTGCACATGTCGGTCGGTCTGTCGGTCGGTCGGTCGGTCGGTCGGTCGGTAGACTGTGGTTTCCGCACAATAACTCAAGAAGTTTTTAAGTTAGGACTTTGATACTGTACAAGTGTATTATTCTAGTCAAAAGCTAGGCGAAGTTCGAAGATGGGTGACCTTGACCTAATTTCCAAGGTCACAGTGGTACCTGAGCTAACTTTGGTTTCCGCACAATAACTGAAGAGGTTTTTAAGCTAGGACTTTTATATTGTACAGGATTATAGTCCCTATTTGGGGCTATGCAAAGTTTGAATATGGATGACCTTGACCTCATTTTAAAGGTCACAGAGCCACTTTACTGAATATGATTTCATACTTTCTGCATGATAACTTATACCTTGGAGCTAGAACTTGTATATTGCACAGCTTTATGGTTCTCTGTAAGGGCTAGATTGATGTTGAAGATAGGTGACCTTGACCCAGTTTTCAGGGTCACAGAGAGATTGTAGAATTCCTGTGGTTTCCGGACAATAACTCAAGAAGTTTTTGAGCTAGGACTTTGATACTGTTGAAGTGTATCATTCTAATCAAAAGCTAGGCGAAGTTTGAAGATGGGTGACCTTGACGTAATTTCCAAGGTCACAGTGGTACCTGAGTTAACTTTGGTTTCTGCACAATAACTGAAGAGGTTTTTAAGCTAGGACTTTTATATTGCACAGGATAATAGTCCATATTTGGGGCTATGCAAAGTTTGAAGATGTATGACCTTGACCTCATTTTAAAGGTCACAGAGCCACTCTACTGAATATGGTTTGATGTTTCCTGTGGTTTCTGCACAATAACGCAAGAAGTTTTTAAGTTAGGACTGGGATACTTTACAGGTCTATAGTTCTTGCTAAGGGCTAGAAGAAGCTTAAAGTTTGGTGACCTTGATTTAATTTCCAAGGTCACGTTGGTACCTGAGTTAACTTTGGTTTCCACATGATAACTGAAGAGGTTTTTAAACTAGGACTTTTATATTCCACTGGATAATTGTCCGTATTCAGGTCTAGGTCAAGTTTGAAGATGGGTGACCTTGACGTAATTTCAAAGGTCACAGAGTCATTTGGTTGAATACTGTTTCTGCATGATAACTTGCATTTTAGAGGTAGCACTTTTATATTGCACAGCTTTATGGTTGCCTATAAGGACTAGTTTGAGTTTGTAGATGGGTGACCTTGACCCAGTTTTGAGGGTCACACACAGACAGTAGACTTCCTGTGGTTTTCGCACAATAACTGAAGAAGGTCAAGTGAAAATGAGTGACCTTGCCCTAATTTCCAAGGTCATAAAGCCACTTTGCTGAATATGGTTTCTAAATGATGACTAATTTTTCAGCTATAACTTTTATATTGCCCAGGTTTTTAGTCGTTTTTTAAGGGCTAGGTTAAAGTATAAAGATATGTGACATTGATGTATGATCAACCTTCACTAATTTTGTAAGGTCACGAGTGCCCCTTCTACCACTATCAATAGGGTAGCGAGGGCAAGGGTAATGAGGGAGGGGGGCATCTATGTTTTACAAACATATCTTGTTTAATTTAGATTGCGTCACCGTTTGTCAGACAGTGTATATTATTAAGGAAAAATGACAACGAATCATATTTTTCCTTTTCTGGCAGACTGTTGTTCGAATCGCAACACAAATTTCCAAATCATTTTTAATTGGCACATGCTGGAAACTTTCCTTTAGAAGTGGGAGCAAGTAGTTGTATGTTCAGGTACAGTATGTAGTCCAGCTTTATCACTTTATCAGTTAATAGCAGATTTTAATCATCTGCTTTGTGTGCCAAACGGGTATAGTAGGCACTCTGTTGTTCTTATCAGCATAATTAACACAAAGTGCATGCGAAGGAACACATTAAAGCTTAACATGCCCCCCCCCCCCCCATTGCACCCGACCTGGCCTTTCATCTACTAGGGGTATGGAGCTATCCTCCAACTAAAGCAGTATTTCCATCATGCATGTTAAATAACCAGTGTAAATTGTTACGACGGCATGCTTTGTTGGGAAATAGAGGACCTCTTGAACAATGCTGGCGAACAATTTTAGCGTACAGACATCTTCGATCAGATAGTTGTTTCCAATTCTGTTCGGTCCTCGTGAGGTGTGGCACCACAGGGTGCATGATTTCAATGTTTTACAATCCATCAGTAGATGTCACGTCACATTTATCATCATTCAACAGCTTCACCGTGATGCACACAAAGTATATTTGCGAGGCACACCAAAAATGGATTGAAAACATGGGACAAAGGAATGAAATATAGTGACTACCGAGTAGTAGTTGAGAACAGGATTAATTCATACTATTTGAAGGCTGTGTGTGATACATAATTTAGGTCAATTCAATTTTTATCTCGATTAAAAAAGCAAATGTGATTGCATTATTTGGAAAAAAAAGTTGAAAACAAAAAACTAATGTCATCATACACAAAATCATTTTGGTGGAAAATGTATCTCTTTCTTGCCATGAAACGTGTGGGCAAATGTCCTCGGGGCGAAACCATTATAGAGACATACGTGGACAAGGAACCAAATGGATACTTGGGACTTCCCTTATAATTGTATTCTTAATATGAGAGTTGTAATTATGCAAGCCATGAGGCTTGCAGTTTATAAACCGACAAAGGATGGTTTCATCAAGCTGCTACTGGTGTGTATAATTTTCATGTTTCTTAACATGCTTATCTTCTTAAAATTGATTCGTATGGATGGAAAAAGCTATCTGGTACAAAGTGAAGTGACACATAAAGGTGGAACCTTTATACAGTTACAAACGGCGCGGACCAAACTTGGTCAAGAAAGTGAGTTTGCAGGCAAAGAGATCAGGGCTCCAGACCACTTAGATACATGGGTTGGTGCCATTTTGAGCACAAATTCAGAAAATGTTTCACGAATTACGGTTTACCACTACGATGAAAAGGGGAATGCGAACGCCACCGTCATTCAAGAGGCTATCCAGTTTCATAGGCGTTCTTATTTATACACCAATGATATTTTGTTTGGAAGCAAACGTATACCAGCCTTGGTTAAATGGAGGCAAACTAAAGTGACGTTATGCGATGGTGATTTCAGTGCCTACAATCACGAGTTTGCACGTCTCACTGACGTCATATTGGACAAGTCATTTGCAGATGGTAACCAGGGTGGGGAAAAACTTTCAAATGTTTTAGGTCAGCCTGAAGATGTCGAATTTTACCGTTTTAGTTCGGGATTTATACAAATGAAATGCAAAGAACGGCCACATTACACATTTTCAAAACACAATGCATGGTTACGACCATCCCATTTGAATCTCTGGATGGAATCTCTGAATCTGGAGCAATCCTTGGACAGGTATGACGCACTGGTTGACCGTTTCACAATTGCAATAACGAGATATGACTATGCACATTTCTATTTTACCATCATAGAGATATATAATGCATTTTTAATGATGGAATTCTTCAAGCACACGCAGGACACGACAAATATATTGTTTATCGATGGACATCCTGAAACTTCAATGGACTCAGCGTGGAAAGTGTTGTTCAATTCCACCAACAGACTTGGTCATTTACCGAAAAGGACGAAATTTACAAATCTGGTCTGGGGTGTCGACATTACCAATAGTTTTATACTAAAAGGTACATACAGCCTACCGTTTATCAACGGATTTACAGATTTCTTTCTCAATAGCTTTCGTACAAGGAGGACTCATACACTTGAATGTGGAAGGATCCATATTTTATTTATATGGCGTCATAGTTACATAGCCCACGCCAGAAACCCCGCCGGTATAATTAGACGAAAAATAAGCAACGAAGTGGAGTTGTTACGTAAGACTCGAACAGCCTTCCCGCACTTTGAAGTGACAGGAATCCAGTTAGATAAATATGATTTTAAAACTCAGCTTAATATTATTAGCAAAACTGACATTCTCATTGGGATGCATGGCGCTGGTTTGACCCATGCTTTCTTTCTTCCTCGGCGGGCGGCTCTAATTGAACTCTTTCCTAGGCTTATGCGTCCCAGTGAAAATAATCACTTCCATGATATTGCAAAATGGCGTGAATTAATATATTTATCATGGCAAAATAAAGACCGACGTTATGAAATGGCGGGTCACTCAACAATTGTACGGCCCCATGTGGTACACCGACTGGTGAAAAATGCTGTAAGTCAAATGTGCACATGATGGAATCGTAATATTTCCAAGAGATAAGTTAGTATACTATACCATACAATACACCTTATTCTATTCTTATTTTTTTTGCAATTTTTCACGTTTATGTCGGGTTACCATGCCCCTATCGGACAATTTATGGATCCAAATCAAAGTCATGATAGATAAATCCATTATGATACCTCGAAAGCTGTTAGAAATTATAAGAAAACATATTAGACAACGGCTGCCTTGTTTTATGAACTTTTGAAGAGTCAGTGAACTAGGTAAAAAATAAAACTTTTCTCTGGAGTGGCAATGTCCGTAAAATAAAACCAGTCAGGGCTGTATTTTGGCGGGTCAGGAAAGAAAGCTGAATTATCAAGTTGTTAGGTTGCCTCCTTTCTGCCAGTTGAGATATACGGACCGGTTTTCCTCCCGGTGAGGCTTTATCCGTCCAACTACCTAACCATCCATCTCTCCTCTTTCTGTTTCTTTTTCTCTAAATTAACTTATTTATTTATTTATTTATTTATTTATTTATTTATTTATTTATTTATTTATTTATTTATTCATTTATTTATTCATTTATTCATTCATTCATTCATTCATTCATTCATTTATTTATTTATTTATTTATTTATTTATTTGCTTGCTTTTTTGTTCCATCAGTTTCAGATATATATAAATTAACGTCTGGTATGTTTTCCATGCTTTTGTCTATACTTTTATACCCTTACTTTTTCACTCATCAACTTCTGTGTAATATTTTAATTTCAAATTATTTTGGATGAATCGCAGCTTTTCGAAAGTTTTCATTCAGATTGCTTACTTATAGAAAGGGCCTTTTTACATATTCAGTGCTCATTATTTTGTTCATTAATTTCAAATTTACACATCTTAAACGTCTAAAGTTTATGCTATAACAAGGTATAGCTAAAAATCCATAAAGTCAACACGCCATACCTTTTGAAGTGTAGGATGACGTCCGTATAGGACATTTTCGTCCACGATGCCAAAAGGGATCATATATCTAAGACTTTTATATATATGATTGCGTCCCTCTGCTACAGACGAGAGTGGCCCCCTTGTAAAATAATCACGCTGTCTCGTATGGGTGAAAAAGGTATGCAGATACAATGTACCATGCAATGCTTCATGTAGAACAGAAAAGTTCCTACTCCGATTCCGTGTAAATGAACTTCATCATGTACGGCAGATGATAAACGAAACACGTTATGACATATTACCTTGAGAACAATAGGAATACTAGGGTACATCTTGATGGCGATATACCATAGGTGATGTGCTCTATTATGCATGTGTGCTTTGAAAAGGTCATGCCCCATATATATATATATATATATATATATATATATATATATATATATATATATATATATATATATATATATATATATATATATATATATATATATATATATATATATATATATATATATACATATATATATATTTACATTTGTTATTTTTGTTAGCATTGAAAGAATAGGAACGGTAGTATAGTTCATGAGGCAATGGTTACACTAGAGCATCTCGTGCAACCAACGTGCTGCGCAATAATATCCTCATGCTTGGCCTGGGACTATTTTCACTTCCCAATTGTTAGCGCCTCCGAAGCGTTTGATTCATAGGCCTAAGCATACTGGGAAGACGGTATCAGATGATCAAGAATTGCATATCTACTCGTCAAAACTTGCCTAAATGCTTTCTTTTACCGGTTTTGCAAGCATTATTGAAATAAAGTTGTTGTGTTATTCGGAACTATTTTTTCCTAGTTTTGTGTTCCAGGAGTTGCCTTGACAACTGGTGACAGATGTAGTAGCCCCACCTACTTGGCTCCTCCCACTAGTAAACAAAAAGGCGATTTTTTTTGTAAATTAACAAGCTAAAATCGATTTTAAATCAACTACCAATGATAATACTTACTCTTATGTCAATAGAAATTGATGTTAAATGTAAATATAAGAATTAAACTTCCTCTCTAGTATAATTACGGGCGCATGGTTGCAGTTTGTGTGACAGGCATTTCTTTGATGACGCGCTACCGCGCGTCATCAGAAATGCCTGTCACACAAACTGCAACCATGCGCCCGTAATTACACTAGAAAGGAAGTTTAATTCTTAAATACATGCTTACATATTCTAGCAGGTTTTCTTTTGTCATTTTCGAATAACACCTCACTATGGTTTTAATGAGCGTCCCTCTGGGGTGAAGTGTGACGCCGCATGAACCTTGCACACAAGAAACAAACTCATGCACTGTATTGAGCGAAAGATACACGAAAACGTCTGATCGTATATGTCTGTTTTTTTCCCTATTCCCTTTGATTATTATGCACAAAGGCTGGCCCGCAAACCTTCAACTCTATAGTATAATTTTATTTACGGAACATAACATAACGGAGTAGAAATATGTGTAGCCATTTGACTAAAGCTGGCAGAGACCTATCCGACTTGCGTCCTTTTTACGTTAAACGAATCTAGCCACAGAATTTAAGAAGCTAAAATGTGAAATATAGGCACAGGATGTCGATGGACAGTGGGGCACCAAAAATGCCTGCTTTAAGCTCAACTGACTGACAAGTCACATGAGCTAAAAATTAAGTGTTCCAAAAGAAAAAAATATATATATTCTAGTTCACAACGAACCACATAATTCTTACCTGATACGTGCGACGTACTTATGTAGTCTGACACCTTGACGCAAAGACTGCCTATCAATATATCCACCATATTTTCCTGAACAGGGGTTAGTGACTTTTTACGACTCCACACCCAGGAATCCACCATATTTGGTAAACATTGGCCAGTTTGTGACTTTTGACGACAACCGTAAACAAATGCAAATGTATCATAATCGGTAGCCATGATCCAGTAATCCGCTGTTATATCAGCTGAAAACAGTACGACATATGTACATGCTATTTTGTTGTCTTGAAAAATACTTTACTTGAAATGCCCTATTTAATGTTAATTCTGAATTATATATATATATATATATATATATATATATATATATATATTCCCTTGAACTGTTGAGTGAAGCTTCAATTCCTATATGGATAAAACACATCAAAATCAAAATTGAAGGGCCCTAAAATAAAATATATGGGATTATGTATAACATATTTAGTATCGAAGTAGGTTGAACCTAGTAGCGAGCGGAGCATTTATATTAAATATGTTGTGGGCATAGCCTAAGATGCGAGCGTCAGTATTACAAAGTATCGATAATAATTTCACGTCCGTGGATCAGGCACTAGCACCTGGTTGCTACGTCCCTGTACCGGCCATTTACTAAGCCAGTCTGGAGGGGCGAGGCCGTAGTACTTTGAGCAGCTGAACGAACCGGTCTTTCGTATAGCCTTTCTTTTTATTAAACACTGTTCCACAAGCAAATAAATGCTGTGCCCAAGATCTCTATATCCCCATTGAAATAGTGTCGTAACCTGTGGCAGTCACGTGGGGGGTACGAAGAGTGATTGTTGGAATTTCGCGCGACAACACCAAATCTGAGCGTTCATTGGCAACATGGCCGTTGGGGGCCTCGACGTCATGATCTACATGCAAAAGCTACCCCCAGATAGCTACGTCACACAGTGATTGGCATTCTGAGACTTCCGCCATGCGCAGTTGTTACCGGGCTAACCGGAAGTGTTGAATTTCACGGAGGAACAAAATAGCAATAATTGGAGAAAATTGTGACCTCGGATGAACAAAAATTCACTCAAATGATGTTAAATCTGGCAAAACTAGAGATGCCAAATACAGCGACTAAGAGAACTGAATGTGAATCAAAGATCCACGTGAATGGGTTCCCAAACACTGCGCCGGGGAGGTACTAAAGGTTGATTTTGATGATAATTTGGATATGACCACATTTTTCAAGTTGTATAGACTGTATGTTTGGATTGATGAATTACCTTACTTTTTAAAAAATTCCATGTGCTACATATAGAACTCGCTGCGCTCGCTATAAAATATTAAACAGATCATGTAACTGTCTCATTCATTCACACTCACCCCTATATATATATATATATATATATATATATATATATATATGTGTGTGTGTGTGTGTGTGAGTGTGTGTGCCTTATACTATGGTTACCACTCTCAAAATCAGAAATCGTCATTAAAAGTAAAGCAATGGGGAAAACTTCCACAAACCTGTGTCGTTAAACTTCCGTTGATATAAATATTTCCCAGGGGTATCTCCGAGGTGTAACACTCCACTATACTGAATGCAGGATCCATTTGCTGACGTTCTTAAAGTACATGATTAACTTTGGATTGTTTTCTATGTCAAACATCAATTTGAAGTCATCGGTTTCAGAACATGAAATTTGAAACCTTTATTCAAAACACCACTCAACAATAAAGGTATCAGTAAGAATGGATAGTTCTCTTGGCATAATTACATTTTCTAGAACACTTATTTGCCTAAAATTACGTTGCCTCCATTAAACTGCGTGTGTGTGTGTGTGTAAGTTCTTATATTTTATTGGAAGTACTGTGATCATTTTCTTGAATGAAACGAGAAGCATTTGAGTGAGATCAAGAAGCTTTTGCCTCCTCCGATGTTCTTCACCTCATTTACATATTTCCCGTGTTCCACAGTTTTGCCTTCCCTGCCCATGTTTTTTTTTCTCCAAAACATGCAAGGTCTCTCGTGATATTCCCTCACTCCTTCTAGATCTGTAACTACACTTACTTTCAGGTTCAAAGGCACAACTTTGCCAAACAATATACAAGGTAACGACAATTACAAGCTCTAAATGTGCACTGTCCTTGGTCGGTTTCCACATATATGTACAGTAATTGCTTTTCTTTGCTGGCGAAACTAATCAAAATGTTGAAGCTGACGACATTTAACCACCAGCCGCTTTGATGATTTTAATGTGAAAAGGGGTAAAGTATACAGAGGCACTCTCACCGTGTGTTTACTGTAACGGCAAATTTTTTCTCGTTAATCCTGGTGTACGTGTGGGAGTAATCTGGGTATCGATCTTCAACGGGTATGAATGCCTGGGGGCGCCACTTAATCTCATACCATGTTCCAGAATACTGCATAAAAGTAACGGTACAATGTATCATAAGATTGAAAATGAGAATAAACATGTGCACATATTAAGTTAGTGTGGATAGAATCGAGCAAAATGTGTGAACTAAAAGTCCCCTTTGACGATTGTGACGAAGTTAATATGAACGGATGTTTTCCTTGTTTCTTCATCTTTTGTTTAATTTAATTTTATTTAATTTTATTTTATTTTATTCTATTTTATGAAAGGTGTTCACTTATCCGTCTGTGCAGCTGTTTTTGTATCACTGGTCCCTTCATTTTAGAGTGAATTTTGTCATCAACATGGGTTTGAATGCCTATTACATTGGCATTTGTAGTCCACACGTGAACTAGTGGTGTTTCCACCTGTATGCACTGATTTGCATTTTTCACATCGTGAGTCAGTTTGTGCTTTAAGCGAATCCGTCTATCAATCGTGCTCGGCTATAACTTCCAGACAATTGCCGCGAGCGGGAGACATCCCCCCGTAATCATGTTGCATATCCGCGACGTTAACGAGACATTTCATTAGTTGACGTTTCTCAAAAGCAGCATGCATTTTCTTAGAGTCTATTCTGTTTTCTTCCATAATCTTTTTTTTCTTTTCGGTACATTAGAAACGGGTACTAAATCAACCACGAACTGTTATAACTGCCATAGAAATGCACAAAAAGCCGGTTATACAAGGCTACATAGAGATCAGTAATTAGTTTTCATCAGACAGTCACACATGATTTTCTTTATGATTGTGTAGGAATAAGTAAGAGGGTATCGGGCCACGTGCCATTTCAATACGTTCAAAAGATAAACTGACACAGGCAGACCAAAATTGCGTTGGGTGATAGGCCTATGTAAAAACTGGTTCAAACGCACAAAGGCGTTATGACTTATTTCTTACTTCATGGTCAACCCCCCCCCCATATATATATATATATATATATATATATATATATATATATATATATATATATATATATATATATATATATATATATATATATATATATATATGTATATGTGTGTGTGTGTGTGTGTGTGTGTGTGTGTGTGTGTGTGTGCTATGTTTTGTTGTCAGTCTTTTTTTTATATTTCATGCTAAATGCAACAGCTTAACCTTAACCTTTGTTTTCGCTTTTCACTTGATCGTAATCTTACAGAATTGTCAGAATGAGATCAAAATAGCTATCTGGAATCTGTTGACGGACTTCTGGTCACTCTTATAGGAACTCTATCGAAGAATCTTTAAAGGGATAAATAGAATGATCCATCCAAACAGATGTGAGCAATGGGCCTACGCTTCAGTGTGTCATAAAGATAACTGGCCACACAAAGACAATGCACTAAAGGGCAAGCTAGAAGGCTCTAGTAGTGCCCAGGGTTATGCAAAGACAGATATGAGTCGCAAGATATATGCATTGATTGTAAGTGCTTAACTAAAGGGGGCGCTTCTGCAATACAATTTTTCATACGAGTGTCAAGGAGCAATGTTTTAACCAATCAGAAAAGCCTGTTCTCTGGGACACCCTTTTGTGCTAGAGGGTATGTGGTAAATGGTAGCTCGTTACAGAAATTGAATTTGAATTTTACATTCAAGCAATTTATGTTTTAATAAAGAACTGGGACGTAAGCATTTGACTTTATCTCTGTGATTTAGGAAGATAGGACTACTTACAGTAGAATTTCTAACTTTACAAACTAATAATAATAATAACAATAATAATAATGATAATAATAATAATGATAATAATAAAAATGATAATAATAATAATGATAATAATAATAATAATTAATAATGATAATAATAATAATGATAATAATAATAATAATAATAATAATAATAATAATAATAATAATAATAATAATAATAATAATAATAATAATAATAATAATAATTACTTCACGTAGCTTCTACGTACGGTTATGTATTTCTATGTCAATGCATGTGCTAAGTGAAATATTTCTAAATGGAATCACAAAAAACAGCCTTATTTCCTTTGTATATTTATTTTTAGGGGGCGGTGGTGGTGTCTTTATCATTAACATTCTAAAAGATGGCAGCAATTGAAATACTTTTGTAAAATAAAGGGACAATTTTGAGTTTAATTAAATGATTAGTTACATTTCACCTTAGACAAAAATTTGGCCTGCTGTCTTGCTATTTCACGTAAATAAAATCATTTCGTTGGTGTTCAGTATAGCATTTTTTTAACGAAAAAATGTACAGATTTATCAGCTTTTTATGTTTTCCTTTTGTACGTCTTTATATCCGTGCTGGTGTTTGGAGTTCGAGATTATAAAAATCACGCTGCTTTGATACCCGTTGCACTATAGTCTCAAAAACCGCGAGGTAATACGTGAGCTGGGTAAAAGAATAGTTTGCTAATTTTTGGAGAGGTGGGGAGGGGGCGGGGTGGTTTTGTTTTGTGGCTTTTTTTTTTTTTTTTTTTTTTTTTTGTTCTGTTTTGTTTGTCTTCTTTGTGAGTTTTTTGTTGGCTTTTTTTTTCTTTTGGTTTGCTCAAGTTTGTTTGCTTGTTTGTTTTTCTTTTGTTGTTTTCAATTAAAATCTATGAAAGTCATCCTCATAATTTTGAAATATGGTAATTGACAGAACGTGTACTTCTTTGAAAATAGGAAAAGCACATTTTACTTCCGGGTAAGTGAAACTTGACCCTCTACCCTGCACCCCGTCAGCCAGGGAGGGCCAATGCATGCGAAACGGTAAAAAAAGACTAATTACTTCTGCATACTGTACACACGTGCGGACAGGGAGGATGCAGGGTACTCAGGATCGAAAAAATGCGGACAAGCTGCTTGGACGTCTTGATACCTATAAGCTACGTCCACGCTCCAACCGTAAATGACAGGACCAGGTCAAAATTCTCCCACACATTTGAGTGAATGGCATTGGGGGGGTGGGGGTGGTGTCCATATACCAGCTTCATTTTACATTTCATGTCAGAGCTTATGTTGATAATCACAGGCGTGTATATATGCCCTACTTATGATGGTCCTGTTCATTAACACATGATCATGCTTCAATCCAAATTCCAATCGCTATACGCATCGCCACAACACACTGAATATACATGTATTTACCAAATGAATAAATTATCATGCAATTTGCATCAGCTGCATGTTGCATAGCAACATCTCAACATGGTGAATTATATTTACCGAATAATTCTTGTCCCAAGTTTTTCTCGGTAACATATAAAAAATTACATATCGCTGGACCTCTATAAAGGATGACTTTTTTTCTTTCATGTGGAAGAGCCGTGTTAGTAAATATATAAATAAAGTGAACGTTTATGATGCACTGGATTAAGAGCATTTAAAGTTTAATGATGTTTGGTGGTAGTCGTGTGTTATCCTGAACATTATGCTACCCTGAGTGAGTCATGTCTATACGGCAACACATACTGCAGCAGACAGCAGTAGGGTATCACTTTGTCATCAGTCCATGCCTTACTGTCAACAGGGAGCTGCTATATGTTATATTCCATTTCATATTTGTTTATTATTATGTGGGTTGTCTTTGCTGGATATTTAGCCGAGACAAGCAGCCGCTACTCAGAGAGATGTGCACGGGTACATACTCTGAAATCTGAAATTGTCTTGAGTACTGACCCGCTGAAGACACTTTAATTTATTTAGGCTAAAGAAGCCTGTGTCAAAATTCTACAGAAGAACGTGTCCAATATGGACAAAAGTACTTCCGTATGTATATAGGTTAGACAGTGACAGGTTAGTACATGGAGAGTGAAGAGTTCTGACGGCGGAACAGGGTACACGTAATGACTACCAGGAAGTGATTCTGGACAAAAGACACAAAATTAATATAAAACCACAAATAAAAGGAGTACAAGAATTAGGCACAGTTTCTTATTAACCGGACCTTGTATTGTTTACTTCTTGGTACGTGCGGGTTTTTTTTTTTTTTTTTTCTTGCCTGGCTCTTTAATTTGGTCTATTTTTGCAGGAACCTTATTTACCCACTTCTTTTTTACCTTTTTTGTGAAGCACATTCTCATGCAAAATAACAAGACAACGGACAGTCTTTTGTAAGCAGACAGAGAGATTTGTGGTGAACAAAATCTTCTTTTCTAGTACATTTGAGTTTCGTCGCAAGGGGACATTGCATGTATTCAAAATATTAATTGAGTCTGTCACCAGGTGAAATCGAAACACATGGAAAAGTTGGCCCATTGCCGTAGGCAGCTGTGCCTGAACGTAAATAACATTTAAATGACTGAGACAACTTGCCCCTGGCTACCATGCTTGGTTCATATTCATTCCGCTGTCATTTGTGTATAATGTGGATTTGGGTTTTCCACAACAGACCAACAAGGCCTACATTATCCATTGAAAGAAAGAAAGAAAGAAAGAAAGAAAGAAAGAAAGAAAGAAAGAAAGAAAGAAAGAAAGAAAGAAAGGAAGGAAGAAAGAAAGAAAGAAAGAAAGAAAGGAAGAAAGAAAGACATGGTCTCACCTTGTCAATACTGAAGTTTGCCTGCACATGAAAAGCGCTGACATTGCACGCTCCTCCTTCAGCTACCGCCACAAGTGCAAGTACAAGCGTAATGGACGCTATGATAAGATGCTGCATTACCATGCTGATACTCAGCCAATTCCGTTAATATTCTAGTTATTTTGGCAATCTTGCTCACATGTACGTCGACGACAGCGATATGTGACCTTCAAAAATTGCAATAAAACTGAATCATCGACCTGACAGCTTTTCTGCTGCCCAGCGCTGTAATATAAGTTTCTCCGTCCCCAGCAGGTTCATGCTACACTAAAACTGTCCACACGCAGATAAAATCACTTGGTTACCCTAGCTGTGACTAAATGTACAGGTTAACCCATACCCAGTCATGTTACAAGACTGATTGAATGCTGGTAGTCGGTGCTCAATGCGTACTCAAAAAAGTTTGACAGTAAACAAAAGATTGACATGATGAGCTTTCTGGCATAATTTTATTCAAGACATTCGACGAAAGTACACTGTTGACGAAAAATAAAAATAAATTGAAAAGGCTTAAATTTAAAATTGTTGTCGACAATGCTACCCTGGAAGTTATTCATTTTACAAATCTACATCAATCCATGTACTTTGGTTCATAAAAAGTGTGTGTGTCGTTGTCCATTTCCCTATTAATATGATTTTTTTCTATGCTGGAATTTTCATGGATGCCACAAGAGAGAGTAATGAGCCGACGAAGTTCCAACGCGTGCCGTGAAGACTTGGTCATCTACCTTTATGTATGGAATGGAAAGAGTTAATATAGTCTCTTTCCACATGACCAACGCGCTAAGTGTCACCCAGCTAGGTCTTTATTTACATACCGTGCTGAAAATTTGTCGGTGGCTTGTTTGCCCTCTTCTTTGGAACACAAAGTCAGGTCACTGTTCATGCAGGACGCCTTGTCTTCCACATTCAACTGCACGACATTACCGTAACATTTACTCAAGTTAATTCTAGAACAAACTGTACACGAGAAATAGTCCCCCACCTTCTTCTTTGCTCAGTACATTGACTACAATAGACAATAAGAGGCGGCAGCCATAATATCCCCGTTGTATCAAAGGATTAATGTAAAATCCCGTGTCAGTATACTATGATAAAGGGAAACTGATAAATATTAGTCACTGTGCCATACCCACCCTTTCAAGTAAACAATAGGAATGCCACAGTCATGTACTCAGTTGAACCAAGTTGTCCTGTGACCTTCGGCATAACATTAAGGTCATCTTATTGAGTACCGTCATCATTGTGAGCAATATCAAAGTCTTCACTCACGCAGTTCCATTATATTTTTTATATAACAAAAAAAAAAAAAAAAAAACAGAATTCACTGTTGACCAAGATGTGTGTCAATATATGCTAGTTCTACTTTTCGATGTCACCCAATGATGTCAAAATTAATAGCACCTAAAGAGACCCCGTCGCTGCTTTCCTATTCGTTTTTACTAATAAGTAGCAGCCATGTGGACATAGACCGCACCATTATCAACATTTTAGTCCCAATGTCAGAAATGTTTTATGTCCTAATAACAACACTAACACAATGACACACACGCATGCATATATAAATATATATATATATATATATCTGTGTGTGTGTCTGTGTGTGTTTCTGTGTGTCCCTTTTTGAACTAATCATATTCTAGGAGCTCCCAAAAATGTTCTTCTGAAACGGCCAAATAATTGGCGAAGAGCCTTCAGAGAAGCTTTTTTAAAGGTTGTGTCAACACAATGAACAAAAAACAAAAACAAAAAAGCAAAAAAAAAAATAATAATAATAATAATGGTAATAATAATAATAATAATAATAATAATAATAATAATAATAATAATAATAATAATAATAATAATAATAATAATAATAATAATAATAATAATAATACAAAGTTCATCAGCAACACTTTTGGAGAAGATGTAGAGAATATGAATTAATGTTACACTTGCTTACGCTTGCAATTACTTATAAAATAGGAATGTGTGCATTAACCGACAAGTACCCAAATAAAAAATATTGTTGAAAAACAGGGATAACCCAACTTTGTTTGATGCTTCCAAAGAAACATTTCCACTTAGTTTTAGCATAATCTGAGAACAATTTAAAAACTGTGAAAACACACAAAAGTATTTAAAAATGGAAAAAGTCGCAGCGCCGTCTGCTTAACAAATTAAAGTTAAGGGATCCCCGAGTGGGTCATTGTAAAATTTTGAAGCAAATGACCCAGTGATTTTGGAGGAAAATATTGAAGATTTTGAAGCCAAAAAAAGTAATAAATAAATAAATAAATAAATGAATGAATGAATGAATGAATGAATGAATGAATGAATGAATGAATGAATAACTAAATAAATAAATAAATAAATAAATAAATAAATAAATAAATAAATAAATAAATAAATAAATAAATAAATAAATAAATAAATAAATAAATAATAAATAAACAGTAAGAAAAGCTAAACCACTGGAGGGTTACCATTTGAACAAACTTCGTTGCACCCTCACCCCCGCGACGCTCGAAGTAAAGTTCTAGCCTTTGATTTTGGAGAAGTGGAAAATGTGAATTGTAGAACGGTCGACGAAGCTTCTGAGCATCTGGTAAACACATTTTTGTGACTAAACACCCGCGCCATATAAGCCAACCCAGGATCATTTTTAGCATATAACACCACATAATTTTTGTTGTCAACGCGTCATCTGCTTTTTTAAAATTTGACTTTGCAGCGCATCCCACCAATGCGTGAAAAAAATGTGGGCAGAATTTAAAGCATGAACATACTTTTACGCAAACTATGTCACTTTCCTTTACAATCAGTGGAAAGCGAGACTGATTTTTTCAAATCAAATTTTAGGAGTCGTAAATACTATATCAATACCTAGACAATATGATGTAAAAAAAAACACGTCCAGACGCACTAAATTAAACTAAATAAATAAATAGATAAATGAATAAATAAATAAATAAATAACCGCCCCAGCCTGTGTCAGTCAGCAAGTCAAATTGCATCATGTATGTCAATGACCTTGTTATAGTTTGTCACAATATATCACTACATTATAATGTAATGGACATCAGTCAGATAAATGGACTTCAACCTGGGGTCAAAATCACTAAATTAGTCAGTAACCGACCTTTTTGATATGGTCTATTTATTATATCTTAGTGCCAACCCAAACGTTTTGTTTTTCAAAGAATTATTTTTTTCGTTCCTTCTCTTTCTTTCCTTGTCTCTTTCTTCTTTACGACCAGATTTGTCCGGAGCTTTTCTCGAACCCTACTACTCCAAAAACCACCATACTTTCCATGGTGACTTACCTACCAGTGAAATTAGGCACCTGACTTGGAATAGTCATGATGTTTATAATTATGCAAATTAGGGGCATTTAAAATTTTATAAGCTCCATATCTTCCAAACTATTGCAGATAGATACAATGTTCTAACTTACACATGTAGGTTTGAGACATCTGTCAATGAACAGTGAACAAAAGTTCTAGAAGTGCAGCTAAATGTGGCAAGTTTGAAGCTTTTTTGGCATGTTAATTGTCTGCATATATTCTTGTGGAATTGGGAAAGGAGGAACAATGTGTTAAATATAAAGTGATTTGTTACATTGAAACAAAACGATTTAGACTGGAATCATGAATTATATATGATGTCAAGTCAGATTCACATGTTGAAGTATTTAATGGAACAATCATCCCCCAATACTTTCTGTGTAAAAAGCTCATATTCACCATGCAAACCCTGTTAAGGGAACCTCATGTTTGGGTCCAGTGTGGCTACAAAATAGTTCTGCTCACTGCTGATTGGCTGAAGATCAGGTTTCAGACAGGGTCCACTGAATATGCAAGCCTGCCTTTATACAATGCTCTTATCTGAGCACCATGGGGTCTGCCTCAGCACTGGACATGCTTGCTTGTTTGCACAGCTGTGTGTGTGTGTGTAGGGAGATGGGAGGCAGGTTGGTCAAAGCAGCCTTTTCCTGCTTGGATAACTGTCAGGACATTTTTGTATGTGGCTGGTGGCTCAGGGTCACTGTCCAATTGTCAAGGGCCCTGGGTCTGCTCAACAGGCAAAAATAGTATCACCTTAAACAGGGACCTACATGTGATACATTATTCTGCTATATAAATGTGAAAGCAGTGATGACTGGGCTCTCTCTCTCCCTCTCCCTATCCCTCCCCCTCTATATGTCTGGGTACCATCCCAGACATACTGTTCTCTCAATTTGCTCCTTTCTTTCACATTTTCTTTTTGTTTTCTTATTATTTTTACGGCATAATTTGTCCGGAGCTTTTCTCAGACACCGTGCAAGCTACAATATTTACATTTGGCACGGTAACAGAGCTAGTAAGGAAGTTGACCATCTGATTTGGAAGAATCGACATGTATAAAATTATACAAATTAGGGCCTTTCTAAAATTTAAAAGCTCTATATATTCCAAACTATTGCAGACAGACACAAAAGTTGAATGGGCACATATAGGTTTGCGACACCTCTAGTTTATGCAAATAAGATGGATACAAGAAATTTAAATCTTGAATAATTTCAAAAACTATTATATGAAGAGGTGCCATTCCGACATCAATTTTCAGGCATGTGACATAGACGCATCCAATGAACCATAAACCAAAGTTGTAGGCTTTTAATTTATACAAATTAGACAAATACACAAAATTAAAGTCTCTGAATAGCTGCAAACCTATTACAGATAATAGAGTCATTCAAACTTTATACGTTTGAGACATGGCAAGAACCAAAGTTATAGCATTCTAATTTATGCAAATTAACATAATAGACAAAATTTAGATGAAGTTGAAGAATGGCAAAGTGTAGCATTTTAAACTGTTCTCATTTTGAAGGCACCCAGACAGATTTGCTGTGAAGCAAATCTTTTTTAGTTCGTATGTTTCTGCTGTACGTATTTTTCCGTTCATTAATTTATTCATCTATTCATTCATTTAGTCATTTACTCATTTTGTTTTTACAAAACCATTTGAAGAGGCTTGCACAGTAAGCCCTCCCGCCCCCAGTAAAAACAACCTGATTTGACTTCTCCGCTCTAAAAGAACTACACTGGTCTGTAATTTCGTCTAATACGCAAACTGTCATGACACATACAAATTCGCGCGTACTTTATTCAACTAGATGCGGAATTTGATGAGTAGAAATTGGTTAATGGTGTCTCATTACGATACATTGTGTGCTTAATTCAATTCCATTACTTGAAACATTAGCACCAATTATACACGTTGCGCTGTCACGCTGCTAGGTGTAGAGTCTAATATTTTCACCGCTTTCATCTCCAAGCGGAAATGTGGAAAAGGGCCAGGCATGATATTTATCTCCATTACAGATTATTCACAAGCACTCACTGCTCAGTGTTATATCATGATTCGTTACATGGTTTTAAACTCGTATTACAAACTTTATATACAACAAGTAGTATTTTTCTTATTGCCAGTCTTTATTTGTCTTCAGCTTAACGGGTCCGATCACAAGTGTGTCTTAGCTTAAACCCGTGCACACAAGGTGAAAATTTGTAGGTGGTAAGGTGTAACAAATAACCGGTTAACCGGGACTTGGGCGGCTTTTATTTCTGCTCAGCACAAATACAAAACATATTCTCTGTTAAGTTTGGCGAGAACAACACCATCAGCTTTTCTTGATATATATATATATATATATATATATATATATATATATATATATATATATATATGTGTGTGTGTGTGTGTGTGTGTGTGTGCGTGTGTGTGTGTGTGTGCGTGCGTGTGTGTGTGTGTGCGTGTATATGTACGGATGTGTGTGTATCCGTGACGCGTGCTAGATACAGCTAATATGTATCCGTACAAGTAATTCATGACCGAATATAATCGTCTTTATCTTTTATATGTTATCTTATGGTGAAACCTTGTGACTTATTTAATGGTATAACATGGAAGTTAGTTCATGTGCCGGTGTACCAGGATTCCATACCTGGCTGCATGACCAGTAAGTTTGATTTCCTACCTTCTAAGACCATGCATACACGGCCGACCCAAGCAATGAGTCCATGTCCATGGCAGAATATTTTTCCCCTAATACACATAAGATTACAGAAGATAATGAGAATTATAAATTTTAACACCAACACACACACATAGCTGAACCTTAGGTCACGTATTTCTGTGCTTTTGAAAATTACATGAGGTACTACTCTCTGTTGAAAAAGAGGTACCACGTTTCTCTACAACGTAGAGAAACGTGGTACGTCTTTTTTAATATGCAACCTCCTGTGGTCCCTATCTAGTCCTATCTGATAAGTGTTATTAGCCTCTTGACCAACCAAGTAGCTGTCACCCAAGGCAGCGGTGTTTAATTGACAACCACAGGGTTGATCAAAGAGCCCGTTACTTTAGTCAGATAAGGCTAGATAGGAGCTGCAGGAGACACTCCATATTTACAAACTTTGACTGTAGACAAACAAGGTACCCCTTGGATCATCTTTTTTAAGGGGAATGGAGGACAGCATGAGAGCAATCCGAAATGACACCGTATCTCCATCTTGTAATCGAGATGGGCCTATTCAGTATATTACAACTGACGCCGCAGACGTGTTTTGCTGGAACCACTGACGCTTCCAAGGCCTCGTCTGTGCCCTGCTTCAAAGTTGACAGCTGTCTACAGACACTTGAACGGGATCCCTATGACTCAACATATGGTCCACTTTCTGTACCAGGCATTCAAAATCATGAAGCATGGCACCGCCCAGGCTCCCATACAAACCCAGGGCCTTCCCTTGTAGAATGTCCACTAACCTGTCCAGTCTGTCATCCGGCATCCATCCATACATCCCAGCCATCCTATTAAACTGTAGGAAATAAGACTCCCAGCCCTGCTTCCCACCATATGTGGCCATCTTAGGGGCTGGGATTCCCTATTGGCCATTATCCTCCTACCCTCGCCTCTATTTGGATGGGTAATCCTGGGGGTGTATGTAAACCTTCATGTAAAGGAGATACATGCGGATTGTTGACCCCTAACCCAGGGATTGGGCCTTGTGGCCCATGATATACCCGAGGGATCTGGTATTGGACCCCTAACCCAGGTATTGGCAATGGTAAGGGTTGTAATCCTGGTGGATTAGTCACTATTTGGCGTGATGGGGGCCTTTGGTACTGTTGTCATCCTGATGTACCAAGCGGGACCTGTGGGAGCCCCTGACGGGTGCATGTGAGGGCAAAGCTACTGGAAATGATGTCAACTGACCTGCTGTCCTTGCAACAGGCGGTGGCAGGGATGCCTTCCATCCTTGTCTGGATATCATTTCAGACTCTTGTAGGTAATAAACATCATGTGACACTAGAGATGTAACGATTTACAAGTGCATTGGTGCATCGCGATACAAGAAGCCACAATACGCATATCGAATTGTGAGCCTGTGTATTGCAAAAATGCGATCCACATATTTTGTCAGCATGAAAGTTTCAAAACATATGGAAACATGAACGAATGTATTGTTGCAAATATTCTCATCACCATATACCTGCAAAATGTGTTCAACAACATAATAACGACCATATATATGTCAGTATTTATGTATTTTAATCTCTGTTGTCCAGTCTAACTGGCAAAGAAATAGTTTGGGACGGGAGAAGTGAGCAGCAACATGGCAGCCGGCAGTAGTGAATGCATTGCCATTGATGTTTGAACATTCATCAAAGGCCCTCAATATCAATAAAACACCTCCACAATACACACGATTTTTACAGATATCAAGCTGTCAATGACCAAGCCATGGTAATAAAATCCTTAAAATGTGCAAAGTAAAACCCAAATCCACACGTGTGATTTCATCCAGCCATGTGCACTTGTAGTCAAATACTGTGACACCATACTGTAGTTACATCAGTTCTGAATTGGGGCAGCATTGCCGCCTTATCTGTGTTGTACTTTGCTGTCTGCCAAAACACCATTGAAGAGCTTCAAGGCTCGGTAGACCTACATCAAGCCTGGATTCATTTAATTTCAAAATGAATGTGTAGATGAATAAATAGCAGCGGCATAAGACAGAGTACTATTCATACTAGTTATAAAACAGTAGCCCATAATAATCATTGGACAGCAATTTTGTTGGAAATATTTAAAGCTTAGATATGTTTTTGAAGTATTTTTAATTAGTGAGACATTGAATTTGATAGGCTCCACATGAACATGATAACGGGAAAGAAAGTAAATGGTAATGATATTTAACTTGCACTTTACTCGTTATCTTGATCCCAAATTTTTAAAGAATGTATAATTGTAGTAAATTTCATTGTAAGGCATTTCAACTTTTTAGCTTTACATTTCTGAATTATTTTACATTTGAAACAATTATCAGGTTATTTTACATAAGCAAATATGAAATCCATCTTTAATTGAAAAAAATAAGAGCATGAATTCAGAATAAGTAATAAAAGAATATATAAATATAATTTATATCCATTATTCAGCTGCATGTATCATATCGTGTATTGTATCACGACCTTTGTATCGAGATACGTATCGTATCGTGAGAAAATGTGTCATTGCAACCCTATGTGGCACAACTTCTGACATTGTAGTCAACATCGTTTGTGTAAATGACAAAGGTGGACCTTTTACCCAGTTGACGTAATTGCCACCTGGGGCAAAAAGAGGGCAGACCTCTAACCCCTGGCACGTTCTGTGTGGGAGAGATATCAATACAGAGCTCTCAACAGGCACAAACCTCTTTCTTCAGTGGGTAGAGCAGTATCCATGGCGGAGATGGTATAAGCCCTAGAGGCCATAGATGGATCTCAAGCACTTGTTTCTTTGATAGGACGCCCAAGCGAGGTCTCATGATCACCTGGCAATGGTCAGGTGACCATTTCATTCGGTTATGTACCAGAGTGAGGATCTCGCTCCTTCTATCCCCAGAAACAAGTGTTATAAGAAAAAGGTGTTTTCTCATGTCCAGCATTTTAGGTCCACCCTGCGGGAGTCTTCAAGGCACTTTAAAGGTCACCTCTTCAGCATGACTATGACTGATGGCAGGTTTCACCATGGAAGGACCTTCCTATCAGCTGGTCTGTCCATGTAGAAAGAGGCTAACAGCCCTGACAGATAATGATCACTCCCTATACAAATGTCTATGATATTTGCCAGAGTGGAGGAGATGCCAGACCGAAAACACTCCATGTTTCTGGACCTCAAGGCCCTCCCATTGGTGCAACAGGCAGGTTGGGGGTGGGAGGTGGGAGGTGGGAACCACTTGGGTTTGTGGCATAGATGAGGCTTGTCTTTGCTGAAAGGCAACAAATAGCCATAATTCAAGGCGTTTATGTATACATGTCTGGTTAAATTTCTTCAGATGGACATTTCCGTGATATTGTCACATATTCTGTAAGACCTATTGTAGCTTCACATGCGCTAGTTAGCTATGTCTCAAGCTGCAATGTAATTAGTGATTTTTAAAAAAGTTTCGTCGAGTGGTGTGTGGTGGAGTTGGCTTCAGCCCAATATGTGCAACAGTAGGCCTACTTGCTGGTGAGACAGTGAGGCTCCCGATCGGATGGGCGATGTCAGCTTACCCCTGGTCTTTGTTGTAGAAAGAGCTTTGGTCCATTGCTTTTAGGACCTACCACTTTATTCAATCGTATTGCCCTATATGTGCTCCTTTTTCTTCTTGGTCCTTTCTTTTGTAACTGAGATGAGTATCCACAAAGGCTCTTAGTGATTTTCAGACCTGTGAACAGAGGATAGGTCATTCCATCTAGACCCCTTGCTTATCAAACAATAGTTACCTGGTTGCTAAGCACCGAGCTGTCCATCAGGCTTTGTCCGGCTAAATGCCAATTTGACCAATAAGCACCTAGTTGCGAAACCAGACGTCCCATGCCCAGACCATGCTGACCTGAATGCCTTTTTTATGAAAATCCACAAAAATCTAATATGTTTTTTGAGGTTTTTGCCATGTAATATATACACATTCAGTGGACCAGTGGACACTCGAGATTAGCCAAGTGTCACAATGATCTAAGGCTGCATGGGCACAGTGGGTCCTTTTCAAATTGGTCAACCTGAGGTCCCTTTTTCTAATGTTAACAATTAGGACAATACCCGGATATAAAATTAAATCCTTTTTTCACTGTTGCTTTTAGAAACATCAGGTCTGTAGCAAACTCATGCCAAAAGGGAAAATGACTGAACTGTGTAAGATTTGTACCTTAATGGTAGTTTTCGCGCCATAATGAGCTGCAGTCGAGTTCCTTTGATCTCAGGATGGGATGTCATCCTTTCTTTTTTGAACATCGATAAATCCATAATGGGACCAAAATCAGAAAAGATGAGACAAATATTTTTATTAATGTTTGTGTACTGAATATTTCATGAAAAAATAAAGCATTGCATGAAAAATTTTTTTTTCACTTTTCCATGAAAATTGTGTGTTCACTTTGCACAATTATTCCACAAATATCGGTCAACTGACATAAATGACAATGCAATAAAAAAAACCTCCTCCAGTTTTTTTTGTTTTTCAAATCAAACCTTCTGTAAACATTAGAGATTTAAAATGGTTATTTATGCAAGTCACTAACCTAACATGTATACGAACGAATCGTCTGTGACAGAACCCCACTGTGAGCGAAAAATGGAAAGGGAACCGCCAAATGGGTGCTCAGAGAGTCTAAAGCAGAGGCAGAGTGTGACCCTGAGATTGTGTGGCCAAGCAACAGTCAGAAACCCTGAGGCTTCCGGTGTTGGTGAAAGCAAGAGTCAGGAGCCCTGAGGTTTCTTGGTCTTCCTGCCTTTACCAGCTTCCTTGCTCATCCTGAAGCGAATTTCGCTATTTCTAGGCCCTTGGAATTCCTTTTGGCAAGGCCCGGGCCGCCGGGGGGGGGGGGAGAGAAAGAAAACAAAAACTCCATTGCATGATATAGCTGGCCTTTGGCGGCTCCACGGGAACTAGGGTGCCGTCAATCCTGCTGTCAGCTCGTTATAAAAGTCAGCGACATTGATGCAGGGCTTCAAACATGGCCCATCAGAGTGTAATTTCAAGGCAAGTGGATTTCTATGAAGCCATTTCCATGAACTTTTGAAGCAAAACTACTCCACTATTTTTGCAGAATAGCTGCTACTCTTACAGTACAATTTCCTCCATGAACAAAAGGAAATGGGCACATTTGCTAGAAAACTGTTCAAAGTGGCCTCCCGTTGAAAACACCTCGTGATCTGCAGAATTCAGGTCAATAATAATTATACTTAAAGACGTAAAAAGAAACTCCTTTTTCAGATTTCAGGGATGTTTTCATTTTGAACAGACCATCCGGCTTGAACATGTATGTCGCCGATGTTGGATTTTTTTTTGTAACATGGATAAACAGGATATGGAAGCATCCCCCAATATAAAAGCAGACTCCTAACTGTGTTGCTGTATAAAGTTGCCCGTCATGTGATTGCAGCTTTGTGGATATTTGTGTAATGCTGCAGAGATTGAGGCATATATCTAATACTCCACTCCTCACAATGTCAAGTAGAATATGATTTTATGAGAATTGGGTCCTGCACGAGTCATGTACACATGTAGTGAGTTATCTATAAGTCCAAATAAGCAATTTGACTAGAACGTTCATTACTTTCATTTTGCAGTCTTACCAACCCCCTTGTGCAATGGTATACTCTCAATCTGCCTTATATCTGGTTAGCATGACGCTCCATATTACTATCAGGACTGAGCATAATATAAATCAGCTTCCCATTAGCTCTTTCGTCAGCGATCTTTCCAAGAGACCACGTGAGATCAGAGTGTTGCCCTTCTCTGCACTAGCATGAGTAGCAACGGAAAAAACAAGGAGACCAATCCAGCCAATGATATACAGAGGGTGTATGGTAATGGTCTATTATTATGTGCCACCAGTCTCTAAGTGTCAGCGGATTCTGTGCTTTTGCACACCCTGGACTTTCTGTGCGGAGCATCTACCACACAATTCTGAGAAAAAAATGACCAGACAAGCTTCTATGGCCCCATGGGCTTAATATTGTACAAGCGTTAGAAATGCTTCAGGTTATCACTGTGTGCATTTTATCAAATTTCTTAGGAGCTTAGGAATGGGATTGATGTAAAAAAGACGGCCTAAGCATGGTGTATTTACATTATTGGTTCGAATATTATTTAATGCCGAAAGGCGATCGGGGAGCAGGCCTTGCGTATACCTTTGTCATTGGAACTGATGTGATTTTATTTTTTTATTTTTTTTCTGGTAACGTATGTTTTGATACTCCCTCAAATGGTAGAATGTGGAAATCGGATCCTATAGGAATGAGCAGAATGTCATGTGCTTGCCCGATGCATGCGTTTGAACAATTGAACAACCTCCATTAAGGAAACAGAACTGCAAATCCCCCTCCAGATATCTGCTGGTGTACTTTTTCCTTGTGTCCTACAGGTATTTAAAACGTTCAGAAACACAAGCATACGTACATTTATACATAATCCTACATATATACACATGGTTATAGTCTTAACATTTCATGACCTTGTTTAGATATATTTAGATACTTGACAAAATGCTTCCCCATTTGGCACCAGGCAGCCGTTTTAGTATGAATTACAAAGTTGAAAATTATGAATGCTATCTGATTGGTCTCGATAAGAAACATAAACACGCTGGCGACGTTTTAATTAGTGATACAGTCATTGGTCTCCAGAGGGCACTAGACTGTTAGAACATTCTGCAGGAAAGAAGCAATAGAGCGACAGAGGGGGTTGGGTAAGGTCGGACACTTTAAATATCTTAATCTTTTATAGCTATGATAATGTTCGCCATGAATGGGGTAAGATTAAAGTAAGTCTGGATTTTTTAACGAAGAGGAGTGAGAGTGAAAGATTTTATACAAATTAGTAACATTTGGAAATTCAATCCTTGAATATATTGAAAACTATTACAGGTACATGTACCATTCCACCGTCAATTTACATATTTGTGGTGTAAGCTCATCCAATGAACAATAAAATACAGTTGTTGAATTTCAATTTATGCTAATTAGGGGCACTTGAGGAGTTTAAATGCTGAATATCTTCAAACTCAATAAAGGAAGAAGTTTCATTCAAGCCTCAGTTCATATACCGTAGGTGCATCCAGTGAAGTAGAAGCATAATATGTGGAATTAAGATGTATACCTATAAAGAGGAATCCTATTCTGACATATATTTTCAAAAGTATTATGCGTATACGTGTCATTCTGACTTCAAATCTTACGTTTGCCTATTATCAATTTTTTCCACAGCTAAGTTATCAGATGCCACCAAGGCTAGAATATTTGAACAGTGTGTAGCCCCATCAATGAAGTTGAAAAAATACGAATGAGGAGCAATAGTGAACTTGTACATACACACACACATACATACATACATACATACATATATACATACACACACACACATACATACATACATACATACATACATACATACATACATACATACATGCAAGCATGCATACATAAAAACATACATAAATGCCTTCAGATAGACATACATGTTTTGTGATAGACAACATGTACAGCAGGCCATGATTAGTCTTAAGCAGTCAATCAGATGTATATGTACATCACTGAGCTTTACGTTTAGAGTCATGTCAGATTTAACACTTTTATGCAACTTTATGGTGACCATTTTGACATTAATCCATGCTGAAGTATAAAAGGAGGACGTTTTTATTATACTTTCTCTGGTGAACCACCATTAGCTATTTATTAGTCCTTATCACAACAGGGGGCTAGTTTAACAACCTATGAAGTTAAATGTTGCAACATCGTTTAGCAGCATCTCCTCTAACAATAATTGCAAATCCACAAGAGCCACATGGGGATAAAAAGCCTGTTGTCCTAATAAAAACAAATTGCAACCTGCATTGGACACAGGTGGTTACAGTGAAACTGATTGATGCAAACGCTGCCATACAGTTTTGGAAATTCGTACCAAAACTGGACATCCTGGATAGAATGTACATACAGTTCACCCTCACAAATAATGGCTTCAATAATCTTAATTTTGCATTTTTATATGCATGCAGATCGGGTCATGGAGTGCATTTCCCTGCTACATACAGTATGTTATATGGCCATTAGAATATGTTGTATTATAATTAAGGTTGGATATATTTAACGCATTTCAAATTCTCCATTTAATGATAAAAGTGGGAAAAATTTTAACTCAAGTGGTCTTATGTAAAGGAAGCAATTTAATATTAAGAATCACAAATTGATAAATGAAGTTTACATACATGTATGTCTGTATATATGTATGTATGTATGTATGTATGTAGGTAGGTAGGTAGGTAGGTAGATAGGTTGATATTTATGTTTGTATTTATGCATGTGTATGTCTGTATGTTAGTGTGTGTGTATGTGTGTATGTATTTGTGTATGCATATGACAAAGGAATAAAATATTTTTAGTAAGCAAAAATTGAAATTCAAAGCAATTGTATCAATAAAAGAAATGAATGCTCTATCGCCTGTGGGTTTATTAAATACTTAGTCTTGCGCAGGTAATATTTTGTTGCACTGGAACAAAACTAATAATTCCGGAGGAGGAAAATTATAAAACTTTCACTCTCGCCATTTAACTGTCTCTGTCTGTCTGTCTGTCTGTCTGTCTGTCTCTCTACATCTATATATATATATATCACACATTTTCTTGGGAACAAATGGCGTTGTATGTGAAAATTGTTTACACTGTTGGTGGATATCTTTCTTGTGGATATGATATCATCGCTTTAAAAATAAATTTTTGCTTGCCAAATATATGTAATTACTTTATGAAACAAATTGTTTATTAGGTGGCGCTGCTATTGATTGCTGATTTTTTTTTTTTTTTTACATTGCTTTGCTTTTTTCAATTGGGGTACTATCGGGTAAATGCACTTTTCCTATTGCTCACTGTGTAAGTCAATGGACATTCTCATGCTTATTCACATTTTCAACCTCTTCTGCAAAATCCAGATTGACTTCAAACTTTTTTGCAATGTACTTCGGGTAGGTTTTTAACCAGGTTTATTCAAATTGTCATGGTAAGGTGATTTTCGGATTTTTTTGTACTTTTTTTTGGGGGGGTGATCTTTAAAAAATCTTCTCCGAAGAAGCTGCTCAACCAATTGCTTTATTAGCGCACAGGAACACTCCTAGGGACCGCTGGGTCTTAATTTTTCACCAGGTGGTGCTGCGATTGTTTCCATTTGTCGGTATGATTTTTTTGTAGTGTCGCTATTTTCGACTTCCTCTCGAGAACCATCATTCCGAATAAGCTTAAACTTGGTGGACAAGTTGCTTGTCGAAGGGTTAAACACAGGTGTTCTCCAAGTGGTACTGCCGCTGATTGCTGACTTTTAACGATTTTTTGCTTTTTAATTCCGCTTCCCACCGGTAAATGCACTTTCCTATTGATTACTATGCAAGTCAATGGGCATTTTAATGCTAATTCACATTTTCGACCCTTCTCCGAAACAGTCAGCAAGATTGACTTCAAACTTGGTGGCAGTGTACCTTGGGTGGGATTCTCTCAAAGCTCTCAAAAATGTTCAAATATTCACGCTCCGTGATTTTCTTCTTGTTTTAAAAAAGGAATCTCTTTAAGAAGCTTTAATAGGAAAGTTTAACATGGGAGTTTCTTGTAACTTTAAAACTGTATTTATAACTTCAATAATTTTGACCAGATTCGTGTCAAACCTGGTGGGGATGTACCTTTGATTAGTGTCTACCTATTTCGTGCAACTGGTCATGCTCTAGTGATATTTGGACCTTGACCTCACTCCCAAGATTGCAGGACAACTGACATGAAATTATCTGTTCACTTGAGATTTATTTTGAGTTAGGACCTTGATTTTGCACATTTTTATGTTTCTTTATGAAGGTCATGCTTAAATAGTACACGAGTGACCTTGACCTTATTAGCTCAGCTGAGAATGGACTGTTCACGGAGCCTTCTTGTTTTGTCTATGAACAGTCTTTATCCATTGCAACAAATTTCTAAAAAAAGTTCCGTTCTTGTCACAATTTTGGGTTAGGATTTCCTGATTGAGTAGTAGTTACTGTAGGACTTGGGCCGCTACTCAGTTGTCAGGTGTTGGAGTGATCATGCTGAGGATATCCAGAGGTGGCAGTTTTCCAGGCAGGATCTCCGACATTTTGCTGTAACGTTTACTACAAGATTTAAAAATGATTACAAGTCCTACATGAACTGTAACTGACTCAAATTTGGTGTAAAATCTTTAAAGCTAGTCACAGTTCATGTATATGTCTGTAATTCCTGCCAATATGCTTATAATCCAGGTTAACAGCTTTTTCTCAAAGCACTCCAAAGAAGATCTGTTTACCCATTCAAAGCATTGATGGATCATTAATACCAAGCAAATTAACGCCCATATGATCTCGCACTTACAAGATTCTATCTCGTAATTGCAAGTCACAATCTTGTAATCACGAGAAACATTCTGAAAATTACGAGATACTATTTCGTACTTACGAATAAATAATATCTCGTAACTATGATAAAGTATCTCGTAATTACGAAAAAGCGTTTCGCAAATACAGATACTAACTGGTCAATACCATATACTATGTAATGACATCCATCTTGTAAATACTAATACTTAAAACCAGGAAATCACCGTCTATTATCTGGATTTTTCAGCCAGAAGAGTCCTCTTACATGTGCATCCTGATTTTCAGTCATAATTACAATATACCATTTGGTAATCTACAAGATTTATAGTTCGTCATTACTGGATTCTGTATCGAGGTGTCTACCTCACAATTCAGGACTTTCTCCCACAGGTGGAGCCTGTGTCAACAGCAGGTGCTTTCCTAAATTCATTACCCGAAAAATACCTCTTTGCCGGGGAAGATCTGTGGGAAGAAAAATTAAAAAAAAACCGCAGATGTGTGATATTTCGTTGGTTTACCTCTCCCAGCTATGACAATGTTGCAAAATGTAACTCTGCTCACTGCAGAGAGTTTGTGTCAAACCTGTGTCTTCGGTTTTCAGTCCAATACTGTACACAGGTATGTATGACTCTGCTGTACATTCAATGGTCATCAGCATGAATGGAAAGCCCATGTTGTAAAAATATACTCAGTGTGGATGTGGCACTGACTACTTCGGCGATTGTTCCCATATGTGGCATGCTTAATTTAACACCTCGTCGAGCATTGTGTAACAAAACTATATTTTGGAAAGTTAGGTTGGGTTCTTTTTCACTGTTGTTTCTTTTCGATTTTTTTATTACTATCAGTGTTGCATATATACTGAATACCTGAAAGTTTTTTTAATCACTTCTTTGCGACTAAATCATTTCATTTGAAGCTCACGTGTTAAGGAAGGCGCCGAGATATTCGTATATCTAATCTGGAGTACCTTCTGTTACTTGCATGTAACATTCCGACCAGATGGATGAATGACTACTGTCCACAGTATTGTGAACATTAAAGTGAATAAGTACGGAAAATACATCATTTCGCCTAGAGGTAATTTTTTTTTTCAGCCATTCTTTATCACGCTGATAATCCTGACAACATACTTACACATTCAATTCGGTATTTTGTAATTGCTTAATGATTTTTTATCATGCGAATTGTTGTTGTTTTGTATGTGTGTGTGTGTGTGTGTGTGTGTGTTTTGTTTTTTTTATTTTTTTTATGTTATTTATTTATTTTTTTTAGGTTAGTATTTTTGTTTTTTTTTTTGCTTTTGTTTTTTGTTTTTTTATTTTGTTTCATTGTTTTTCTTGAACTTTCTTTCCGTTTTGTGGGGAATGTTTTTTTTTTCTGAAGTTTTTGGGGTTTTTTATGTTTGTTTTGTTTTGTTTGGTCCCGTTATCCGTCATAACGATATATTATCTGGTAGCAACTGAATAAAGAAGTAAACATTAAGTTGGTACTAATCAACCACCATATTCAAAGCTTACTTTAACTGCACTAATCACCCGGGAGACACTTGCGCAAAGCCAGTGCAATGAGCTGCTGGATATGAGGGAGTGCAACTGGACATGCTGTCTGCAAACATATTGCCATCATGGAATAAATGTAGGAACATATTATGTAAAAATCACACCATGATATTCGAAGTTAACAGGCACAATGTGCAACTAAAATCTGAATGATCATAGCTACGCACATCAGACTCAGAATCTTCTAAATTTAAATTGAGGGAGGGGACTCCCTAAAATTTAATTCAGGGAAGAAGAGAAAAGAAGAAACTTCAGATTTAGGAAAACTTGAGATAAAAGGACAAATTTTATATGAATACAAATCACGTGCCTCTACTGTCAGGACTTATACAAGTCTTAGAAATGCGACTTTTGTTGGCATATAAGTCAGGGTTTTTTTTTATTTTTTATTTTTTTTTTTTTTTTTTTATTTTATTTTTTTTTTTTTTTTTTTTTGTTGAACTAAATTTAACTGAACCAGTATGAACAGGCTTTGTATCTGTAATTCAAGCTGTGGATGGCTTACATGTGGGTCAACACAGATATACCCTCCCAGACGAGTGTCTCAGTGCCGCATCAGCGTATCAAGATCGATTGATGTTACATTGCCATAAATGTGCATAATCTGATATTGAATCTAAGTGCAGTGTTATCCATGACCTGAGTGACACAAAAACAAATAATGCAATAAACGCATACTTATTTTGTGGGGTACGTTTTTGTTCAGCTGACTTGTCAGTCAGCCGAACTTATTTTAAGGTCCTGCGTCTTTCAGCAATCCACATTTCCGACATGTATTTCGAAAATTATTGGCGCCATTCACTCCCAATTTTGTGGGGATACATTATGCTTTTTATATATAAATATGGCTTTCTATTATTAAGGTCAAATCTAAAAAAAAAATGTGTCGTTCCCAAACAGCTCGGCTAACCGTTCCAAAATTCCCTAAAGACGCTTAAGGAGACCCACCGGGCCATTAAATTATTAACAGGTACAGTTGTGAGTTTCCAGTCCTGGTATATTGACAGTCAGTAGAGCTGAAGAAATATGTTTGCATCCGTCTTTTGCCCGATAGACTATTTCACATTTTCGTAAAAAAAAAACGATGTATCGTGAATTCTTTTGATTCCCCACATGGATATTTACCAGTTGGGGACCTACCAAGTTTGCAAAGCAGATAATGGTGTTTTGTTTCTCCTTTTGTATGATTTTTTAAATATTTTATATGAATTCTTTTTTTTTCTCAAGAACCACTTGCTTTAATATTGCAAATAGGGCCACCATATGAATTTACATCGGTTTAGAATATTTTCGACTTTATTTCCAGAACGGCTGCACATAATTGTCTGAAATTTTACTGGGACATAATCTGACTCGAAAAAATAAACGGCTGCTAATGATCAGGGAATATTAATTTTTGAAAAGGTCTATGGGATATCAAAGTCTGCCACCAGGTGTCACTCTGTGATATCACTGTACGTTACAATGTTGCTAAAACAGTTTTATTCCTGTGCCTTTTTTACACACAGATCATTCCGAGGTGGTTCTCAACTACCTAAGCAACAGACATAATGATGCAATAAATTATATGTTATATATATCATATATATATATATATATATATATATATATATATATATATATATATATAATGGTGCTTCTTAGGTCCATAGTTACTAATACTAATAGGAAAGCACATATGCTTATGGGAATCTTTTTCGTGTTTTTGATGTTAAACTTCAAACTGTAAGGTTCAATTGGCATATTATAATTGGTATATTGGCAATATATAACTATTTGAAAAATATTAGGAAGCACTGTTACACTACATTTACACAGCAGCAAAATTCATAATTGAACAAGCACCAGATTCCAGTCGGTGGAGCACTAAATCATCATTACCCTCCTGTTGCGCCTTTCTTTTCATGATTTTTAGTGTTATCTTTCCGATTTGGTCCCCTACACCATATACTGGATTCTCTTTCAACTTCGTCGGAATGCCCCTTGACTTAAAGTCGACTTTTTTGTTCACTTCATAGTGCTGCTGACATTTTCTGACTTTTAATATTTTTTCACGTCACGAATTATTGGTAGACATACATAAGTTTGGTAGCGTTCTTACTCTAAAGAATACGGAAAATTTCACATATTGGCTTATATTTCAGACAAAATCGAATCACAGTCCTCATGAGTATTATAAATACTAATAGGGAAGTACCAGTCGGGTTACTCTTGGTATTGTTAATTTAAGCTTGAGTGATATTGAAAGATGAAACGGACATATTAGCGTCTATGTTGGTAATAATGGATCCTGGACCCATGGGTACTATGAATACAAAACTTAAATAAGGTGGTGTAGAGGCACTGACACGAAACAAGACCCCACACGTGCTTGATGTGGGTGGAGAGAGTTGTCACCACATGCACAATGTTCGCAAGGTACTTGTATTTTGCAAGCCTTTTAAAGGATGCGTAAAGGGCCTTGTGAACGACATCCATAATGCCACAAAGTGGTCCTCAGACTTTAAGGCGTACATACCTAAAATAGCTCTTGTAACAGGACAAGAGGTTACCATGCTAAAACGCTTTGCCAACCACCGCTGGCTTTCAGGTTATGATGTTTCCACGAGCACATTGCGTCTTGGCGATGTTTATCAGATCTTCTACTACGGATATCGGAGCCCTGAGGAACCAAACACATACAACTAAGACACGTTGGCCACATTTGCATTGCATATGTAAGTCAAAAAAGCACGCGATCATATGCGTGATATATTGACATTTCAGGGCGATACGAAGAAGAGAATGGCATCAGATGGACGCAGTAGAAAAAAAAAAAACTTTGCGAAAGTGATATTCCAGACACTGAACTAGTTTAGTTAAAAAGGCAACTTTTACATCATCATTACAATAATTTTTAGAATGAGATTGGAGACCTAACATGTGTTTCTTTGGGGGGGGGGGGGGAGATGTTGTTGTTTTCGGATAGGATCATCCTACAGAGAAGAACGAGAGTTACATCAATGTGTTAAATACAATACATGAATTTATATGCCATGTGTGTGTGTGGGGGGGGGGGTATATATTTAAATCCTTTTGTTCCAAGTTGATGGTCATGTTGAAAGTTTTGATGAGACCAATGATGTTCTACTCTGGTGGAGCAGGGTATGTCAGAGCAAGAAATTTCCGTCAATTTCCACTATTGTTGCAGCTGCTTTATCCATTGTTCATGGTCTCCAAGTGGAAATTCATTTAATGAGATGGGTGATTTTATTCCAATCAAAACATTACGTATAAATGTTGAGACTAATGGTTTGATACAAACAGTGCCGTATAGTCTGTGTAACATAGGAACAAATGCTGAAAAAAAATTAGTAGCTATAATCCGCATTTTGGTCCAGTGAATCATGCAGTTTGCAACAATCTGGGTGGTGTGGATGGGCGTTACAAAGCAGATAAAAAGAGAAAAGCCGAGGCACTGGGTCCAACAATAGCTAAATACTATTGTGGACAGCGCCAAACCATGCCCGCGGCCAAAAGACAGAAGAAAGAAGAGGGTACAGCTGCTTTGAAGAAGCACCAAGACAGCCAGGCCAAAATAGCCAGACTGAATGTTTCAGAGAAGCTGGCACAGAAAGTATCAAGGAACAAAAATTAATGCATTCATATTTTATTAATATCTTGACAGTACTTCAAGTTAGACAGTGTCATTACCATATCCAAACCGTAGTCCTAATGAAACAAATCCAAGTCAATTCCGACTAAAGACAATGTTCCTTGGTATGCAAAAGGCAATGTTCCTTGGTATGTATAGCTGAAACACATAAATGTATTGTTCGTAGTTCCCCAAAATGGGCCAAAACGTATGCCCACAGGTCCTTGCAAACATTGTGCATGTGGCGACAACTCTCTTTCCATAGAAAAAGCCATGTCTAGTTTTAAGACCATTTGGTCTCAGCCGGTATTTGTATTCAGCCCATTAGACCGTTGCGAAACAAATTGAATGAATGTAGTATATAATTGGATGAGGACATAGAATTAGATGCAATAGTGGAACTAGCTCGATTTAATTTTCAGCAAGCGAGACCAGGGTTTTACATTTAATTTACAGTTTTGTTTCAACTAAGACTGGAGCAAAAAAACAGTTGTATGGAGCACTTGCTTCTGAAAGAGCGTGAGACTAGCAGGTCAAATAAGCCAGACTCACTGATTTAATTTTAATTTGATTTTCATCAGCCCATGTGTGGCATTTTTTACATTGGAGCGATACAATATAACGACGAAATATGATCATACAGTTTTCTGTTATTACTTTGGGGTGTTATTAAAACTATAATTTTACTTCTCAAAGTGCAACAGAATCCACCATTTTGAAGGTAGATTCCTGAAATTTTCTACCTTGGGAAGGGGCAAGCTACCTCCCAAACTCACCCCCTCCCCCGTACGCTTATTATCCTCGTTTTTTTTACTAGGACCTGTACTTATATCTATATTTAACATGAAATGGTAGTACCTTTGGAGTTTCCTTTAGTGTTGTTACTTTTGACCTCGAATGACTTGAATATGTGAAACTGACATGACCATAATGGCAAACATGATGGTATGGTGAATTGGGTCATTTTCATGTCTAAATGATAACTCGAGAACTGTGTCACTCAAAGCTTTGATGTTGCAAGCAGTAAGAGTCTTCCAAAAAGGCCAGCTTTACAGTGCGCATGGGTGACATTAATGTCATACATTTAAGTTTATTAGACGCTGTATAAGTTACTTGCATTTTTCTTTTAATGTGCGGGTTATATCAGCTACCACTTGAATGTTCCACATGGTATGGTCCTGTGTAAGGATTAAATGAGATGTTCAAGGTGATCGAGACCCAATTCCTAAAAAAACACATGAACACTTTATTTAATTTGGTGTTTTGGGTTGTACCTTGAAAACTATTGATCCATTGTGTTGATATGTCATTTGATAACTATTGATCGCAGATTTTAATTTTTGCACACGATTATAGTCTTTAAAAAAAGACGATATTGTTCTGATTTCGGAGGACGCAATCCCACTGCATTCTTCACATCCAAGGACACTTGAGCACAGGACAGCCACAGTCGTCTCGGTTATGATGTCGTATTATGCGCGTACCCATAACGTCTTTCCTTGACGTAAATTAGACATTCATATTTTTACCACTATTCAATATCTGCAACAAACATATTTATAACCTTCAGCAGGAAAGTTCAGTTTCCGGCACAGCATAATAAGAATTTTAGTGCTATCATATCAGTTGTCTCTCAAGCACTTCCATGGATCGTGACCTCATCTGGATAAGGAAACAACCTATGGCGTATGTATGAAGAAGGTCACGGACAACGATACTGCAGCTCGTATATATATACTTGCATCAGAGAGTATCCATGGTCCGTGCTCTTAGTGATTGCTACTTATTTTCACTAAATTATACTATTGGTTGCAGTTACGTGAGAAAATGCAGCTGCGAATACAATTTAGAAGACATATAAGCAGCGTATTCTTTCCAACAATTCGTAATACATCGGTTCGGGTGAGGAGCATTTCAAAGTACACAGGCTCCGACATTGCACTTTCTCGTGGACTAAGAGCAGTACCGCCCATTTTAAAAAGATCAAGCATTGCCGCAAAATGCAGTTTGGGCGGTGTGGAATCAACATTTCCTCAGAACTTCAGCCATGCAGTTGGAGGTGCAGGTGCTGCAACGCAAGGACGTTGTAAGGAGGTTTCAACGAGTGCAGCGGACAGGACAGTCAACGTCAAGTGGAAAAACGGGGAAGTGACCAGCTTTCCCTATGTTTTCTTGCGCGACAATTGTCTTTGTCCACATTGCTTCATTCCCCCGTCACGTCACCGGATATTTCTGTTGAGAGATTTGGACTTGGACACCAAACCAGTTGACGTAAAGGTATGCTCAAACATATTTGTCATTAACTTTCTTGACTTCAGATCTATCAAGGGCAGACACTTCGTTTGCTGCAAGAATCTTGATCTCTGGTGTTCAAATGATACGCTCAATTTGTTTTCCGCCCGGCATTCATAGATTAAGGTATTTGAACGGCACTTTTGGGATAAAATATCAATCAAATCAAACGGAATCTAAACACTTATTTCAATACAGAGCACAAAAACAATTTACTTTTCGATGGTTACTCGTTAGGCAGAAGTACGTGATAGAAAACAATTAAGATATCACCATATGCGACCAAAAACTCGAAATTAAGAACCAATCTGCAATTTTGTTCCGTTGGTGACGACCAAAATCGAGAAACTAAAGGCAATTTCTGATACATGTTCTAATTTATGTTACAGAAATGTAAAACGATTGATAAAAAACCTGTTACTCTTGAAAGGCAACATAAATCTATGTTGTGGGTGTGCTGATTTATTTGTTGCTGGTAATTTTTCACAAAAATTAAACTTCACATGCTAAGTAGTTTGGCCGTAGGAAAAGGGGGAAACGTAAAATAAGCGCTGATTACTAAGTTTCTATGTTGTGTGTTTGTCTGTGTTTTTGTGTTTACCTTGTTCTATTTCCCTTTATAAAGCCACAACGATTAGATATCCATGCTATTCATAACATATTAAAAACGAACAAATACATCAACCTCCCTCGTTTGTTTGCTCATTGGACATGCATGGTCATCAAGAGAGTACATTTTTACACAATTTGAATATGCTAAGCTCACTATGACATCTCCTCCTCACTGTCGTATTACCCTGGACATAAAGACCAACCGAGCCCCAAAAAGAAAGAGAAAGAAAAAACTTGGAGAGACCCTTGCTTTGGCATCTGGTGGCCATATTAAAACCTTTTTGGAAACCTTGAGCCGTGTCTTCAGATATTCAAAGGTTTTCAGTATGGTCACCAGATGGCAGGAGCAGCATATCGTAAGGTGTTACAGCTCCGTCAATGTTGAGCGTTGAGTCCCAGCAGTCCATATTGTTGAGTGCATCTGTATATAAACAATTAATAAAAATATATGTCCACCGTATATACACGATGACACTTATGAAGAATGGTTTAATCATAACAATACTGCGTTAATCTCATTAAAAGTGCACATTACGAACGTATCCTCTTGCAAGTGTTTTGAGATCTAATTGTGTCCAAATTTTACCATATGCCTTAGTACTGCTCATGCTTTTCTTTTGTTAGCGCAAAGTGTGTTGGCCGTTTGAAAAGTCTTTCAGGTGGCTTGATCATCTGAGCTCTGCACTTTGGGTTGACTCTAGCCTCTCTCTGCATCAGACTCACCGTAATCACCAGGAGAGTCACTGCCATTGGCGTTGGGAGGTGCAGCATTTTCTATTTCATCAGCAGGGATCTTGTTCAGATGCACTCTGTGGTATAGCAATGCGTAAGGGCTGTTCCAAAAAATATCCTGTCAGGGTGGGGAAGCTGGTAGAAAGGAAGTACCCCCAACCACAGGACATACTTTTCACATGAAGCCTCCATCTACAAGACATTTCTATTTTCAAACCCCTCTATCCACCGGACAAGTAGTGTCCTTCCCCCCCCCCCCCCCCCCGTGACTCATGATACAACTCTCTCGTCTGTTAAATTAGAGAACAACCAAATTGAATTTCTAAATTGCAAGAGTATTCACAACTAAAAAACATGGATGCCCCCACCCGTTGCCCACATCAGCATTGGAGGTGTTCTCTCTCCCGTTTTGTCTGGAATATTCATAGACAAATGGCTTGCGACATTGAAAAGTAAAACCTCCACTGTTGGCTGCTATATTTAAATGTCTTTGTCGGGGCTTTAGCATATGCAGACGAGTTGGTTATTTTATCTCCAATTACTCATGCCACCCACAAATCACTTCATATCTGTTCTGTTTTCGCCATAGAATGTGCTGTGAAATTGAGCCAAAGAAAAAGTAAATGGATATCGTATTGCCTACACGACGCCCCCAACATAATCAAACTAAAACTATTGAAAATGTAGAACAGTACATTCACGTTGGTAACGGGGCAAGACCCAACTCAGTGGGTTCTAATATCAAAGGTTGTGTTGAAAAGTTTTATTCTGAGGTCAATATTTTCATGGCACAATTTGGAAAAGTATTCTCATCCAATATGTTTGATATATTTCGCTCTTATAGCATGTCGTATTATGGTTCTCAGGTATGGGATTTTTTCAGGTAAAGATATTGAAAAAATATATACAAAACAGCGTAAACCTGCTTGCCGAATCTGGAGTGTGCCCTACCAATTGCAAACTCATTATGTACTTTTACCCCTGATCTCAGATGAAAAACCGCTCGACAAACAAATGCATCAGACGTTTATTAAATTCATGGATGGTATGAAAATGAATTTAAAAAGT
>OZ026620.1:16645255-16905255 GCA_964020975.1 Hermodice carunculata
CATGTGATAGTTAGTTCTGCCATCCCTTTATGTGACCAAGTTAATATGTGAATACTTACGTAGCCACCTAGTGGCACCAGCACTAATCTCTCCTTTTAATGCCTTCATGCACAGGCAGCTTGTTTATTATGATGATAGATATGACCTCGTTTGATCATTCTCGCTGATTTATACAATACCAGCGACAACCTGAATAGGGCCAAGTGGCAAATATGCAGCACCAATTCACAATTCTAACCCTCTAAGGTCCTATAGTATCGATCATGATTGAATATAATCAAACATACATTTTACGTATGCAAGTGTTTATTTTGAGTGTGTATTCTGTACCTCTGACGACGCTAGTTCTTGCCTTTGGCCATGGCGCCACAGAAAACCAGAATAACTTGTCCCTTGATATTATACTCAAATACTTAGAACATAGAGTGGCATTCAAACAAAGGGGAAAGTGCATCTGCTGAACAAAATTGCTAACGCATACGACCATATGCTCTTACTGCCCCAATATGCAAGTAAATGCACATAGTCCGATTTTCCTGGGTAAAATTTGTAACCTTAGATATCAGTGAAGATTTTCGTTGTGTATGTAAGAGGAGGATAATGTACAAACGTGACAAACTTGAAATGGAATGTTGATTATTTAAATGATTGAAAGTTCATTGGACACCAGAAGACAAATAATGGATAGAAATGGTCGGGCCTTGGACTGATCAACACATTCTGCCAGTGTTCTCCAAAGCTCAATTTTTTGAAGCAAGCTCTTATTATAATTTATATAAAAGCCTAGCTTCTGCAATTGGAGAATCTCACATTGTAACATTTGTGGATGATACAGCTTTACTCTTAATCTAAAAATAATCGTTTTTTTTTTATTTGTTCATTTGTTTATTTTATTTTATTGAGCTATGAGAAATTAGACTACAGTTACATCCTGTGGCCTGTGGACAATTCACCTAGGGTCATGTCCCATGGACTAATCTTTCAAGATGGCTGCCAAATTATGAGACATTCGACTTTTGATATGACCTTCTGACTTCTGACCCAAAAACTGACCTGAGTATCAAATTAATAAAAAAGTTGAAAACTATGCTGAAAAATCATTGGTCACAGGTTACCTTGCATAGAAATACAGTGGTGAAAGAGTTAAAATAAAAAGGAGTCTCAGAAGACTTTCAATGGAAAAAAATTCACTTTTTCCTTCCTTGTCTCCTAGACAAAAGTTATTTACAGTCAGAGCAATCAGATTATGTCAGATCACTCTGAAAAGCACAGAACAATTCTTAGGAAGATTCATTTTATTGATAGCAGAATATATTCAAAATATGTACAATCTAGTTACATAATGTGCAGCCGTTCCAAAAGAACAGGTAGATGGAGTAACTAAGTGAGTGTGTTAACTTTTAAGGGGACCACATCATGCATGTCTCCTTCAAGCAAATGCCACTGAATATGTGTGGGACTGCAATATTTGCAACCACCAAATGAGAGCTGATCTATTGAAACTTCTGCTTGATAACAGTCACACAAAGCTTCTGGATCAAGTACGCTGCTAGGGGCATCAGTGTTCACTTTTTTTCCCTGCTTGGTGAACAATTTCCATGTCATATTGGCTTTGTTCTTTTAGCCATCTAGCGAACTGGCCTTCAAAATATCTAAATGGCATTAGCTAGGAGAGACTACTGTGATTCCTACTAACCACAAATTTACTACCCAACGGGTAATGCCAACATTTTCAAGTGAATATCACTATAGCCAGTAGCTCTCTCCTCATGGTACAGTACTTTTATAGTGCTGAAGTCAATAAAAAGCTACCGAGGAACATATTATACAATTCTCATTCTGCAATGACAAAAGTTCCATGGAGAGTACAGGTCCGAGGCAACTGTGTCTAGAAGAAAAGTGCCACTGTTTTTTGGAAATCCCAAAAGAATAGCCAAGACTAGAATTGAATTTAATTTCTCAAATACCCCTTAATGACTCTGTTGCCAGATAAACTTGGTTTTTGATCCTGTCACTTCATACAGGTAGGTGGCAATCCAGGCAAATTGTGGCTTATGTTCATGATGGCAATTCAAGAACCTCAAGGAGATTCCACGTCCTTGGTGCTCTGAGGTACTGGCCAGTCTTCTATAGCCTTGGCCTTATTAGGATCTACCCATATACCAATGATTTCCTTCGGGGAAATTGGGCACTTTTTAGGCTTCAACATTGAAATGAGGCAGCACAGTTCCAACTCATCTTTGGAGAATATGTTAGAATAATAATTTAGTAGCCTGGCTACTGAGTTCTGGTTCTCAATTGTTAATTGCTCATCAGACTTATTGAGCAAAGGTTGAATATGTTCTGGTAAATTGGTGAGAATATCCCACCTACAGCCAGACCTCAAACTGTTAACTCTTTGAAACTATGAGGAAAGAGTATCAGTCATTTTTGATGGACATGGACTCCCCAAGTCTCAAAGGTAAATTGCCTCAGGTCATAGCCGATGGACATTGAACCTCTGAGGATGAATGTCCATCAGCTGGCACTGGATCTGAGCCAAACAAAATTTTATCAAGCTGCATTGCACTGCCACCAAAACTGCCAGGCTTGAGGGTGATATACGTTTAGGTCAAATTAACCCACACCATTGGAGCATGTCCTTGACTCTAGACATGGACTGTCCTCAAAACCATATCAGGCTTAATTAAAATTGGTGTGATGGCATACCCTTTATCCTGTACATCCTCTATAGACAATGTGCCATGCACCCAATTGTTTGGTGAAATTTCAAACACTCTAAATAAGCAACCATGTCCTTGGGTGGTGTCCCTTTATCCTCAGTCTGGGACTTCATCCTCGCTGGTTTCCCGGAACTATAAGGCACCCTAGCAGATTTGGCACTCAGAAAAACCTTGAGCATGTTATCATACTTTCCATAGATTCCTTGATCCTAGCTTTTACAGCAACAAAGATAGGTTACTCCATTACTGTGATTAATTTTCATAGCCTTGACTGAAAACTTGTTTACAGAATACCTGAAGGGCACACTTTTCTCTGCTTTTTTTTCTTTAAACATGATCTCATAATATTGTCCATGCATTTTTATTTAATGGAGGGCAGCCTGTATGTCTGCCAGTTCCTAATCAGACTGCTTTTTGATGAGTGCAGCATTTTAAGAATGCGTTCATGGCCATATTATTAAAATGCAAATAGCCACCCATCAGCATCAGGGTAGATGTCTTGAGCCAATGTCTGGCTTCTTTCAGCAAACTCTTTGAGCTTAAGGGTAGATAACTGGCACCTAATACAGTCCCGACGGTCCTTCCTGGCAAACCAAAAGTCCCGCGTACATGTTGTGCTATACCATGGGAGCTATATCATTTAAACTTAGGTTGCCACGCGTGAAGGAGGTCTGGAACGAAACGTTTCCCACGGTTTTTCAGTCTCAGGCATGTCGTGTTTTATATATATATATATATATATATATATATATATATATATATATATATATATGTACTTACGTACGTACGCACGTATATTACAGTGTACATTCCTGACCATCCTGTAATCAGTTGTTCGTCTCATACCGATTTTACTTTGCCGAATTTGATTGTTTTATTCACTTAATTGATGATAACCCAGAATTGTGTCCCTTTTCTCACAGAGTATATGTATCACAGCATGGAGAACGGATAGGGAAAGTCATTCTGACTTTATGGGTCCTATAACTTATCACGCACGAAAATTTAATTCTGTTCACCTGACTATCTGGTCCCTTGCTGCCAAAGAAACATTGTGTTTTGATGCGATTGACAGCATGAAAATAATATTGAGAACCATGATGATAGCAGATGAAATTGAAGAAAGTAAAAGTTGAGTAGAATTTAAGGAATGGGTGTGAAACACAAAACGGAACGTTCGTTGCAAACATTTCTGTGTCTGCACATTTGCAGGCGTTTACCTGAAAACATCTTCGTGGGATACACGGAAAGTACTTGATGGGTGTCCCGGTATATACATATAAAACCTGACATTCGTGCAGCGTTGAAATTATATGAAGAATCTCGCAGACAAATTCATCAAATAACGTCACGATCAACAAATTATTGAATATTATTTTCAGAACAATCTACGATGTCAATGTGAAACATGATCCAACCAGTATTGCATACACCGACGTGTACTTATGTTTACATACCGACCTACCTTACACGGAGCATCCTGCCGGAGTAAGTAAAATTTTGACGACGTCTTACACCATGCTAAAAAAGGCTTGAAAAAACAAGATCAAGAACTTCACTCAGTTAAGCGTTGTTTCAAACATATCCGTAGAAAACAATCAGGGGAAAGGTTAACACCGTATACTAAAACCTCTAGCTGAGAAAGGACGGGGCACTCTGAGCGTCAGTTGTGATTGACATTACAAACCAAGGGGGGCAGCAATGCACTGGTCGACATGTAGGCGAAAGGCTCAACGAACGTCACAGGACAGAGGGGGGGGGGTACATATTACTGAATTTGATAATAAGCTTGTTGTTAAAAAAATAACGTAACATGTGGATGGCGTTGAAAGAGTTTGGGAGCAACAACCATACACTTATCACATTATGGCACCGACCTGAAACCGTTTGGCTCTTAAAGTAATATACGCCAAACAGCGAACAATTTTTTTTCTTTGTTTTTTTTTTCAAAGTGCAATCTGAAGCACTATAAAACTGTCCCGAAACCAGAGATAGGGCATAGTTTGATACGGTCCCATGCATGCCGTTTTATATCACATTTGTATGATGTAAATTTCGTGGGAAGAATGCTAACAGACAAAATTTATGGACATCTACCCAACTAAAATTGAAAGACAATCGTTAAATCGTTGCAAATAAATGAGAAATATTCGGCTGAGGGCAAAGCTTGTACGCAAAATCGTGCACTTATAAAACGCTTTCGGAAATACGGAAATTGACGTGAAGTTACCTGCAGTTTAAAAAATAGCGTGCAGAGAACGGATTACCCTCGGCGCCCACACTCTTTTTTCCTCAATATTGCATTTTTTTTCTTTTTTCCAGACTTCGCAAGTGCCATAATACGGTGTAACTGCACCGAAAATTTGATAAAGCTGCGATGAATCCTTTTTGAGATATTATGGTAACATTGGCCAGTTGTGCGCCACTAAGACGTCCTTCAAATAAATACTTCATAAGTGTTGTGACAAGTTTAACAATAATAAGAGGAAGCTGGTTTCCAATAGGAACGTGATCTATTATAACGTTCATTTCTGATAAAAATTGTTGAAGTTGCAATGGATCATTGCTGAGATATTGTGGTAAAGTCTTCGTCGTGTGTGCCACTCAGACGGCCTTAACAAATACTTTAAAGTTTCATAACAAGTTTACAAATACAAAAAGGAAACTGGTATTATATAGGGAGCTGATCCATTGTAAGATCAATCTTTGACAAAAATTTGGCAAAGCTGCAGTCAAAATTTTGAGATATCACGGTAACGTCGTCAGGGTTGACGCCACTGAGACGTCCTTCAAATACATACATTAAAAGTTCTATAAACAGTTTAAAAATTATCACGAGAAGCTGGTTTTCAGTAGGAACCAGGTCCATTATAAACTGCATTTGTCATAACAAATTTGGCACAGCTATGGTGATTATTTTTAAGATACCGCAGTAACGTTGACAAGACGGACGGACAGACAGACAGACGACAGACGACGCAGGGGACGACAATACCATCCAGGACTTTTTGTGCCGATCGTAAAAAGGCAAACAGATATTTTAATCTGTAAAAAGAAAGGTTTTCTTGTAATATGCCGATGAAGAGAAACAGTTTTTCGATGGAGAGTAGTACACGACAGAAACAGCAAACGATGTTAATTCCGAATTTGAAAGAGCACAGATCAATCAATATCGAACGAAATACCAGTACTGAATCCGTCTTCTCTTGTTCGGCAGGGGAAAGGTTAACACCGTATACTAACCCAGATCCACAAGTGGTGCATGATCGTCAACTGCCAATATTAAACGAGAGTACCAATACGTCATTGGGAGACAAACTGACCAGTTAAAAATTTACAGTACTCAACAAAAATTCCAACTCAAACAGCAACACTAGCTGGGCTGCTCATTCACATACTGTTGACTCAAAGTAGGCTTAGTTCTGCTGGTCTTAGCCCAGTTCCAGGTGCAACTGAAGCGCAAGGCAACTGAGCTCAGCTTAGCTCAGATTGGAGCTTATTTGGGGTTGAATACAATACATGTATAGCGTTGAATCGAAGGTTGCCTATGGAAGATGGAAACTATACTGCAATACACCTACATCAAGGATGAAACAAAATGATGACAAAATTCATTATTTATTCAAATGCAAAGCATTAATTGACAACCTTGAACAATTCTAATCTTGTTGAATGAAAGAATGACCTTCATTGCAACTGCGCCATTTTATCCATATCCATGGAATTTTGTTGATGTGTCTAAAATATAAAAAAAAAACACAAAAACAAAAAAAACAGACCACCACCAACAACAACAACAACAAAAAAAAAAAAAAAAAAACCACAAAACAAAAACACTACAAACACATTCTACATCATAAAGATCCCTCATCAGTAAACCTGTTGGGAGCATAAACATTACTTACTTGCATTTACATATAACGATGATAATAAGCATTGTATATATATATATATAATAAGCATTGTATATACATATATATATTATTTAAAAAATCACACAAACATATGTGTATTGAGATGAACCAAAAGAATAGGATACATTTCCATCACAACTTTCCTCTGATTTTTACATTTTTATAAATTTTCCCTAATTCCAAATTACTTCCACGCCATCACATTTTATTAACTGAATAAATTTATCTTCCGAGTTAAATATTCAAAGTCGGCTAGAAATTCTGACAAGTTATCAATAAGCTGTTTCCTGGCTTCACAGAATTTTCAACAAATTAAAATGTAATGAAATCCGTCTGCTAATTCAAAACACTAGTCACATATTCTGTCATCTACTGGTACTTTAACTACCCTTTTGTGTCTCCCTTTTTCAATATTTAAATTTTTGCACTGATTCTTAATTGAGTTCAGTTTCTTCTTACATCTATATTCTTCAATACCAGTAATCAATTTTCTATTTGAAACTTTGATTTGTGCTGTGTGGTTGTGTACATAAAAGTACATGTTCTGAAATTTGATGTCAGCTAATATAGTTTTATCAACGACAGTTGCCAAATTCATATATATGTATTGAATAATGTGAAATAAGAAACTTCTATTCAGTAATACTTATTGCATAACTGGGCCTTTTCTTGATTTTCATATACAATGAAGAACTAAAATGTAGTGAGAGCTCGTCACTACATATCATCTTTATATTGAATTGAATCGAATATGAATCCTCGTTATGTTGATGTATACAATTGACCCTGCTCTATGCATTTTGCTTCAGAGGGCGATGTGTCCCGTAGAGTGATCGAACGATTGATTGATTGATTAATTAATAGGTCAGCTGTTGATACAGTCATATTTGATATTTTTCGTCGAATGATTTTGAAAAAAAAAAAACCTGGAAAGTACAGGTTGTTTCTTCCACGCACAGGTGCAGATGCTACATTGTATTGAACAAGATGTTAGCGGTGGTGAAAACATGTTTGTTGACGGTTTCTTCGTGGCTGAGAAACTTAAGAAGGTAGATCGGTGGGCGTATGACTGGTTAACAACGATGCATATAGATCAAGAGGATATCGGACAGGATGTCATACCGTTTAATTTCGTCTCAAGACAAAACCTCATCCAGAAAGTACATTTGTGGCTTTATCAAGCTTTCTAAACAGGAACATTTATATTCAATACAGTTTTTACCATTCTGTTACCATTGAAAATACTTTCTATGCCCAAAATAAGGTCCGTTGTATGTTTAGAAATTGATTCTAATTCCATGTGTTCCTGAATCTACAACGGGTCTCGGTGTACCACTTTGTGCCTCTGTGCCTGAGAATATAAATTAATTGTTCGTGTTAATACCCGAGTGAACAGAGACAGATTCCCGCTGTGACTGCTTGCTTTCAAGAAAAGGGGGTATGGTTATGTGGCTCAGTAAATATATAGCCACACTCATTCCGTTGTTTAGCTTCAACAGCAGACGACATAACATCTTTCAATTTTTAAAATGACCAAAAATTTAATACGTACCAAGTACAAATGTCCGTAGCTTTTGTCATCAAGTACGCGAAGCCCTCTTTACCGCAGTCGAGTGCTCAGTATGTTGAGCTCGATTGGGGCTATGAAGCTTTGGGGTCGGATATAAAAGTCCCAGTTAAATGGGAACACCCGATATCAATCCTATATCATTTAAACGGTTCAAATGACGCTGCAGCAAGCCATATATCATGAAATGATTAGTGAAAATTGTTTGCATTGATACGGTCTAAAGTAGATATGCTTATAGTCTACACTTTTTGCATGAATATGTGTATGGACCAGTAGCATAGATTTGCCTCGGCTTTTTTTTTTTTGTTTACGAAAATATAGATACAGCCTTTAAAAATGAGAAAGAAATCAAATCTTATTTGCCTAATTCTATTTCATTAGCAGAACTTCACTTAAAAATCTTAAAATTTGACACCTTTCCACTTGCAGGTTAGATAATGCAGGGCAAGTAAAACGAGTGAACTTCATGAATTTTAAAAGGTCGTCACACCAAGACGTACCACTCGAGATGGTACAGCCAATGTATCGGGCACTCAAAGCTTTCGATGACGCCATATGCGATCCCCAGAATTATATTGTTCATAAGAGTGTACCAGGTAAGATTTAGGTTACTATTTTCTGCACTATGGGGCGTGTCATGACACGACATATAAATGTGAGACCGAGAGTAGAAGCTTAATTGAGTACATATCAAACCCTCAGGGATTGACGCAGATTCCTTCTCTGTGTCATATGTTTATACAAAATAAGCCCACTACTATAAAAAATCGAACCTGAAAAGAAAATATTGTGAACATTATTGAAACTACCTACTAAAAGGCCATTACAAGTGAAACTATGCTGTATTTCCTCTTTTTATTATCCAAGCAAGCAAAGAAAGTTGGCTCAATATGGAGCCAAAATAATGTGACATTCGGCCAACCTTCATTGCTAACTGCGATGCTTGCCCAAAAACAGCTGTTCGGCTGGAAAGACAGCAATTTTTATACTCGCAATTGCTCGCTTAGGAGAAACAGATCCGATTTTTTATGAACCAAGCGTGTAATGGTGTAGTGGCATGAATGGGCGCCTCAAAGTGGCCAGGGGGTGTAAGATGACCTTTATTGACTGATGGTTGCCCTTTGGGTGATAATGTAAGCGAATGGTAACTTCTGCTTTTTAATTTCAATTAGATGTCCATCGTTGGGTGAATTAGAGGTTGCTATAAAATTGGGAGTTGAGTCGGCAGATGCCATTTATTAATACCGAATCCAGACTATGAAGATTTTGTTTTTTACATCAGCTGCAGAGGCGATTAGCAACATAAACTGTTTTTTTTCCATTAAAAAAATTCTGGGCTCCGACTGCAAAAATTTAATTGTTGTCTAAAATTTAGCACAAGCCCATGCGATGTGAGGCCCATTGGTACACACCATTGATTTATCTATATTAGTTCAGACTGTAATAGGAACCATGACCAAAAACTTGGGATTATATTTTATTGCTTTGCATCATAATGCGTTTAAAAAGATTTTTAAGTTTTTGGGGTGTTTTCTTTCTTTGATTCTTTTTTAGCGAAAAATATTTTTTTTCAGGAGATATAATTTTCGTAAATAACCATAGAGTGATGCACGGTAGGGAGGACTTTAAGCTGAACGAAGGTGGTGGACGGTATGTACAGGGAGCGTACATGGATTGGGACCAACTGATGATCAAATTCAGGTTGCTTGGATCACAGCTTGAAAACCCACTGGAAATTTTGTACTGACAGCTCATAGTCTTCTAAGGCTTTGTCTAACACGAAGCGGATAAATACACAGGAGTCAAACAGCCACACTGAAAAAAGCATGGAATACAGGGCCCCGTCAAAGTTTTACAAGAGTCCATTCAGTGCGATATCGACAGTTTAGTTCATCAATTAATCTGTCAGGTTAATTTGAAGGTGTTCTTTGTCTATTTTTGCGCAAACGCGATTCAAAATTCACATTACTTTGTCCCATCCTAATAAGTAGTTAAAGGCAATCAGCGCGGGCCTTTGGATATTTGCTGTGGAATAGTTAGAAAAATATATTATTTACAAAATATATTTTCAAGTTGTTCGGCAGCACTGCTCCCAGACACTCCCCTGGCCCTAAAACTACTCTTGGACCATCCGAAAAACAAATTGTGACATATGTTTTGCATATAGTGTATTATTATTTGCTTATTTTGCTTTTATGGAGGTTTTTAAATATAATATAAATATATATATATATATATATGTATGTATATATATATATATATATATATATATATATATATATATATATATATATATATATATATATATATATATATATATATATATATATATATATATATATATATATGGTAGTTTATTTTCAAACCACCAGAATCGGGTTAAAGTATTCATACATCGAGATAATTATAACTGTGATGAACAGCAAATATAAAAGGTGCCACGTGCAAAATACAGGCTAGCGCTCTGACATAGAGTGCAGTTTCCCTGTTTATAATTAGGTGGCTCCTGCAACCAGTGAAACGGGGAAGGTATACATGTTCAGATAGGAAAGAAAATGAATAAAAGTACTTCTATGAACTAAGATTGCTTTGAAAGATTAAAAAAGCTCTGAGCAAAAGGGATGCCATTAGGTGTTGGCTGCTCCATGGTTTAAACAAAGTTCTCATTGTGAAGAAAAAAATTTTAATAATCGACAACTCAATCTGGCTCATATGTATCATAGTTGTTGGCCAGTTTACGAGCGCAGTCATTGATGTTAAAATATGCGTTGATTGGGGACACACCGACACATGCTACTCTATCAATGATTGTATTTCTTTTCAGGTCGACCATCCAGAACATATTTATACATGACAAACTACATAACGTACATCACTCTGTCTCTCTCCTCTCTCTCTCTCTCTCTCTCTCTCTCTCTCTCTCTCTCTCTCTCTCTCTCTCTCTCTCCTCTCTCTCCTCTCTCTCTCTCCTCTCTCTCTCTCTCTCTCTCTCTCTCTCTCTCTCTCTCTCTCTCTCTCTCTCTCTCTCTCTCTCTCTCTCTCTGAGTGTGTTTGTATCAAACCTCCATATAACAAGGTTTAATACACTATACCCAAACATATGTCACAATTTATATGAGGAACCAGGAATCACTTATTTCATGCGTATACTGGTATGCTGATGAGGCTCATCCCCAATGAGCTGTGGAACAAGAAAACCAAATAGGTTTAATTACCAGAAGCATTAAAGGATTGGTACTTGCACTTACGCAAACATTATAGAAGGAGGCATTGCAACTCCAGTGGCAAAGTGAACAATAAATTTCACGTGAGTCGGTCTGGAACCTTGGATAAATATTTTCCGTTATAGGAAGGTATATGTTCATTCAATGACCATGTTTCATATATATATATATGCAACGGGATGTGCTATTCTCAAATTTCACAACTGTTCACAGCAAAACATTTGAATTTCAAGTTATATTTAATGTAAGTGACTGTAAATGAGTGCTAGGTTTCGAGTCTATATATCTCTATTGGCATGTCAAGGTGAATTTACAAGTGCAATACAAAACATGAAATATACGGCCAACATCAAGCAATAAATTGATATGTTATGTGGAAAGTTAGAAACCTATCCTACATGTTTACACATAACAGTGATTAGCAGAAATGAAACTTCACGTGGCTTCTTCATAGTCGCAAGCAGGAAAATACATCGCAAATGTATACATATTTCGCTTCAAATGGAAAATATCAGTGTAATACCTGAAATCGCCAAATTGCAATGATAACTTCTTCAGTTGGCAATGTATGAGCGTAAAAAATAATTCATAGTATAGTATCCAATGGAACAGATCTCCGTGAAAGCCCCGGGAGAGAACTCCATGAAAGCCCTGGAAAACGTGATTTGAAAAAGACGCCAGTGCCCGTCTGCAGTCACAGTACCATATAGACCTGGACGGTCATGTTCGCTTTTAATATTACCATAGAAGGGGATTGAATACCTTTTTATGGTCAATTAACAAAGGTCAGATCTATACAGCAACTTGACAGCAAGGAAAATTTTACTGTGGTCTGAATTTAACAAGTGTAAGTATATACCACGATATGGCAGATTTATCTCAATACAACACTACAATACATGTTCAAGACAATAACCGCTAACTTGCATATTTGACGCAACAAAGATGACACTACCCCACCCTGGAGCCTTTATAGTATCTCGGAAAAGAGAATCTTATGTCTATTTTTTCCTTAAATTTAAAAAAAATATTTACTGGAGTACAATGGACGGTACTAAGACATGCACGACCTTCTTAAAATCTACCTGATAATCGGACATATACCATTCTATAAACCAGGACGATGATTGGCATATGAAGGAACCTATTTTCGCTGGTTGTAGCAAATTAATTAGCTATAAGCAACCAAGACTATCTTGATATGTACCTAGGTTACCAGGGCAAAAATCTCTTTAATCCCTCTAACCTGTCACCACAACTAAAATGACCATCTGAATGGCTAGAATGGGCAGAGCGTCAACTTGGCAATAGCATAATGCAAGCAACACGTATAATAGCGGCACACACATGTATAGATAGATAGATAGATAGATAGATAGATAGATAGATAGATAGATAGATAGACAGAAAGATAAATAGATAGATAGATAGATGGATGGATAGATAGATAGATAGATAGATAGATAGATAGATAGATAGATAGATAGATAGATAGATATGATGCGTAACATGTAATATGTAACTGAAGTAATAGCTACAGCTGCCACTCAATATGTGTGAGACGTATCAAATCTACACATCATGTTTCATGCATGTAATATGAAGATAATTTAAATCATGATATGTACCAAGAAAATAAATAGACCTTGTCATGTAACGATGATAAAAGTATGTGCTTGTGTTTATACTTCATTGTCAACTCCTGACTGAATTAAATGTGTAATTGGTCTGCGCAATTCTGTAACTAACATCTCGACTACTGCAGAGCGTACCCTACCTTCGCCTTACCGCCCAGTGCAAAATTCTATGACAATTCCAAAGGGCCATAGATTACGAGCAAGCCCAATCTCATACAGTAAGATTAATTTCCCTACTTTTATGTCTTTATCTTAGAGAGTCTATATACATTTCGCCTTTAATTTAGGGAGATATTCTTTAACCAACTGCTCTGAAAGATAGTGGTCAAGTGTTGTACGTTTTCCAAATTTCCACCTGCTATGGTAGGCACTGGATGCAGACCCTACATTTTGTCGAATATTAACAGAATGCTTGAGTGTGATCAAACTTATTGGTGTAAGAGGGGTAATATCATTTTGATTCTGAGTTAAGTTAGTGGTATGCTTTTCAGAGTAGACTCGATCTCACTAAAATAGTGCAGCACAACGCCTCATCAGTAAGAAGTGTTGCTTTAAGTAGCATTGAACCAAACACTTTTTAATGACTCCTGCAAGTCTCTCCCAGACACTGTCCACATCTGGTGAATTGAATGAGGCAGTAAAAAACTTCATTGGACAGATTTTGGAGCTGCAAATGAATGCAACGTGTGTTAAGAGTTATACAAGTTTGCTTTGTGAAGCTCCTGTTCTCTTTTCACAAAATTCTGGCCATTATCCCTGAAAAGTTTAGATGATAAGTTTGTGCGTACTATGAGATGATGGAAAACGCAAATAAATGACTCTACATTGAGGGAGGGAAGCATCCAAATGTGAATAGCTCTAGTAGTCAAACATGTGAACATAAATATACATTTGTACCATTTATTTTGGGATCTGTACAGTTTTGTTTGATACAAGCCTAAACAATGGAGACCCACATGAGTAAATGCAGAAAGATGGGGCTCAATACGTTCAGTGGGCAAATTAGTCAAACATTTTTTTTTTACATGTGATGCATTGGTGCAAAATACGTCGTACCAAGTGACGAGTTTTGGTTATCCAGTGTTTGGACTCTGTAAAATTTAACATCCATTCACATCCTAAGCGCGCTGTAGAATGAAAATACCATACAATGGAAAGAAAAACAGGGTGACTATAAGGGAGCAATACTGGGTGTTCATCTGTCCTCCCCCTACTCTCATTACTAAGAATAGTCGATAAATATCTATTAATCGGACCAACGTGACTTTTGCTCATTACAAAAATGGCATATTATCTCACCTTTTGTATTGATGTACCCGAGATAAACACATGAACCATAACGAATTTGATTTGCATCACAGAATATGTGATATTCCAAAGACTTATTGTCAAAAATATAAGCTGCACGCAACGTGGAAAACTAAGCTGCTGGATTGCATCTAGGGACCTGATCCAAGAATTTCACTCTTTTGCTATATCCTTAGGATAGGGTCACCCCAGTCACACTTCAAACATGTGACATTATTAAGCAGCAGCCTAACTTGTAAAACACAGGGCATAATGAAATATAATGGGTAAAACCTGATGAGAGAAAAATTGAGCATGTAGCATCAACTGACATAATTATCTAGTATATCTATGATGGAAAATGAAAAACATATGTTCCTTTATGTTCTACTCTACCCCAAGTGCTCTACCTACTGACCCAAATGAAAATGCATGCACTTCTTTGGCAAGATGTTTGACTGGTATTTTAGTAAGTAAATCTTTGTCACTTGCTGCACATTTGGTGAGCTCAATACCACCAGTTTGTAAAGTGGCGAGGACTCCCTATGATAATCTTGTCAATATCTTGTTTAAATTAACAGATGTAACTAAATAGTCCACATACATACAATTCAAGATGACTTTTTTTAACCAATGGATCAGACATTGGGATCATCTAAAACAGTTCTTAGTGCATATGCACTACAGCTTGCGCACCAAGTCTCTCTAAAAAGCTGTGTCGCCATGCTCAAGTGTATCCATTTTCATACCATAAAAAATTTGACAACAGCATTGTTATACTATGGAATATAAATCTGGTTATACATGGCACAAATGTCACTTTGGACAGCATAGCAATGAAAAGGGAAATGCAAAAGTACATAAAGCAAATTGGTAATTAAATTTGGACACATTCACTGAGAGAAGGGCCATCAAAACGGATGGCACAGTCAAACACCAGATGTAATTTGTCTTTTTTTTAGCAAGGCTGAAATTGTTTGGAATATCTCCTTCAGGGTCCGTCCATGGTATTGGAAGCTCATGATGGCCATTGATCTTACACTAATTGTTATCTAAACAGTCAAGGACTTTTTTGCCGACAACTGAAAAGCGATTTTTATCAACACTCATACTTCCTATATACCAAGATGAACAAATATCATTGAAAGGCACTGAATCGCGAATCTCTGCTATAGTTGTTATATACTTACAAAAACCAAGTTGCTGACATTAGCCTTGAAAATGTACCCACGTCTATCAAAGCCCAACTTATAATGCACCACATACACTGGGCCTGGGGTGGCTTATCTTACCTCAAGTGGAACTAATGCATCACTAATATCCTGCCCAAGCAAGATGTGAACCACTTGGCAATCAATATTTGCCAATCAATTCAGACAACTTGATTGTGGATATTCATCTGGATTAATTCAAGCAAAAGAGGCGGGAATTTCTTTAACAACTTTAACCCCTTAAGTATTCATAGACTTATTTCCCATGGATGTCTTCAGTGTGACTTACCTGAAGGATACGCCTACCAAGCATGTCCCATTCATGGTGTTCAATATATACTGATGTACAGGGCCCTTTAAACCAAGATTATCAGCTGGCCTTTTACTGTAAACAGAACTGCTCAAAAGTGTATCCAAGTCTGCATTATCCCATATACCGTCATTGACTGGTGCTTGTATTATTGGCATAAAACAGAGACCTGATTTAACAGCACAAGTTGAGCAAAGTTGATCTGAATGCAGAAATGCTGAATGTTTCCCCAGAGAGCCAACACATTGATTTTTGTTGGTGCATATATCCACGGTATGGTTGTCTGATTAGTACTTTCTATATAAGCTTTGTGAATGAACAAATACAGCGTGTTCTGGGACGTTAAATGCTTTGAAATCATGACAACGCATTAGGGATTTTTTTATTACATATTTTATGTGGAGAATGGACAGATGGAGACTCAGTAGGTATTCACAATATAAACAACGAATAAAGTAAACTAAGTAATTGGTTGAAACTCAATAAATTATTTTTAAACGAAAAGAAAACCAAATTCATGACTTTTCGCAACCCACAAAGAGTGGTGACAATTCCTGAAATAGATCTAAACGACACAAGACTTGAATGTGCAAATAATGTTAATTTTCTAGGCATACAAATTGACAAACATCTAAATTGGAAAAGCCACATGGATAAAATCTCATCCAAGATATCCAGACTATTGGTATCATGTACAAATTAAAAGAAAACTTACCAACAAATATTCTGCAAACAATGTGTAATTCACTAGTACTTACTCATCTTACCTATGGTTGTCTACGTTGGGGCTATAATAATACAAGAATTGAATTACTCCAGAAAAATTCATGAGAATAATAAACCTCAGCAAGTATATTTCACATACAGAACCTATTTTTAAAAGCTTAAATTAACTAAAAAGTGGTGACATATATATTTACCAACAACTGAAGTTCTACTTTAAGTGTAGAATAGTAATCAGTTGCCTGAATATTTCAAAACTTTTAAAATAAAGCCTATCTGTGAAATGCATAATCAGTACACAAGAGATAGTGACCTTTTATTTATAGAAACAAGAAAATTGGTTGGGAGAGGTAACTGTTTAAGAAACGAAATCATTAAAACATTAAAAACAATTCCAGATTCTACACTGAACAAGGCTCATACCTACACTAAAACTGGTTTCTCTTTATATGTGAAAACAAAACATTTTATTGACAAAATATAAATCTGATTGTTCCATTCCAAACTGCTATGTTTGTAATCTTCCATAGCTCTGATTCTTAAAGAGTGACCAAAAGTCACTTTCATTACAAGAATTACTATTTCTAATCTTATTATAAATATTAAATAAATTGAAGTTTACTGAGTGAAACATTTTTTATCTACTTTATACCTACTTTTTCTTTTGTAACTATGCTTCCTTTGCAGTATATCTAAATGGCCCCCATGATAGCGGCTGTTAAGGCCTTACTGAGGGTCTCCTGAGCATTTAAAAAACAGCTCAGTACAGTATCCATCACAAAAAAATCCATCAAAGCTGTGGAAGAGATCTCCATGAAAGCCCAGAAAAACATGATTTACAAAAGACTTTGGTGCCCATCTGCAGTCCCAATGCAATCTCGCCCCAAAGGACTGTGCTCACCTTTTTATCTACCCTAGAAGGGAATTAGACTCCTCTTTATGGCTGTTTTAGAGAAGGCAGATCCAGAGAGCAATACCACACAGCAAAGAAAACTTTGGAGTGGTCTGCACTAAACAAGTGCAAGTGTTTACCACAAGATGGCAGAGTTATCACAATACAACACTACAATACATAGATAAGACCTACGAATGAAAACTTATTTCATACATTGTAATATGAATTTTAAGTTATACTTAATGCAGGTGATAGTAAATGTGACCAGGTTTACTTGTCTACATATATCTTTTAGTATTGTAAAGTGACTTTACAAGTGCAGCACAAAACATGTTATATATGGACAACATATAGCAACAAAATGATATCTTCCATGGACATTTGGCAGCCTGTCATGCAGTTGAATACATAACAGCAATTGGCAGAAATGAAGCCTCACATGGACTCTATATATTGGTATGCTAGAAAAACGTTGCAAATGTATAAATATTAAACTTTAAGTGAAAAATATCAGTAAAATACCAAACTCTGGCAAGCAGCAATGCAAACTTTTGCAGTGGGTAATGTATGAGCAGTTTAAAAACTTTATCATAGTTTAGTATTTATCTGGGGAAAAAAACCATGAAAGCTCTATGAAGGCCTCAGACAACATATTTAACAAAAGACTTCAGTGCCCATCTGCTGTCACAATGAGATCTTGACCCAAAGAGTTATGCCAGCCTTTTTCTTTACCCTAGAAAGGTGTTTGGTCACCTTTTTATGGCCAATTAGCAGGAGGCAAATCCAGAGAGTAACACTCAACACCAAAGAAAATTTTACAGTGGTCTGCACTAAAAAAGTGCAAGTATATATCACAAGATGGCAGTGTTATCACAATGCAACACCGAAGTACAGACCTAGATGAACACCATATTTGATGCAATAAAGATGACACGAGGTAATGCATTAACTTCAGGCCATGCTGTTGTTGATTATGAAAATTCTGCAGTTACTTGGAGGGGTAAACCATTCTAAATACAACGTTACAATGTGAGGCTTGTAATCGTAGCTAATAATGCAGAAAATTTGCAAAATTCCGTGTCAACAAGACTTGAATTTTTCAGTAGTGCTGCATCTCTAGAGTACGTAGATGTCATTAAACAGGATAGAGATGTATATCATAAAAATGGAGAGTCATGTGGCCAGTGTCCACTAATTGAGGTGACCATTGACACAGAAGTCAACCCCTTATAACAGAAAGGTCATACAAGACACCCTTAACTAAGACCCAGGTAATTGATGAATGTGTAACCAAATGTTAAAGGATGACGTCATAGACCTCAGTAACTCATCTTGAGCATATGCTGTGTGCTTGGTCCCTAAGATGGATGGCATAGCCATTCATGCGTGATTCAAAGACATTGAAGGCGGGGCCAATTAAGGACAGGTACTCTTACCCCTAATTCAGGATATCTTAGATCAACTTGGGTAGAGGTCTATTTATAGTGCATGTGACCTGCAATCTGCTTACAACCAACTAAAATAGCTGAAAAAGATCAGAACAAAATGCCATTTGTATGTCATTGGCGTCAATTGTACCTCACAGTTGTTGGTTTGGGTTTAGAAAATTTAACTCGTACTGACCAGAGAACCGTGTCAATTGCCTTATCTGATCTACCACGTAGGTGTGTAAGCATTTCTATTGATAACGTAGGTGGTACCTCCAGTTCCTGAGAGCAACAAAGCTGGGAATGGGAGCAACAAAGCTTCAATTGGAAGCCTCTTATTGGAATCCATTAGTTCATACAGTATATGGGAGAATTGTGCGGGACATACTTGTGAACATGGTGTATTAAAGGAGTGGAATCCATTAGTTGCTTTAGTGTATTGGAGAGGTTCAAGAGACACAGTGGCAAAAATAGTGTATTCAAGGGGACTGTATGAACGAATATATTTCTCTAAGCAATAAATCACAATTAACAGCAACTTTGTGGTAGCTCATTATGTTATTTTTCTGAGGTCTGCCGTTTTCAGACCACAATACACAACAGAATTCCTGAGACAAAATTTTAGCAACACATATTCCAAGGACTGTTTTTCGAATTCCTGTGGCAAAAGCTACAAACCCACAAACTTTCTAATATATTATGCTCATGAATGTGTTTTATTTGAAATTGCTGAATTCATGTGGCTATGTAGATTGCATTAAGTGGCCAACCTATCAAATAAGCTTCCCATGGCAACTGTCCCAAACTATATTTTATAAGAACAATAAATTTTACAAAAATCAAAGGCAAGAATGTATATTTTGATATGACCTGTCAAGTTCCCAGCACTAAAAAAGATTTAAGAGTGCAACATTGAACTTGGTCAGCCATTTCGTGTTGAAAAACATTAGTTATTTTACAAAACATCAGACTATGATACAACACTTTGGTTACCATGGCAACCAAGTTTTACGCCTACTGTTTTCATTTTGACCCTTACAGAAGCAAAGAGCACCACTTCTACTGAACATGGTGATATATAGCCAACATAACTAGTCATATTATAGATACAAAATAAATTCGGCCCAACATTTCAAATTTTAACCAAAATCCCCAAACACATGCTACACAAGCCAATGAAATAACCCAGACTTGAAAGTGCTATAGGGCACCAATTAGCAATTTGTCAGAGTTTTCTGTTGCAAAAGCTACCAACTCGGCTTATGAAGTGCATGGTGGGTTATTATATTACATTAGCAGACCCACAGGTACATCCGCTTGGTACCCATGACTAATACTCTACACTAATACTTTAGAAACCAGGTCATCAGCAGTTGTCACAAAGATGTGCATCATATGTCCATCATGAAGACAATGAATCATATCAGGGAAGCTTATGTGTGGCTTAATGTGAGGTAGGATGTAGTACATCTGCTTGGCACAGGTGTCCACAAAATTGCTCATAAATCATCACATTTAGCCCAAAAAGTATACATATTTTTTGAAAAATACATAAAGAGGAGAATTGTGTTTTGTCCTTGTCATATTTGACACTTGTGTCTATACAGCAATTTCAAAACATGATGGTACAAATTCTTAATTTTCAGTTTAAAATTGATTCAATTCTTTTATCTATTTTTCAATCAAACCTTAAAATTCTTGTGGCAAAATTAACAAAAAGAAGTGAATACAAAAGCAGGTCTCACATGTTGCAAAGTTTGCTATGTTTGGTTTCTAGGACTGTTTAATATTGGGAGGCTGACATCTCACTTTAGCACGAAAGGACTTATTGTTTGCAGTTGAATTCTAGCAGCCCTAGAAACTAAACAAGATTAAATTAAACATTCAAAGAAATGATAACAAATCTGGTCAATTATGATGCAAGGCAATGGCAAAACCAAAATGCTAAAGCTTTAGTTGCATATCCCCATAGTGTTTGTGAATCAACCAGATTCACATCTTTCTATTAGATGTATAGTAGAAGGGGCAGATTGCCATTGACTTTGGCACATGAATGTACCCGTAAAGAGCGTTTAAGTGACCTCTCTGATGCCCTTTTCGCATTTTTTAGATTAGCCATAGAAGCACACAATAGGCAGTGCTCCATCAATTAAATTACCTCAATACTGTGGTTTTTAAGCCGATCAAGCAGCAAGCTGGGACAGATATCACATGGAACAAATTTGGAATTTTCTTTCCAAAACTTTGGTACCAGATCTAAATAGTATGTTGAGTACTATGAACATTAAGGATAGGATTTTTTTCATTGGAATGGGCATTTCATTTTGATAGATTAGTTTCATTATTGGGGCAAATCTACAACTCTTATGGTTAGGCAGTGTTTGCGTCTATTAATTCAGATATCATTAAATGAGTAACATGTCTGTAATACCGGTGTCTATCTTCCCTGCCAATATAGTAACAGGTATAAGATTAAACTTACGCGGTTGAGGCCTTGAAGGTGGTGAAAGTAATGAGGTAAAGGTAACAAGTCACATGACCCAGTTAAGTAATGAATCTTAATTGCCTCATATAAGTTAATAATGAATGGAAAAATCCTGAGTCAATGTAATACTTTTGTTGCTACAAAGCCAGGCATGACAACCGACATGCTTTGGTCTCTATCAGTGTTTTGAATTTTAATGACTGACCCAGTTTTATCATGTTTAATTGTAACGTGTCAACATTCAACATAAGATTGGAACATACGCATAATATAATTGTAGTTTTGTGCAGAACCACTACATTTTTATTCATAGTGACAAAACATCATCTTAATTTCAAGATGAGTGATAAGTTTTTACATTTCCTTTGAAATGTAACAGTAACTTTATACAAGTCCAAGGAGAGGTAGACCTCTTCAGCCTTGAGTAAAAATTTATCTAGAGGAGAGTTGCCCTGAATAATTGTACAGCTCAGATCATTTTTAGTATCGACTGTAGATAGTTTTGTCGCTTCTCTCAAAACGTTTTGGTGGCAGACGGGATGATATATTGGCTATGAGATAATGTAGTGCATTTTTGGTCTTGGTCATGGATTATGATATATGAAAAAGGTCACTATAATTATCATTGATTTGTAATGACTCTTGATTTTATGACTTGTGAATGATTCTTGCAAGGTCACCATTTTTGAATGATTCGATAAGTGGCAATTATCCGAATAATGCTCATGGTTTATGAATTCTGTGATTGAAATTTCAAAAAACTAAAGCAATGTGGAGCATGCAATGTCCAAACCCCGTCTGTACATGTATTAATGAATGATAACGATTCAGCAAATCTAATTTTCTAGTTTATCGGAATATAAACCAACAGGTCTGTCAGACCAGCATAGCTGAAAACAAAGATGAGATTACAGCTGTGCCGCGACACCAGTAGTCATGACTGGGGAGGTAACTCCGGGCACCACTCCCTCTCCCAAAACGGGGGGGGGGGGTATGTAAAGACAATAAGTGCCAGGTGATTGTGGTCATTAGGGTGCAAGGTTACTTTGGTAAAATCAAACGGATGTCCTTACATGGTACTATTTTGTGAACTTACAGACCAGGAGAGGTGACTCCAGGCCGCCCAAGATGTGACAATAATACGTGGCATGTAGTTACCGACCCATATTGTATTCTTACAAATAAGTTTGGAACAATAAAAACAAATCGATCATTTTTAGTAAAAAAAAAAACACACACACACACACATCACGTGTGGGCTGTCCTCATTGATAGGGTGACTCCAGGACACCAGAACAAATTTTGGGGTCATGGTTTCTGGCCTGGAGTGACTGGCCTACATTGTGATGTAGAGAATTTTTATTGATATTAAAAGACAATGATATCACCAGTGAATTTTTTGGCACAAACAAGGTTGGGTTTTGACAAACACGACACCACTATATTAAATGTTAATATGGCCTGATCCAGGTACTCCGTGGGTCACTACTTTATTTTTTGAAGATATTGCTGAATAAAGTCTTTGGTTTGGGACCTGATCAATTGTGTGAAGTCTTTTCTCTGTTGAGGAGCAAACTCTTAGCGGTCCATACGCCGCCCACATAACTACATACAGTAACCAGCCTTCCCGCCTGACAGGAATTTCTGTTGTCAGGAAAAAAAAGCCAGTTTATCTTTGGAGAAGTAGCTCAACGTTTTCAATATGATGCACATTTTTCGTTCACTTGAACTTCCATTAGCCTTATTCTTTCTTAACACGATGGATTTAATACGTTTTTGACACCATTTTGTCCATGTCTTATGGAATACTGTAGGTGTAGCCACCGCATTTTAGTGCGTAATTGCCCTCCCCCCCCCCCCCTTTTTTTTCTTCTTTTTTTGCCTGATCGACATTCGCTCCAAGTTTCCAGATGATTACCAATAACCTTTAACAAATCAGCATTCTCAAAATTTTACCTAGTATTATAAGTAACATCACCAGTATCTATCTCAACCTGAATTATCATACCCTTCATAAGTCCTGATCGACCGAAAATGAAAACTGTGGATTGCATTGCATTCTCAAGCAAGCGTTAAGAGACCGATGGAGGGACAGACAGACAGACATGAGTGATAGCATGCACTCTGTGACTTATGGTCAGCAGAGCTAAAAAGTCTCGTATACTTATCTATTTCGATACATTCCTGAATTATTTTACAATATATATAAATGGGATAGGCTCATTATTGTGTTTCCATGCTGATACCATGCCTCACTGTTACATTTAATATTGGATGGCAAATCTGGACTTTAACAAGGTCCCTGACAGACAGTATTGTGTCCCGGGAAGACATACTTTGTGAGATAATTTGTATCTACAAAAAATGCAAACAATCCATGTTTCATGGAGATTTGATCATTTGGTGACTATTTGTGGTTGAGTTTGCAGCATACGTCAAAAACCTATGGTTTGATCCTTGATCTTTAAAAAGTTTCATGAGTTGAATGTAATTAAAGCAAACATATAAAACAAGTATATGCTTTAAAAGCACGTGATCCAAATGTGTCAAATCTTAATAGTATTTGAACTTTGGGTATTTATGGTTCAATGAGCATTCTTGATAGAAAGCGTGAACAAATATGAACACACCTTTCCACAGGTCAGATCAACTTATACTTTTTAACATAAATAATACGCCTAAGTGACTGAGACAATTTCCTAGGAATTTTCTTGCATAAAGTTTTATTTACCCAACGTTGGATCTTCCCAACTTTATGGGATACAAACATATGCAAACACCAATGCACCCTTTAATCATTGCAAATTTAACCCTATTACAGAAAATCCCTGAGATGTCATTTTATATATAGGCCTAACGACACCAGGAATGCCTTCTCTGACTTGTAACGATGAGAGTACAGATCCTTGTTTCAAATCTTTTCTCTGTACTTCGAGTTTTTAAATATATATTTTTTTTTATATTGCCATTTTTGAAAGCCCAAATTACGAGTTTTGTTGTAATTACTAGTTATAAAGCCATAAGTTTGACTTTTTATCGTAAATAAGCGTTCCTTAACTCCTAATTTCGCCTTTCACGAATAACTGCGTGTCATTTAAACAAGCAGGTGAATGACATTTTTGCAATGGTTTTTTCCCACAAGTCATTTTTGGGCCACAACTTAAAATAGGTTTAATCTCCTAGCAGTTTTAGATAATTTGGTTCATTTGGAGATTGTGAGACATTTTGGTAAACATGTAGGCCTATATTATCAATGAGTTGTCTTTATTTAATGGTTATACTCCAAACACAATCTGACAAAACTAAGAAAATACTTTTAACACTAACCTGGTAGTCAAAAATGTGCCTAGGCCTACTTTCATCGCCAACCTGGTGTACACTGTTTGCTTGTGTTTGTCGCAGTTATTGAACGTCTCGTGTGACAAATACGCAAACAAACCTCGCATACCTTTGATAATTTTGTCTACGTGTTAATGCACTACGTCAGTGATTCAGGCGCGTTAGAGTTTAGTTGTCAAAATGTTAAGGTTATATGGTCTACAGTGAGTCACTACTTTTGAATTTTACCCAAGAAAATGATAAATTACGCTCAAAAGTATATACATTATATTTAATACTGTTAATATTATTCACAGAGCAGTCGCGCCCGGCTTGGTGTGCACTATACAAATGGTGTATTAATGTTGTTTGACAGTTTTGGAGTGTACAGTTGCAACATGTATTACTCTATTGCAATTTGAAATAACTCTGCCTTTGTTAGCGGGTTCTTCATGAATATACCTTATACAGTAGCTCAAGCCTATTTTACATGTAAGCAAAAACCATTTACAACAAGAAAAGATAGTTTCTATGCGTAAACATTTGTAGAGTTGAATAGTTTACACTTGTTAAAACAGCTTCACGACTGACAATTAGCATCTATAGTCTTTCTATGGACATTGGCAGATACAGCAAACCAAACAAAACCCCGCAAGATAAAAACGTTTTTATTTTGTAATATAGTTCGACTGAAGGAAATATGTTTTATGGCAGCACACGAGTTTTTGCTTGAGTAACACATGTAAGTTCTATGAATGAAATGATTTTTCAAATTTTTCATTCCAAACAGAATTTCTGTTCCGTATGAAATCGGGAAACTTTAAAACATTGTACATTTTAAGATAGCTTTTGGCTATGTGCATCAATGGTGGCATATATATATATATATATATATATATATATATATATATATATATATATATATATATATATATATATATATATATATATATATATATATATATATATATGTGTGTGTGTGTGTGTGTGTGTGTATGTCTGTATATATATATATATATATATATGTTTATATATATACGCATGTATATTTCACATTATGTTTTTGTATTTAGCTTCAGCCTAAGTTGAGTTTGTAAATTTCAATTTTGGATAAATATTATGTTAAAAATTACAAATATGTAATGCTTGTTTATACAACCTTTCACAGGTTGGACCAAATATTTCTGCGCGCAATCATGGTGACCTCTGGGGGGTATATGTCTATACTCTTGACAAAGACATCCCACAGGTTCATAGTAATATCTGACAATTTAATAGAATATACAAATAACAACCTGCAGATGTTGTCTGTTAACAATTTGGAAAATTCTAGAAAAGACCGGTTTGATTTCAATATTCTGTGTAAAAATTTAGCAGAGAAAATGATCAGTGTAAGGGTGTTTTTCTTCTCCGCTACATCACACATCTCGATACTACCGAAGCATAAACAACACTGGCAGTGAGATTTTGGAGAAGTTAGCAAAATTTTGATGTCGAGTAGTTTTTAAACATTTTCTATCTTTGTTCTTGTGTGGGGTCACTATTGTAGGAAACCAATTAATCATACATAAGTGAACATAGCACAGAATTTTAGTAAGGTTTGTTGTCTCTTAGTTGAAGGCTTGTTCCTGACATCTCCACTTATTTAGTAAATTAAATATTCTTTGTTAAGAATTCGGTCCAAACCTTGCTTCTTGTTGAACCCTAAAACATAAGAAAATTAACTAAAAATTCGTAGCTTTATAATCATTCTAGAATTTGAAGAAAAAGTACCCTCTCAGTTATAATAATCATGAGAAGAAGAAGAGGAATAGAGATGAATGACATTATATACATCCAGTCATTTAAATTATCGTAGCCTAATACATGTACAATAAAGAAAGAGTAGCAATAAAACAATAGATTTATATTTTATATTGTAAAAAAGAAAATACAAATCGTAGAAACAATGTAGTAGGATATCGTGGAGAACATGTAATTCTAAGCCAACCAATGTCTGAATAGTGCCTTACGAAGTGCTTATACTCTAATGCTTGCTTCACGGTGTATGTCTGCAGAGGAAGCTTTTTGACATACATATGAGTATAAATAACAGAGCGACTTTAAGACTATAAGAATAAAACTGAGAAACAAATACAACATTTCTTTTTCTCGAAAAAGTAAATTGGATCCATTCTTTGGCAAGGAATTATACAATTGCTAAAAAATTGAGCAATATAATAACAAACTGTTCACACACCTTCTAACTAAAAGATTTTATTTCTGTTTTGCAAATTTTATATAATATTATTTTTTCTTCACTTTCATTTTGTCGCTTATTTTTGGACGACACAAAGAATCTTAGTAAAAACTGGGCAGGGTATTCTAACATATATCCAAATGCTCCGTGTTACAGAAAAACTGTCAAAAAAAAACTTAAGTAAACAGTTCCAAATGCAAGAAAAAACACACCCACCCACCCACCCAGCCACACACACACACACACACACACACACACAAACACACACACACAAGCATAGTATAACGAATAAAAAACGTGAACATGCAGCTTGTCGGTGTTCACCGAGAATGAATGCATAAAATGTCTCCGCTAAACAGAGCATTTTTTTGTATTGGTTTACCGTTCATTTCACATTCGTGACTCTCTTCGTTGAGCATAACGCAGAAAACATGGCTATAACACATTTTAATGCTGATTTTGAAATTAAAAGAGTAGAACTGAATCCGTGGGACCTGAAGGGCACATCTATGTCCAAAAAGACAGTTCGTCCAAATAATAAATATTTTAGTCATTTTTATGCCCTAACCACCACATGCAAATTGCTACTTATACTAGGTTTGCTAGATCGGTCACATTTATATGTGCAGAAACAAAACAAGTAATTGTATACCAAACAGTTGATTGATTAATAAATGAAAGATAAGCTCTATGGGAATTATTCAGAGTCAGATTCTGTGTTAGATCCACCGTACTTGTTTGTACATCGTCATCGTCACTTATGAGGATGGGATTCACCACCATCGTTCCGTTGTTCAAATGAAAAAAAGAAAGCCACGAAGATATTAATTTTATTCTGCAGGACAAATATGAATATATAACATATCTAGCTTTTGGAATGGAATGGCAGTGAATTATCCTCCTTTACACCCTAAATCTGACATATAAACAATATTTTATAAGTGAGCAATTTTCAAATATTTTCATTCCTTTACATCACCAGCAATTAGGATGAATATGACACTATGAAGTGAAGGCAGTCCATTTACGAAGCAATGCGCTTCTCTCATAAAAGGGATGTCTCATAGTATAAAAGAAATATGATTCACTGAAATATCAAACTAAGCACAAGGCAGAACGTAGAAAAACGTATTTTTTTTTTTATATTTGACCTTTAAATCTTGTCCCCGTAAACAAGCGAATTATAGGAATATAAACATACTGTGCATCCTATATTTTTGAACGCGTATTTTTTTCTGATAATAATATAACATCAAAGGAAATTTAGCAGAGTAAGTTAGCTTTGTGTTTAAAAGATGTTAAGTATATGTCACAAACACGATTTTGAAACTAGTATTTTGTAATAGTAGTAGCTGTTATGCAGTGTTAATCCGCAGCCGAGTGTCGGTTATTATTTCCACCCCTAAACGATTTTTCGCATAAAAGGCGTGGTATTGACACACTGAAAAGTAAGATAATGGAAGAAATGTAGTATTCAATTGTATTAAGCAAAATTGTTTTGATGTGAAAATTGCTGTATGTTTTTATAATCAAGATATTGAAAGTCGTCTAGTATAAAACATAAACAGCAATGTATATTGTAATACATCATTGTGTCAAAACAGACACAAAAACGCCTTACTTACATAATTTTTTACCATGTTGTTCAGTGACTGTACTCCTGCTGTGTCCCCGACGGTTGAACTCTCACATGTGAATGCCCTCTTCCTCTACCCTTTTTTTTATATAATTCTTGTGCAAAAAAAGAAGATCTTTCGTGCAGATTTTTCAGGCATTTATAATTTAACCTGAGACAAGGTAAAACAATGGAAGGGTATCGTTACTTCTGTGATTAGAATAGTTTGCATGAAATTGTAAACAAATATGTTTCAATAAAATTGCATGCCGAGAGGTATAACTATGACCGCCAAGACTTGATAAGCTGTTGGGCGTCTGTAATTGAATGGGCAGCTTATCTTATCTTTACAGTAGCTCAGTACTATAATCGTCCCACTTTTATTCCCCAGACCATGCTTTCTTATCCATAACGACCTTATCAAATGTAACGTTAGCATGGAGTGAGAGAACAAGTGCACTGACAGACAACATTGGTTGTTACGGCGTCATATAGCTTTTATGGGCAATCACCCAGATAATTTTCTTTGTAACTCAGCACTGTTTTAAACACACCTACTTTCCCTGTGCACTTTACGGACCACTTTTGCATGTAAATAGTAATATCACTTGATGTGATTAATCAGGAAGTATATCAAGTATATCCGATCCATGTTAAACAAAAAAAAAACGAGCATACAAACAAACACACCAGACACACCAGACACACCAGACACACACAACCGCTGTGTGAACAGTTCGTGCTCAGCTGACCTTATATTGTTCACAAAATCCAAGCTGCAACTGAATATACCTGCGTTTAATTTAACTGAGTGCATATGACGTTAAGAAATATTGCTAAGATTTGCCTGAAAAGGAAGGAAAATAATCATTAAAAATATATAAATTTTACTGGAGAACCAGAAATGGAAGACTATATAATTAGAAATTTAAAAGCAACATTGCTACTTGGTGAGGAAAATATATCATATTGATCATTAGAATGGCCATTGACTTACCTGGAAATCAAAGGGAAATGTGCATTTACCGCTACGGTAAGTATTTGAATTGAAAAAGAAAAAAATGCTTGAAAAAAAAGTTAAAAATCAGGAATCCACAGAGTGACACCCAGTGAATCCCCTCTGTTTGACCCTTTTACAGGGAAATATTCACTAGTTTCAGCTTAATCTGAGTGTTGGTTTCGGAGATATCAAAATTAGAAAAAACACACACAAAAATCATAACAAAAATTTCAAAAAGGCAGCGTCACCTGGTCAAACAAATTAGGAGTACTAGAACTTGGAGTGTTCATGTGTCATATCAAAGCAATTCGGTGAGTTGCTTCGGAGATTTTTTTTCAGGTTTGCCTACCAAAAAAAAAAATAAATAAATAAAACAAAAACAAAACAAACAAAAAAAAAACAAAAAAAAACAAAAACAAAAACAAAAACAAAAAACACGTCAATTCATAAAAAATCCAAAAGTCACTGGAGCGTAACTGTTTGGTATGTCTGGTACAGACCCATTTAAAGCGCATTGCCACCAAGTTTGAAGTGAATTTGGATGATTTCCGAGAAGAACTCGAAAATAGGAATAAGCATTAGAATGCCTATTTATTTACATTGTAAAAAAAGAAAGGTGGATTTACCAATGAACACCCGGACTGAAAAAAAAAGTTGAAAAAAAAAGAAAGCCACAGCAGGAGTGATAAGTAAACATCTTTCTTTTCACAAGGAGCATATCCATCAAGTTTCAGCTTAATCTCAGTGACGGTTCTGGAGAAGTCGAAAATAGCAAAATCACAAAAACATCATGTGTATGTATTATTTAAATATATAATTTGCAACGCCACTTGGTAAACCAGTTAAGAACTACGAGCCTTTACGGGTGTTCCTGTGTGATACCAAAGCAGCTAGGTGAGCAGTTCAGGAGAAGATTTTCCCCAAAGTAGAACAAAATAATTCAGAAAAAAATTCCAAACCAGTGCAGCGTGACCTTTAGAACAAACCTCGAAGGGACCTCCCCAAAGTATTTCCCCAACAGGTTTCTAGAGAATCCAGTGACCAGTTTTGGAGGAGAAGTCGAAAATGTGAATTGTCGACCGAACACAGACAGACAATGGACCGACTAGAGAGGACTGACGATTGGGCTTCCTAAAAGTTCAGGTGACTGACAAATCAGCTGAGCTAAAAAAAAAAAACAGCAAACTATATTTCCGAAGATAAGCATTCTGCTTTTCCATTGAAATGACGTATAACAATATTTTAATACTTGAGCCAAAAAAAGTCGATAGCCATGTGGTAGCGTACATTTTATATGCATGTGTGTTTCCAATTACTGTCCTGTCGTCTTTTGTGTATCCCGTGTGTTTTGTGAGAGAGCTTTTTTTATGTAGGACTTGTCCTCCTTAAGGACCAATAAATATATTGACACAAAATTTGATAAAATACTTACCCGAGATATACACAGTGACACAAATTGTTTGATATAAAATTGATACACTGGGAAAATTTGAGGCCTTTTTTTGTACCAACAAGTCAACAGATACTATCAAATTAACGTAAAACACACAAGACAAGGGGGGGGGGGGGCAAATGACCGGAATAAACACCGACAGTAACCAAAGGAAAAAAACACACATTACACGCAATTAAACAAGTCATTGGAGAAATACCACAATAGTAATACAATACATTAATTTTAAATAACAAAACTAGTGCGTTAAATTTCTTTTACAGATGGATTCTCCTAAACTTATTCTCAAAATCGCAGGCAAAGTTTGCTTGCAGTCAGGAACTAGAACAATGGGCCCTTGTATATGGGTTCATTGAAGATCCATTCATCGAGGAACAAACAATCTCAAAAAGGTCATTGCACGACTGATGGGGCCGTTTCAAAAATAATAAACATGTAGGTAAACTACTCATTGTGAATAATATTCTTATATCCACTTTTCAACCGCACGTAAAGATAACAAATATATCAATGTAGTATTGAGATATTTTTCTTAAAAGTATAATACACGAATTAAACAGAAAGTAAATTAAATGCTAAAATATTACAAAAAAGCAAAATAAATAAACTATTCAAAGTAAAATGGAGTTACTGAAATTTTAGAAAATGAAAGAATAGTAAAAAATGAAATATAAAAAATGAACTAAAATAAGGCAAAATAGGACCGAAATAAAATAAAATAAAGGAAAATAAATAAAACTTACTCAAATGTTAATAAACAACAAAGATGATAGATTTTGGGGGGTTTTTTTCCTGTTGACACATAATACACTGCACCATTTAGTTTCTATTTGGTGCATATAATTTGTATAAATGTCGATATCTGGCCATGTATTTCCAATTTTGGGCTAATGGAATCCCATATTGATCCTCCACTCTGATCTTGCGTGGTCTTTTTTCCTGGCTGGCATTTCGTCTCTTTCTGTGTTTTGACAGGGTGAACTCAGTTGCTCTGTCTTTATTTCTTTCATTTTTCAAAGTGACCCTAGCTTTCTCCAATGTCTGAGCCGCATGTTTGACCTAGCTAATGACATGTTTGTTTGGCTCCTTGGGTCTTTTGCTCTATTCTTGGTATTCGTCTATGATGTTATACCGTGTGGAGGAGTGAAGAATCTTTCCTTTGGCCATGTCATCGAAAAAGGCGACACATTGGAAGAAATCTTTTTTGTTTGTGAGGATTTCTGACGCCATTGTGATACTAAGTCCTGAAACTTGTGGTGATTGGGACCACATGAACTACTCTACTTGTAGCATTTCTACACCAGATAGTTTGACAGGTGTAACCTCGGTATCTTTTTTACTCTATCTTTATATTCTCGAAAAATGCACTCATAGCATTAGCTCAAAGTGCAGGTCGACATACTTTGGTCTACATTTTCTTCAGGTCAACGCATTTAGGTCAACAAAGATTGGTGAACACAACATATAGGTCAACCTATTTCAACAAGACCAAACAACGAGTTATGCCTCTACTTCATCTGATTCCTCTTCAGTTTCAACTGGTATATGATCTTGGATGAGTTTCTTTAAAATGAATTTGCTTTTCTTTGGTGCTGCATGCACAGCTTCCTGCCATTCCATGTTTTTTTGCATCGATATGCTGGTCAATGGTTTTCTGGGTGGTTTTGTGAATATTATTTTCCCCAAGTTCATAAGGACTTCCGACCAGCTAGGCCACTTGGATCTCATAGCTTTAGCAAATCTTGGAAGCAAGTCGCCATAGGCCCTCACATTGGTGTCACTTGGTGCCGTGCCTCCAGCCGTGTTTGATTCAACCTTAATGTCATAACTATCATGTACGCCATCCAGTACGTCCTGGATCAGTGGATTGAATATGGAGTTGGCTTCATAATCAGCATTGTCATTGTCACTGTCTTCATCTGCATCGCCTTGGCCACTCCAGCTCAGCCAGTCTATTTAGGCCCATTTATGTTCCTTTTTATCATCATATTCAACAGGCTCTTGTTTGCATTGAGCCTCTGTACATCAGTTAGCCAAGTGACGTTGCAACTTGTGCCATTGATAAACATAATGTCACAAATATCGCAGGGTGCCATCTCTGTCTTATTTGTTTTTCTTCTTCCTCTGTTTGATGTTTTACAATTGCAAGTAGACAGAATTATGAGTCTTCTCAGCTCCTCTTTCCAATGGTTGGTGACCTGGTATGTTAAGCCCCCACTTATAAGTTTTGTTGTGTTCATGAATGTGTGGTCTACCCTGCTAAATCATCTGCTTTTGCTGTTTTTCTTCTGTTTTCATAGAGAATATTTGTTTTGATTTGTTCGTGTTCTGGCGTCACAGGCTTGAGGTCTACCAGTGAATAGCCATCAGGCTTGGCTGTGGCTGTCTTTTATTATTCGATCATGTAATTGGGTTTATGGGGATCATGCGCTGAATCATGGTTTTCACTTGCTGTCGACCAGCCGGCATATAAAACATAACAAGACAATGACAATTTCTCCATAGAGAAACTGTAAAAGATTTGCATCAATGCAGTGACACTAACATTCCGATGTTGACGTTCTTTGGTGAATATGTTTTAATTTTTGTATTTTTCCCATGTTTACTCATTACGTCATTAAACAACACCGTATTCCTTCTTCTTGTATCGAAAACAACTGCCATCGTCCACATTTGATACTATGCATTGGATGAATTCAATTGCTGCTATGCTTCTCTGCATCTCTGGATGCAGTGGCTGCCATTGTCCATAACACCAGATATTTCTGTGGGGCAGTCAATCAATCACATAGTCTTCCAAAACTTTTTGGTATACACAGATGTACCAAAACCTGCTGAAGCCTTATTGACCATGTGGAAGGGATGCATCAGTGTAATTTTTTTTCTTCTGACTTTCCCCTGAGCTATTGAACAGATGGCTTACTATGGACGTCCATGGTCATCTGGGGCTGATATATGTTGAGAGGATGCAGCTGGCTAAAATGCACTCTGATGACCAGAACTGTGTGATGTTTTGATTTACAGTCAATGGATATGCCTTTAGGATGTTATACTACACATATGGCAGTAGTGGGATATTTTCATCTGTGATCAAGACCTTCAGCTGTCACTCTGCACTCATCCTACATATAAACTTTCACAGATATGACAGGAAGAGGAGGGGAAGAAGGAGGAGGACAAACAACAGCAGGGAAAAGAGGGGAGGAGAAGGAGAAGAAGGAGGGAAAGGAAGAGCAAAAGGAATAAGAACAGTAAGCAGAGTAGGAAGAAACAAGAACAGTACGGAAAGAAAGGGGAGGAGGGAAAGGAGGAAAAACTGGGGCAGAAAAGAGAATCCATGGATACCAAATTCGTTTAAACATTCTTTTATGAGGATGTTGTGGTCATAAAAAAGGGCCTTTACATGGCTTATGGATTTGACTCCAAAAGTGGTTCGCTGGAATGCAGGAAGGTATCCAGATCACCATTTCCTGTATCACATGTACCATAGTACAGATGTTGACAACGTATATACACTTTGCTAGGATTTTGTGGTTTCTCAAAACACCCACAACAGAATCCACAACAAATACAGAGAGGTAAAGTCGGCTTCTTGGAACACTTGGCTGCATGTACCACCCAGTGCTGAGGTGTGTCTTTCAAGATAGCATTACACCAAGTGAAAGTAAATATTGCTTGGCATACGCTGTCCTCTCATGACATGCTCGACAGCTCTTGCAAGTTTTGCAATCCATGTTAAACTCATCGTAGCTTCAGAACACCTGATTACAATGTTCAAAATAAAAAAAGGGCCTTTTATAGAAATTGTGTGGTCAGCAGTCATGTTACCATTGCATAATTTTAATTAATACAACCACGTTTTCCCCGTGGAGGCTTCCGGGGTTTAGCATAAAGCACACATCTGTGCATAATCAGGGACGTGCTATAGATCGACTGCCAACGGGAGCGCTAATCCCTTTAGTGGTCAACTGGGTGCGACAACTACAAAGCGTGTTCAGTGGCGCCGCTCAAGTTAATCCCCCCTGCTGTGTCCGATTGTTGTTCCATCTATGTTTCCGCGTTCGGTTGTATCGGGTTACTTACATAGGGTGTGCTATTGTACCAAGTTCAAAAACGGAGAGTTTTATGTGTGCGCAACCAGTCATATCGTTTGAATCAGAACCGTGCGAGTCCATCGATGTGTTTATCCTTGAAATCGTCCAATAAAAGGGCTAGTTTTTGCTTTTTTACTCGCCAAAATGATGCAAAGTTAGGCAACTTGCGTGCGTAATAACTCCTTACGCTGTAATCAGCAAAAAAAATGTAGTTTTAGATGGATAGCGTATGCTAGTAGGATCATGATGGTGGTTTCATTTCTTGTAGCTGAGTCCGGCGTAATGCTACATTTTGACATTAAAATGTGGAACACGGTGAAAAATTTTGCACAGTTCAGTCGGTGACGGGATTATTCTCGCCTTTCATCGCGTGACCTGGCCCACGAGACTGCCAGTGGCCAGCGCGGACCGTGGAGTTGTGTTTGTTCAGCACTGAAGGTGCTCGCTCAAACACCCGATCACTTGAGCAGCTGCAACATAGATGGTACAAAGGGGGCCCCGCCGTTGGTAGTCCATCTATAGCACGTCCCTGACATAATTAAACTCTGAAAAATAGCCAGTAAAAATATGCTACATCATGGCTATTGTACTAAAAATACATCTGTACTTAATTAAACTCTAAAAAATAAATCAGCAGGACCATATGCCCTGTTCAGACTTCAGGACCAATTATACTATACAGACTGAGCAAACAGGTGGGGGATGGCCCTAAGGGGCCTTGAGCTATCCAACCGATAGCTTCATGGGGCCCTTGAGATCAAAGTGGGGCAATACAACATATAATGTAGTTTAGTGGATTATCCCGTAAATCTTGTTCACACACGTTTACTCAATCCCCGGCATATTTTAACCTTTCTATGATCCAGTGCTGTGCTGAACACTCTTGCTTTGAAGACATTAACCTAGGGTAGGTCATGGGGACTACACTTAGATTCAATACCACATTATTCAGGTTTATGCTGTTGAGGCTCGGGGTACCGGTCTGTGAGAGCATACCTAGTTTGACCCAAATATAAGCGATCCACAGCCTGAGTAAAAGATATAATGCCTGTCCCCACTAGTTCAGTTCAGTTCAACATTTTTGTCAATAAAAAATTGACTTATATGTCAACAAAGGTCACATTTCCATGATTTATGTAGTCCAGACAATAGAAGTGTATGGATTGCATGAATCATGGTGCTTGAGGAACATTCTCTCCGTCTCTGCCTGTCTGTCTGTCTTCTCTCTCTCTCTCCCCTCTCTCTCTCTCTCTCTCTCTCTCTCTCTCTCTCTCTCTCTCTCTCTCTCTCTCTCTGTATGTAGGTATGTGTAGAGTCAAATAAATATAACAGGTTATCACTTTCAAAAAGTGAAACATTTTTAAGGCAACTTTCATTAGTTAAAACCTTTAAGTTCTCCACCCGAGCATGCACTATGTGCCCTACCTTTGTTTGACACTTCAAACACCCAGAATGTGTCAATACGCATCACAGCAGCAGTACTTAAGCTTTTAATACGGTCCCTCGGAACACCAGGTTTACAAATTCCTCGGAGTCAGTGAGTGTGGTGCGCATTAGAACAAAACCCGCCAGAAACCTAAAAAAGTGCACAGACAAGGAAAACGCGGATCGGTGCTAACGATTAAAATGAAGCTGCCCAAAAATATCCTCTACCAGATATTTCGTAACACAAGTATCCATTTGAGGAACACTTCTAAACAAGCAAGTCACAGAGCTCATTACGGACAAACAACTGCCATAGCAAAGTTTGAACAGGGACATGGAATGAGACCTCCCTTTTCGCGTGCATTTAATACGGCAGTTGAAGCAACGGATATTTATACCAGAGAAAGATGCAAATATGTTAAATCCAACCCAGGTCGCAGGACTGTCGACATCGAATGGAGTGACGGAAAAGTGGCAAGCTTTCCGTATGTGTTTCTTCGTGACAACTGTACTTGTCCACAATGCTTCGACCCGTCTTCAGGCCACCGGCTGTTAATGTTGAAAGATTTGAATCTAAAATGCGAGCCATCTAGTTTGGAGGTAGGTTTAAAAAGAAAAATGACATATTTTAAAATATTTATTTAAGCTGCGATGAAAGGCGTATTCCCGTTCAATTTTTTGTTGTTGTTTTTTCATATATGAGCTCGGCCATTTATTTATTTATTTATTTATTTATTTATTTATTTATTTATTTATTTATCTATCTATCTATCTATCTATCTATTTATTCATTTTTATTCATTCTTTCATTCTTTTATTTATTTATCTTTTCATTTATTTATTTATTTATTCATTTGTTATATACTCATCTATATATATGTCTGTGTCGACTTTTTGAGAAAGGGTTCACCTTTTATTTTGGGTGCGTTGAAAGTATAGCTTGCCCAAGTCGCCGCCGGGTTTATGTTTCAGAAATTGTATTATTAATAGAAGAATTGACGCTGCCACTGATCTTTGGAGCAAACATGATGTACATAGATGCAGATCAGGGTTTCCAAGTACGGGTAACCTTTTTACTTAGTTTGCAGTTCCACACCATCTCGTCTCAGGTTTTGTGTGAACTTGAATTTGAACTTATGTTTTGTGTTGAGTCCATATTTTAGGACTGTACATATGTCCAAATCTAATCCACCATGTTTACAATGACTTTTGAATGCAGTGGGTACTAAATACGCCCGTGTGTGCAGGATGCATCAAGACTTAATTTGCCGTTAAGGGCCGGTCAATGTTTCGTTGGCTTTTCGTAAATCCCAGTCAACCAGCAGGATTAACCCCATATTCAATCCTGCAAAAGAAGAAGATTTGCGGCTGAGAACACACGCGGTTTAACTAAGAATCCCTAAATATATAACCTAGAAAAGTTATATTTAAAACCTACGTCTATCATTGTGCTCGACGAGAATATATGACAGCTGACATGACTAAACCGCGACAATTTTTGTGTCAGCTTGCGCTTAGAATCATCTGGTGCTTTTTTTCCACACCTGGTGTGACAATCATAAAACAACCAATTCATTTTCAATTTCTTTGTGTCTTGGAGATCACCATGCAACGAAAACTACAAGCAACATGGATGTAAAACCCAAAAGTGTTGAAACAATACTAACTGTGAAATATTACAAATAAGTTAAATTACTTTGACGCTTTGTGTTAAAGTGCCGGCTAAGTGTTTCAACAAAAAGTCCCGAGCTCAGCTTATCTTGGATGCACAGAGTTGAGTGATCCTGTAAACTTCAGGACCATATGAGGGTTATCTTTCTGTCAGACTATTAATTGCAACATGTACATGTACCTTTAGCCACAATTCGTAATTTCGTGAGTCAATCGAAACGTAGAAAATTTCGGGACCGCCATTCATATGAAAACTAAGTTTCATAAACAAACGAAAGAATCACAGCGCCACCTGTGGAAGATATTATTGTTTGGGGTCTCCAGAAGTGTCCCAGTGCAATTCCAAAGCAATAGGCCAAGTGGTTTCCGAAGAGATTTTTAAAGATTTTTCCCTATACAAGTTAAATTGCGTTTTCAACTCACTGGAGCATGGCCTCAGTAGCGAATTAACACAGGTGCATATAAATGTGGATGGACGGCGGACGACAATCCTCCTTATAAATAAAAAATTCTTAACATTCTTCCACGTTACCAGATTTTTTTTCTGGCATAATTCATTGCAATAAATGTGAATAATTTGTTAATCAATATGGTTTAATGCAGTTTCAGTGAATATTGGAACGAGGTACATTTTATTTTGCTACTGCATGGTCACGATAATTTGTAAATGGACCAAATACATGCAACATAATGAAATAAAGTATTTGCGAATTAAGCCCAAAATCGTGGGTTTTTTATGATCTATTAAAAAGACCTTATGTCTGGTTCTATTGAGGTCTTCGGTCTACATGCATCATAATGTCAAAATATCTACCTGTTTGAAATTTGTCCTTCCTAAAAATTCGCATACGGGTACTTTATTTGGCAAATTTAATACCGCAACATTTCAAAATACTGTGGACTCTTTGAATAATTGTATGCGTTTTTGCAGATATCGGATTGTGAAGCTGTAGTTCAAGTTACATGGGAAGATGGACATAAAAGTAGTTATCCCTCGAAATGGCTCAGAAATCATGAGTTTTCTCAGGAAAATCGCACCAGAAGAACAAAGCTGCTTGGAATAAGACCTGTTCATAACTTGTGGGGATCAGAGATGCAAAATACTATACCTACATTTGATTTTGTTCAGGTTTGTTTGGTACACAGCTCACTTACTTCTCTTTCTCTGTGCTTATAGATGCAGGTAATTGTTTGTTTGTGAACAACTACAGGTTGCAAATGGTGTAACCAATGATTTTTTCAAACGGCTTTTCATTTCTCCTTGATCCAAAATAGGATGGCTCTGCTGCGTGAACGAGACCTCGCCTGTGAAGGCGAGCTAGCTTTCACGCATCTACCGCTTCAAGACACTTCGAAGGCTTGATGCGATGTGAAAGCTAGCTAGCTTTCACGTCATCTGCCAAGCCGTGATACAGACCTCGCTCTTCTATCTTGAGCGCGAGATACTTTTCACGCATGAAATGTACCTTGCTTCCTCAGCATGCGCAGTTGAGAGCTTATATTACCTGGTTCCCATTGCTGTTTTTTTGCCCTACTAAAACGCTGTTGTCCTTAGTGTTTGCGCAACATTATATATAATATATAAAATATGATAACACATTCACACACACACACACACACACACATGTACATATATATATATATATATATATATATATATATATATATATATATATATATATATATATATATATTGATATATCGGTTAATTTTTTTTACAAGCTTAACACTTTCTTGTTTTTATTAACTATCATTATATATTTGATGAATTTTATCATTTTTGAACCCTGTCATGGGTCTTATGATCGTTATGCCTTCAGGCATACACTTACGTATTCTGTGGTGGTACCAGTAATAAATACTATCTTGCGGCTCTGATTCCGCGAGGTAAGTTTCACGGCGAGGTATGTCTGGAAGGGAGATGGGTGCTTGAGCGCGAGTTACGTTTCACGCGTGAAGCAGACCTCGCCGACGAGGAAGCTTTAAAGCCGTTTGCGAGGTCTTGAAAGCGAGGTCGCTATAATGCTGCAGCTGTGTGCAGGATTATGAACCACAGTCATCTGTTACTAACTTTTTGCTGCATCACATCGAACTGAGGGTCCGAAAAATATTTACAGATGCTCGGGATCTGTGAAAAACATGGCTCTATCTGGCGCTGATCATCAGGTGATCAATGTTACTCAACTATAGTGACATACGCATTATCACTAAATTAGGTTTCGAACGTGGTTTTGCACAGATGCTGACACATAAACGTCAGGAGTATGGTTTGATGAGACATTCTCCAATGTTTAACTATGACAAAACAAAAAAGACAAAAACAAAAAACAAATCACAGCCTTGTGTATAAACAAGTACATAAAGAATGAACAATACGGCTAGAAGTAATCATATTTAGTCATTCCAAATAGATATTATCATGTGATAAAATCAAGCAAGGAACTATTTAATGCTTTTGTCAAACTGAAATTTGTTTACACAGTTACTAGCCACATATGTGGCTACAAAATTGTCCCATAGATTTGTAAACACTGCGTTTGTTTTGCAGCTATGGGGCCTCAAAGTTCCTGCCACTAGACATAATGGGTTCCTAAAATTTAGCTCTCCATAATTCCAAAACAAACACCGTGTCTAAAAATCTATGGAACATTTGTTCGGCACAAAGGTTGGGAGTAATCCAGTGAAAACAGATTCAAGTTTGGTTAAACCAGTAAGAAGTTATTTCCACATGTGTATAACTATCTTATGTTCGGAACGAGCGGGACTCAAACCTGAAACCTTTGGCACCAGTGGCTGATAGTTGGCGGATTTTATCGGGGCAAGGGCATTTTGCCTTAAGCAAAGAGTTCTAATATTTAGTCAATTGATGCCATAACATAATCATTGAATATTTCACCCGTCTCAACAAAAACAAGGTACCAACCCATACATATATACGTCCATGTGGCTTATCAGCTACTATTGTCAATTGTGTTTTATTTTTTACCCACAGAAACTAAACTGTAATTGTGCATTGAAACGAGCTTTATCCCACCGATGGTGCTAAATTCCAACATGTCTCATCAGAAGATTTTTTTATATTCCTAAATGCACAATGAGCCACACATTAAGCACCATATAAGTTGATTTAAATTAGGCCTACACAATGCGTCAAGTAACACATACAAATGGTAGAGCTCATTACTCCGTGATTTAACGGGACTGAGTCAGGAGTTCTCTTGCGTGCGCTCGTCAGTTAACTTGATAAAATATAAATATTTTTTTTGTTTGCTTTGTTTTGTTTTGTTTTGTTTTTTTTTTCGAAATTTTCGTTTAAGTGCTCGTTAAAGGCTAAATAGAAAAAACAACGAGGAGGCAATTGCACTAAATGAGAAAACACAAAAAAACACGGCACTAGCCGCAAATAGATAGTATCCATTGTCCACCACAGCGCCACGGCGTTTGTAGTGTATGTTGCATAGACAGAACAAACCCAATGGATTTTCGGTTGTTCGCCACATGCGCAATTTCGATGGTGACCTTCTTATAGCACGTAGTTGCACAGCGGCTTTCAGAATACAGGGTCGAAGACTTTGTTTGAAATGATAATATACATGTATATTGGCCTAGGTGCCCACCATACGCCAAAACTTTGAAAACCTGAGAGAAAAAAATGCATGTAATTTAAGAAAAGAGTTTACAATGGAAATTAACGCAAATCTGTAAAAGATTTTTAGTAGAGCAAAGCATCATTCAAATTACATTTAAGCAATTACAGATGAAAACAGAAAAAAGAAGATTTCAAAATCAACCTTTAGTAACAAAAGTCGTATACACTGCGACATGAAAACATCGAAATCATCGAAGACCAGTTTTCACACAATGTGCTGTCTACAATCATATCACAACCTTTGTATTGCTTCCATGCGCCTGACTGCAGTCCATGTTGCGCATATGCTCATTCTAAACTGCTAATTAATATACATAGACATAGACATAGACATATCTTTCTTTCAAGTCAGTGTGAAAGTACAAAGTAACACTAGCCACTGGCTACTTATGCCGACAATTCGGTTATATATTAAAAGAGCCAGTTGCGGCTCAGTAAAAATATCAGTAAAACATATAAAAGCTAAACAAAATGTCCAAGGATGAATGATAAGTAAGGAAAATACATGATAAGCACTAAAGAAGGTACAACGCTACGTAATTATAGCAGATATCAGGCTAAGCAAAGTGTGCATGGGCACCCTGACCACTGCCCGATCTTGGCTTTGAAATCTTTCAGGTTGGAAGCTTCTTTGATATGTACTGGGAGAGAATTCCACAGTCTGGCTTCCTCATATCTAGATGATTTTTTCCCGAATTTGACTGTGTTGAAGTGAGGTACCGCTAATGTATAGTTATCTCTAAGGGCGTAGCTGGTTTTCTTAGGATTCAATATACATTGTTAAAATGAATTTGCCGTAGTTGTAGTTAATATTTTGCTTTGCCAGCATTATTGGAAGCAAAGCTAATAATGAGTCCGCTTTTATTTATATACCCTTGGACGCACGCAGATCCCGCTGACGTTCAGCATATTTTTGAAGTTCCATACATCCCATATATATGGGTCCAGCTGAGGAGCTGAGCAAAACTCTTCAATAGCTCAGCAACAAACATAAATACGGGCTCTGTCAAATTTCTCCGTATGTGTCACTTAAGTACTTCCGTCTGAATACGCAGGATTAGCTATACCAATATCAGTAATCACACTGTCAATGTTTATAAATTACTTGTGTTATATGCCCATCGGAAGTAAGCAGGCAGGCAATTTGGGGAAATCTTTTCGTACGTAAGTTGACCTGAAAGCTTTGTATGTGTGTTTCTTAAAATTATATATATTGTTTTTTGAATTACAGTTAATCAAATCAGGGGGAAAATCATTTTTTCTACTCAAAGAATATGGCATATTATGGCATATTATTCTATTACATAGCTTATGGAAGACAACCGTACGCTGTACAGGTGGATCCACTCTTTGTTAAAGTTTGGTTTGGCATTGATTCAAAACGCTCCACATAAGCCTGGGCAATTAACAAGGATAGGCCAAAGAGTTCCGTTTCTCAAGAAGACGAACTACGGGTATGTTTGTATACATTTGCAGTGCGCTACGGGCTTTGTATTTTGAAATATACAATTGTGATATTTGGGGACGTGAACAGGTGTAGGTATGGAAACTTGCGCTTGTCTAAAGATTAATGCCATTAATGTTATTTGACTGATATAAATTTTAAATGATTGTATGTCTTCATTAATGTGACAGTTAGTAATAAGCTTATGTTATGTTGTCATTTATTTATGCCATATGTGATTATTCATTGCTGTATGTGAATTTTATCTCGGATATTTACTTGAAACGGAGCCTCAAAAGGGACACGAAGAAAAACAATTATTCCGTTCCTTTCGCGGGAACGAAATGTTTGTTTTTTGGGAAGGAAATATAATTTAAACTCAACAAACTGGGTACCCTGGAGCCCCAAAAGGGGCACCAAGACATAACATATTGTTCTAGATTTAATTGTTTTGTGGAAACAAATCATACTGTCTGACAATTGAATAATATTGCTTGAAAACAAAATATATTGCAGATTGTGTGATTTCACATATACTTGGCCCCATAGAAAGCAGTGTTGCATTCCCTCTAAACATATTTTGTTCCCAAGCAGTGTTAATTATTTAGAAGGCGGTATTGCGTTCCCACACATTTATTTCGTTCCCACGAAACATTTTTTTTAAATAATAAAATTTTTCTGTATGTCCTGTGAGACACTTGCCATTTCGCTTCCTCAGGGACTTGAACAAAAAAAAAAAGGAAATCGCACGAATAATTTTTTTTTCTCCATGTCCGTTCGTGCCGACGTGCATTTATTTTAATTCCCTCCCTGTTGAGGGTTCACGTATTATCTCCCCCCCCCTCCCGACTGTATTTGATCTCGTCCTATTCTTTTGCACGTTCCGTAAAAATACATGGTTTGATTTTGTTTTTTGGACTTGAGGACTACGCATATTCTGATAATTGCTATGTTTTTCACATTTTTGAAATATTGTACTGCGCTGTACTTGCCGTCTTTGTATGAATCGCCACAGACCCAAACTTGCGGAATATGTTCTCAATATTGCATTGCGTAAAACTGTCTAAAGTTAATCCAAAGTCACAAAATATATCACGTTCCGTAAAAGGACACTCATTTTACTATGTTATTACATACGGATAGTCATATGAACTAGCATATTGAGAATGTAGCTTGTATTTGTACATTATACACTACCCCATGTTAAGGTAAGATCACATTGTCATTCTATTAATAGGGTACGAGTAACCAACTGTTAATGTCAGTTATTCCGCTTATTATCTTATTCTGTCAGGATCCTCTACGATGTTGTTCTGAGAAGTAACCCTAGCAATGCAGCATATACCGATGCTCAATTACCGTGTCATAATGACCAGCCCTATACGGAGTATTCACCAGGGGTAAGTCAAAGTTATTAAGCTGAGGGTGTATTCTAGAAAAAATTGACAAGGGATCCATGTGGAAATCATATGCTCTGGCGACCAAGATATATTAAACCCAAAACAAGGACCAACATAAGCTGAGGAAAGCTTCAACTCAGCGGTTTGAATTGGTTAAGGATGAGCAGAGTTACACCTAGTTTAGGTTTAAGGTGAAAGTGTATGGATATGAGTGACCCCGTTTTACTATGTTTCTGTCAAATTGAATGTTTTTCCAAGCCAAACTTGAAGCGGGCTTAGTGAACGACTTTGGAGAAAGTTACATTTGGAGCACATGCACTAAGTAGTGTTCCGATATTGCCTTGTCGATCATAAGCAAATTTGAATATTTTAAACAGGAAAAATACGCCGTGCCCCAGCCAAGTGAAAAACTTTAGTGAACATCTAGTCAAACTACATTGCTATTACGTTTGAAGAAGATCCCATTTGTGGTTTCGAAGAAGCTGTTGAAAATTATAATGCACACAAAAATCAAAAATAAAGAGAAAAAACCGCCAATGCCACTGCTTGAATAAGTTGAGGAATAGATGCACTAAGAAGTGCACAAATGTAGTTTCAAAGTCATCGGCTCATCTTTTCTGGTGGAGGTTTAGTTTTCTTTCCTTTTTGTTTGTTTGTTTGGATCTGGTCAATGGTTTGGGGGGGGGGGTAAATACACAATATTCTCCGCGGAACAGCCATGATATAATGTGTTCTTACTGATCATTAAGGGGCTTTTTTATTCGATAACAAACAGAAAAAGAAAGTGCCCCAAACCTATAAATACATTTGATTCAGATTGAGCCAAACTGTATTTCTATTGAGTTTAGACTGTATTGAAACCGACTCAGTGACTGATAATTTGAGGATGTTTCATTAGTAGGAACACATCCCACAATAAGATGTCACATTCCAGAGGGCACTTCTGCTCATATTCCGTAAAAAAGTGATTCAGTCAGAAACATGAAAATTCGCACATTTGTTTGTTATATGTACACGTGGGTATGCAAAGTTTGAACAGTGGATTTTTTTCTAAATGTAACCCATTATAATTTTAACAAGTAATAGTTATTGGTGTTTCTGTCTAGTGTGCTGTTATTTGGAACTATTTTTGATAATCCAGACCAATCACTGACACCTTAGGTGAGTTTTTGATAACATTACTTGGGTATCAATAAATCATCTGGGGCCTGCTAAGCTACCATAAATATTGCTGGAGGTGTCAAACAGCTACAGGGTAATTTTGGTCAGCTGCTAATGAATTATTGGTAACAAATCAGAATCATTGATATCACTAGCAGGGTCTTTATTAGTTACTTAATAGTTTTACAATTTGGCTGTTGGGTTATCGAAAAACTTCCCATGTACTTACACTACTGAAAGTTATTTCCAGTAAATCAGGAAAAAAGGGATCAAGAGTGTCATGTCTATAAAGAAACCATTATTAAGGAAGTGCCAATGTGAGCATTCCTAAGGGTTCCGCAGCAGAATAGGATGATTATCTCTGGGTGACCATGCAGCTTCCTTCCTCAAATGTTAAGGCATAGAATTCATGTGAAAGCCTCTGAGATCGTGACGGTAACATACTTAAGACTGAGACAAAGAATGTCTGAGTATTTCTGGTCTCAAGTTTAAACCACTGTACCACTTACAGCAACCATCAACCCTGACAGAGATAGATACAGAGATGGATGGAGAAAAAAGGAAAAAGAGAGAAAGGAATGAGGAGGGAAAGAAAGAAAGACAGAAAGAAAGAAAGAAAGAGAGAGAAAGAAAAAAAGAAAGAAAGAAAGAAAGAGAGAAAGAAAGAAAAAAAGAAAGAAAGAAAGAAAGAAACCAGCTTAATTAAACCATGTACACATGGACCTGGCATGGAATAAATGAATGAATGAAACAAACAACTGTATGGCCGCTAATTGTAAATGTAAACTCCCTCTCTTCACTCTTTGTGCATGATTTTTTTCTGTTCAAATATTATCATATACCAAACCAAATATTTCCCAAGGGGTACCCAGTTCCACCCCTGCATATATGAAACTTGAGTGACGTAAACCTTGTTGCATGTATAAATTCAAAAATACAAACAAACATGAATAGAAACGTAGAAACACAGAGAGAGAGAGAGAGAGAGAGAGAGAGAGAGAGAGAGAGAGAGAGAGAGAGAGAGAGGACAAGATATAATATATACAGTTATCCTGTAAGGACTTTTACGTTCTCTGATTGGTTAATGATAAGTGTATGTTCTTTGTATCCCGTCTTTAGTAGCCTGTTGAGATGCAGAAGAGGTATATTTTTCCTCATATGTGATTTGTGATTATAATTATGAATAATAATAAGCACCATCAAGGATAAACATAAATCAGCCTCATTTTCAATTCACTGTGATCGTTAATTTGTTCTCCACTTTCTTGGTACAAAGAGGCCACCTATATTAGAAAGGTCCCCATGCATACTGCCAGCTGGTGGGTGTTTATGTAACTAAATATGAACACAATATTGTGTTTACCAGCATAAATACTACACTCATTCACCTCAAATACTTTGTGGTCACATGGAAAACAAATATTCAATCAGTTGTCCTTGTTCTCATTTCACCAATTTTAGTCCAATTTTCTCATTTCACCAATCTGTACAACTGTTGATAATGATTATTGCTAGTCAAGATAGTGATATATTAGCCATATGTCATTAAAAATTGTGTTTAAGTCCAGCAACTTTCACTTGTGTGTCACATAAAAGTTCACTTATTGCCTATTACCTTTTTAAAGTCCACTCCACTCATTTCACGTTTTAGTTTTAAGTCCACTCACTTCTTCCCATACAAAATGTAATGTTCATGACCATAGCTATATGATTACGTATGTACATTGGTGTATGTCTGGGCGCAGGCAAATCAGGTGCCACCACGTCAGGCATAGGTCCAATACAGTTTTAAGGATGAACTGCTGGATTTAGTGTTACGGGTTCCACAGTTGTTAAGTGAGGCCAAGGCTGGTTTATGTCTTCAATCTCTTCATGATTGACATTGTGTGAATCCACAGTTTTTCCTGATTTTAACTTGTGGTCCACATGAACAAATCTCACATGTACACCAACCTGAACCAAATAACATAAAGTCCCAAATACACAATAATGACAGGAACATATTTTACTTTTCCTGCACGAAAATAATTCACCTGGGATTCAAAGTTTTCTTGTGGTTTCAGAATCACAGCTTTGCTGCAATAACCTGCATTGGCATGGTTCTCTGATTATCGATATTTAATGTCTTAGTCATCAGACATCAAAATAAGTAACCACTGTTGCATGCAGAGTGCCGCCAAATTTTTTATGCTTTTTGTGGAACCAATATCAATGTAAAAGGTTTGTGGTCCATCTACTATTCAAATTTTCTGCCATATAAGTGTCACTTTAAATACAATACCCAAAGCTTCCAGTTCTATTTGAGCAAAGTTTGTCTCCCCCGGAGTGAGAGTTTGTGAAGCAAGAGCTGTTGGACCTTCATCACTGTTCTATATGACAAGTGAAAGTACACTTCCTGTTTCAGGTTTATTGGTATTTTGTATTGCTTCCACTTTGGTTGGCAAGGGAACCTTTGGTGTTAACAAGGTTTCAAAGGTAAGGCTCCTCTTGAGCCATGAAGATGTGCTTCTCTGATGTTGCAAGCACCTGATCTGGTCTTGCTAAAAGTTCTTCCTCCATTTTTCCTTGTATCACAATATCATCAATATACAAAACTAGTGCCATGCATTACTTGCAAAATTTGATGTATAAAATTTGGAAAATGTGAGATGCTGTTTTAATCCCAAATGGGAGCATCGCCGTGGTGCACAGGCCTTTTGGTGTATTTATTGTCAGGTATTTTCTTGACGTTTCCTCTTATACACAACTATGCAAACGTACTGGATAGGTCGATTTTTGTGAACAGTTTGCCATTTGCCAATTTAGCAAAAATATCTTCCACTCTGGGCAATGGATGTGGCTGATCTTATATTTGTTGATTTATTGACACTTTATAATCGTCACAAATGGGATTTTTTTTTTGGTCTGCTTTTGGACAAAACCACAATGGGCGTTGCCCATTCATAGCATTCTACCCTTTTCATTTCACCAATTTTCTTATCTAATTCTTCATTGACTGCATCCCAAAGGGAGTATGGGACAGATCTTGCTTTGTGGAATACATGGTAAGAATGCACCTTCATTTTAATTGTATCTTTGAATCCTCAATATTGCCCATGTTCTTGTTTAAAACTGACTGATGTTCATCCAGCACATTTCCAAGGAGCAATTTTGACGAGCTATGTGTTAGGACAAAGCTTTCACTCCAGTTTAGCTTTACTTTGCTTAGCCAACTTTGGCCCAGCAATGCTGTTTTTCTACCTTTGGTATTAACCAGGGGCAGGATTTTGCAATGGTTTTTATACTCTACCCTGACTGGTAGTTGGTTAACTAGTGGCACTGGGTTACCTGTGTACCCCCATAAACAGACCTTGGGCTGCATGGGAGGTGTGTGTTAGAAAAATTGGTGATACACATTTTCTCCCACTATAGTTCCAGCCAACATATCAAATGTCAAGTTTATTTTTTGGTCATTTACATCGCTTTCAATCTTGATTTTATTTTTAGCTTTTCTTGGTGTTACCTCATACAATGACTCATATGTACCACTCATATCATTTACTGGTGGTGCCAGATTGATTGGATTGTCAACGTAATGCACAGGGTTATTTCATCCACACCCATGCGTGGTGTTCTGACTGCTATATCCATGATTCACTCCTTGCCCCTGACTATGTCCACACCCTCAACCTCTGAAGGTATTAGACTGACCTTGACCCTGTGTGCTGAGGCACACCCTAGACAAATGGCCTAGTTTTTTTTTGTGTGTGTGTTTTTGTTTATTTTTCACCTAAAGCAAGTCACTTGCTTGTTAGGGCAATTCCTTGGTGCATGGCGACCATAATTTCTGTGGCATGGTTGCTGAGACCAGTTTGCCAGTTTACTAGGAATTCCACGTCCTCTACCTCCATTCATAACTCTATTTACTGCACCAGAACTTTCATTCAACAGTTTTATTGGTTTACTATTTTTCCCTTTGCTGTATCCATGGCAAACCTAAGCTCCATGGCTCTTTGCCATGCAAGGGAGTTTACTTCTGCTAATAATTGCTTCTTTTGTTTTCACTTGTCACACCAGTTACAAGGCAATTATGCAAACATTTTTGAAATAGCTCTGCAGTCCAAAATATACTGTATATATACATATCTCGAGAGCAAGAATGTATAGTAAAATACTGATTCATGTGGCACCCGGGTTTTCCTATCAAAATTATAACTTTCAGTTAATTCACTTTCACCCGGGGGCTTCATTTTGATCTGTAAGAGCTGTGATCCTAGGTCTATCATTTCTGGGGTTCACGGGCCCTGTTTGTTTTGTGGACGTATGTTGGTTCCATACCTGGAACAAATAAAAGGCCTGATTAACGATGAGGCTTACAACTAGGCTTGCTGTATCAAATACAGCCCTTTTTTCAAACTGGAAACATTCGCTGTAAGGCTTATGTGTAGAACTTTTGGTACAAATGAAAATTTATACATTTCTCTTTATTACTAGGTCTAAGTCTAAATGTAAGGCCACGTACTGGCTCACAAAAACATGGGCGTGATTGGACCTGCAGGCCAAAGACTTACACATGCTAGGTCTACATTTCATGAAAAAATCCAGACCCAGACCTTATTTACAGTATGCCTTTAATTATATATCTTGCATCTATATTTTCACGCAGTAAGCCCTGATAATTATCAGGTTTAAACAATCCAAACCTAAGTACTTAAATGTTTTACTGATCATTATAAAGCAAGAGGCTTATAGTAAGCCTATAAAATTTGCAACCTTACGTACGGTAAGTGACATAACCTAATGAAAATATCCCAAGAAATGAGCAAAATGGAGCATGCATTCTTTCAAATTTCACCTCAGGCACCATAGGGGCTCTTGTGAAAAGCCAGAATGGTGAATATGCTGCACTCTTATTAAAAAATCAGAAGTTGATACATGATGTTCAATCATGACGTCACCTGTTGTGCAGAGCTGTGTCACCTCACTCTGTAATTTTAACACTCTTGACAGCAATCTATTATCTTGACTTCTTGCTGCTGGGTAGCCTGGCTGGGGCGGCGACGATGCCAGACTTACCCCTCCACCATTGATCTGCATGAATTGACCCCATAAAATTTACCACAACACTTTTTAACTGAAAACATGAATTAATATATTCATCTCTGATACCAAACTGTGGTCTGTCAACCCTCGCTAGTCCCATAATGACCGGGATCCCAATGACCAGAATGTTTGGCCTTGGAGTCTCCTGGTAACAATTATATAGGCAATTAGCATCTTTATTGCACATTGCTAAGTGTGTATAATTCTAGACATGTGCATGTGCCTATTGTTTGTACTTGTAGCGTCAGTACCCATTGCTCCACTCTAGATCAGTCAAAAAATAGAATGTTTTACAAATTCGATCAAACGATCTTGGACATATATATATATATATATATATATATATATATAGGCCCAGAGGGTTCCATTACACGAAATAAAGCATTAAGTCTGTAGCTGGGCAAACACCATGGCCTTAGCACTCGGCCTACTTTATTTATTCTACAGACACATAAAGAACATGTAAAAATTTACTAAAAGGCTTACGCAAATTAAGATAAAAGGCATAATTATACCTAATAAACACAGTTTAATGTATGAAACTTGCAAACAGGCATACTGAGTTACACACTTTAGCCCTGAACAAAATATCAAGATAATGAACTAGAAAATCGGCAGCGCAGCTATTGGTTAGTTGTCTATTATACCCAATAATTTTGAGAATTATTCACTATGCCTCCTCTATTGACAACCATAAATTATGAAAGCTATCAATAATTCTCTTTGGTTACTAGACATCCAATAACACTTTGCCAAAATAACCCAGTAACTGTTTTACGGGACGAACTAGATTATTGACATTATCTTAGGGCGACTGGGCCCTGGATATAGAGTTAATACTCCCCATCCAGTGACCATATAGATTCTATGACTGACGTCGGATCATGACAGAGGCGCGCAGTGCAGATGTCATGATCCGACGGAGACCATAGAATCCACGTAATCACTGGATGAGGAGTATGAGAGTCTAGTCTATTATGGCTAGACTCAATTTAACTCTAGTAATTATGACCCGTGCAACACTTTTCGCAAAGCAGGCGTACACAGGTCTACCAGCCACCCAGCTGATCTCCGAATTAAGCGGCACTCCATGCTGTCACTATGCACACTGCCAAATTCCCGTTCTGAATTTAAGCATTTGTAAGTTAATGCAAATAAAGAGTCCCATTGATTCTACCAACCTTGTAGCATCACACACATACACTGTTGTACTGCGAGTAAACATTGTATTTAACTTTACCTACATATTCCGAATCAATTGGGAATCCCACTTGGTGGAAACGGTAGGGCAATTTTTCCAAATGGAAGTTCAAGATTCCGTTAACAGATGGTACTGCATGTATGTGGACAAAGCGTTGCGACCTACTTCGAAAAATGTTAGCTTCCCGAAATGTTTGATTTCAGCTTCATGGAAATACAAAAATTATTGTTTCTTTCGGATAGATAAATGTTATTCGCCCTCCTTAAAAAAAAAAAAAAAAAGTTCATTATAAATTGCTTCGGGGAGCCCTTGTTAGTGCTGAAACTAACACTAGTCAAAGATTAAAATGCAGCCATCTGATTGGCTGTTGCCCGCTGCTCATGACAGAATGAATTGTCAATAACCGAGTACGGTAAAATTGATGAGAACCCGCATAGATTACCAGTAATTGCTCTGTATGACTGACATAATTTCTATATCACCGACATCTGTGACTTTTATAAAGTTTAATGAATAAAGGTTGAATGAAAGTACAAGGATCAAACTTTGTTTAGGTGATATATATATATATATATATATATATATATATATATATATATATATATATATATATATATATATATATATATATATATATACATATATATATATGTCTGTGGCAATTGTAAAAAGACACAATGAAAATGCTTTTGTTTTAATTTTATTGTTATTTATTCAAAAATTTGGTCTTGTTTCAAATCATAAATGGAGTGAGAATTCTTCTGTCAGCGGTGGCATGCCATTTTATAATGATGAAACGCTTTTTGGACGATACCTTTCACAGGTTACAAATAAATGCCAAGTGCTTGGTAAATTGAATCTAAATAGCTTTAATATTTCAACATCGCTTCATTATACAGTATCAAGATCTTTGTAGAAACCTAAACTGGACCAGGTTCTTAACATTTTTGCAGGTTAAAAGTGCATTAATTGGTAGCAGGAAAAATGTCCACCAAAATTTCTTTAATGATCATATGAACGATGAAACGCGCTTGATAAAATTTTACCTTTTGCCATCAGGTTCGTGTTAACGTCTCTCACAGTACTTAGCGATGTGGTTTTGTAAGTTTTCTTCTTAAAATGTTATATATGAAATTGAGTATTTTCATGATACTAAGTCTTTACTATGCTCATCTATCATTTATAGATGCAGATGCTACATTGTATTGAACAAAATGTGACCGGAGGTGAGAACATTCTAGTAGACGGATTTTTTGCGGCAGAGAAGCTGAAGGAGGCCAATCCACGGGCGTATGACTTTTTAACCACTGTGGAAATTGACCATGAGGATGTAGGGCATGATGTCTATCCTTGCAATATGATGACAAGGAAGCACCTTATTGAGCAAGTACTTCCTTGACTTTATTGCAGTCTATTGGGGTACATTAACCAAGCAATCGAATATGCATGTAGCCAACAAATGTGCATTGGCAAGCTGATATAAGATTGAGCCCACCATCAATAAGATGAGGGTGTATCTCTGTTAAAATATGTTCCCATACTGCAAAATGAAAATACTGTCATAGTTATTGTGACAACAGCAATTTTACTACTTGGGAGGAGGCATCACTTAGAACATTCGCTCATAGAAAACTTTTTAAGAATGTAAATCCCACTTAGAACATTTTTTCATAGGAAACTTGTAAGTAAGGGGATTATTCCCTTGTGCAGCTATTGCAGGTCATGACAGTGGAACAGAAGTTATGGTAGTTTTACGTGTTACATATATTCTGAAGCAGTCCAGGCTGGAAGCTGCCCTGTATGCAGCAGTGACGATACTGCAACCTCCTAAGGCTGGTTTTAACATTTTGGCATGAATTCCTGTGACTTCTGTTTAAATAGTAACATTTCACAATTGTAACAATAAATAGCTAACATCACCTATGGATCGAATGGGAAGAAGTGGGAGACTACGAAAGGAGAGTGATTTTTTTAGTATTCCTATTGAACAGATATATATATATATATATATATATATATATATATATATATATATATACATATATAACTGTGGAACATAAAACAAAGAAACACGATTCTCGGGGAGAAAAGGGACACCCGCGGGGCAAATTAAGACAAACTGGTGGCAGAATTAAATTAGCAGTAATTTTCTGTTTTTCTTTCTCAATAATGTTGGGGATATCCCCCTTCTACTTACATGAAACTGCCTGACAATTGCTGTGGGTATAGATTGTTAAGGTTACATATTTGCCATAACAAAAATCAATGCCTTCTGAAAGCGAAACACAAAAATATGATGAGAAGCTAAGAAAACCTTCTGGCGGGAGGGGGAGTATAAAATAAAACAAAATGTTTCTACGCATACCCTTGCCTCTAGCTGCTTCAGTCTCCCGCCACCAGGCTGAGGTCAAGGGGTCCCAACTATAGATGTAAGCAGGCACTTGATTGGTTTTTATAAATTAAAGATATGAGGGGTGTCCCAGTTTACCCCTGTCCCATTTCTCCCCAGTCTCCACTAATCAATTAAACAACCAAAAACATTGACATTTTAATAGTGAATTGATATTTTGACAATTTGCCTGTAAGAACATGATCTCAGCATTGTTGCAATATTTTACAGAATGATCTAATCCTAGCAAGTAATCCAGAGAATAGTACATTTCCAGGTGAAATGATCATTGTTTCAGAGCAAAGAAGTAAGGTGTTCTGGCTTTTGCTAATTATGTACGAAACGTTGAGCAAAATAGCTGCCATCATCATCATCATCATCATCATCATCATCATCATCATCATCATCATCATCATCATCATCAAAGTTTGTTGTTAGACAATACAACATGTGCTGTTTTATGAATGCGTAACTGTAACCTTCCAGGCTTGATTACGCAGGCAAGGTAAAACGGGTTGGCTTCAGCAACTTTGCAAGGGCGACCCGACAGCACTTACCAATTGGAATGATAGAGTCGATGTACCGGGCTCTAAAAGCCTTTGATGACGTTATTTGTGATCCAGGTACTCATATAACCCATAAATTGAAACAAGGTAAGGCCATATCAAACATGCAAATTGATCATTCGAATACACTGCCAAATATTTCAAGATGGCATCAATGCAGTTACCTCGTTTAACAACAAAAAGGATATTTTTTTTCTAAGTAGTTTTCTAAGTAGTGCATCTTCGAAGGTACAGTTTATTATTATTATTTTCCATAAAACTAGTTTCTAATTACGACCGGTAGGGCTTAGTTACATTAAAGGTTGCTAGGTAAAAGACAGTACTTACCGTGGTCCATGGGTGTGTTGTATATGAGAAACTGTCGATATAACTATCTCTTTATTATAATATATGTCACTGATCACATGTCTAATTTGACTATTTTAGGTACTACATCTGCCAAATATTTTTGGCACTGATGTATGTGTACATGTACTGCACGACATTTAAAACAAACTATATAATCAAATGAGTTGTGCAAACATTCTGCTAAAGATTTAATGGACACATTTGTATAATTGGATAACAAGGTCACAGTACTGGAAATGCTCTATTTCAGGTGAGATAGTCTGCATGAATAACCAGAGAATAATGCATGGTCGGAAGAGTTTTAAGTTAGATAAAGGCAAGGGACGTCACCTTGAGGGAGCATACATTGATTGGGACCAGCTGATGACAAAATTCAGGTTGCTGGGAACAGACATTGAAGATGCACTTGATATTTTGGACTGATATTCGCAGAGACATTCTTGCTCTAACATTGGCCTCTATGTTGAGGTAGCACATTAGGTCTAAGAATCGGACTCATAAGGGGGGATCTCTTCATGGAGTTCAGCTATAGTAAATATGTTAGCATGTGCACGAATCATATGGTCTTTCAAGGCAGTTGGCGTCTAAGTAGAATGTTTCAAAAAGTAAGAGTGTATTTGAAAATATTTGTACTTACAAAATTGTTCGGTATGAAGGAATTATGTTATTGTACCATCCGTTACGTGGTTGTAAGAATCAAAGGATAAGTTGGTATGAGTGGTAATGACTTGCTCTGGAAGCTTCGGATACTGTTAAGAAGACATTATTTCAAGGTATTGGGTGTAGAGTACATTTTATTCTATTTTGATGGTGAATTATCGTTTTGCAGTATAAAAGTCAAAAGCCACAACAGAACGCATGACCTAAACATTGTTACAACTAAACTTTGACGGGTCTGCATCAGTGAAATAATGCATTAACATGTAGACAAAATCAAATGTACGCGAAGGATGTTTGATTATAAATAACACATGACTTTGAATAACTTCGACAAACGTGAACCAAAATGTCCCACAAGGTCGGCGTTGAAAGTAGGCTAATGGCATATTATTTAAAATGGATACTAAATTAAACATAAAATGTAGAATCTCTGACATGACTGAAGAATGAGTGACTATTTTGCCCTTACTAGGGATCAGTGTTGGTGGGGGAAATCACGTTTGATTGCAGCTTACCTGCCATGTAAGATACTTTATGTAGGAAAATGTGGTAGGTGGCTTCTGACTAAAATGCACAATGACAGACTTGGGTGGTTTAAACACAAGTAAAAAGGTAATTTTTCAAAGGACTGAAGTCTGCCTTTATACAACATTAACTTTTATTCAGTTCGCCTGCTGTATGACGAATACTTTAGAAAACCGTAGTTGCAGTATTAAAGAAACACGGATAATTGGGATTTCATGTACATATAGTCTAAAGTTAGAATTAGAGCCAGAAAAGCAATGAAGATGCAAGGGAAGATACTGTTTGTTGTTGTTGGGATACACCTGCCAGTTACATTACATAACAGATAATTATTCCTATAAACATTAAGGTTCGGAAGGAGATCATTCAGATGATTAGAACATTAGAACACTACCTTGACATATATCTTTGTGTTTATCATTCTCTTTATCAAGTATTTACCTATATGACACTACAGTACAGAGACATCTGCACACACTCAGCTGGGTATGTATGTACTTACTTACTGTATACAAATGAATATGACATGTTGTCACTGACCTAGTGTGAACTGAGTGGCTATGCTCAAGAAGAGTGTGTCCTGAGTTGCTCAAGTGACAATCTTAGACCCAGGAACTTGTTCCCGGTGAAATTCATGGCCAAGTGTGGGGCAGCTTCAGAGGGTCCCACGAAGACATCCTTCATGATCATCTCCTAGTCACGAACTGCCCTTTTTACCCCCCCCCCCCAAACAGAATCACAGTTATCACTGAGTCAAAGGATGACATGAATTCAGCATGATCCAGCGGACCTGTTATACCTATTGTCCGCCAAAGGCTCTGCACCACACTTCACTTCCTCATGAAAGGAATTGATCATGCACATAACACTACATATTTATGAAGAAAATGATCAATTTTACATCACAAAAAATATACTACCATTTACATTTGCACATGGGTTTTACCTTTCCAAGTTCCACTTTGGGCATACTGATACTACAAGACTATTTTGTTTAAAATAGTAGACCCAGCTCTATGAGATACTATTAGTATAAATAATTATCCTGTCACAGTAATTATTACATATCTATACAAGATCAGCAAATGAATACCTTAGAATTACTGTTATGGATGAATAATAACAGGATATCTATGATAACCATAAATGAGATCCAAATGTGATTCATGCCCATTCAAATTTTATGAGCCAAAGTGAACCACTCTGATTCTGATTTGAAGTTTATCTTAAATAGAGCATCACTCAAACAACAATAATTATTCTGGACTGGAAATTTTTCTCCAATCCACATTCAGATGAAAACAATATACGAGAGTGACTCATTAACATTCTCTTTATCACTCAATCTCAAAATTACAATCCACAGAAAACAATCACAGGGTTACCATTAGTCATTAAACTACCGTCAAAAGCTTAAAAATGTGTTACCTGGCTGACACTATCTTATAACGAGTAGCAAACTCAAATTATGTAGATAATAGAATTTAGTCAAATGTCAATACACAAATTTACATTTTGTAAAAATTCAATTATACTGGTGAAACATCAGAGAGAGACAAAATTTTAGTATCATTTTTTTCTGATATCGAGAACGATATTTGGCCACAATGTTAAGCATTGGTTTAGCCAAACTGGCTGCAATCTTTACATTGCTATGGTTTGTCCTGATTTAAAATAATTCCCGTATTAGGTACCCAAGTACTTGAGACAGAAATATTTTATCAGGGTTCTACTGTCACTATGTAACACGAAATAAGACACTATGGGTTTTTTTTTTTTTTTAGTCTTAATCAAGTATAGAATAAAACCGACATGTAGTATCTGCGGTTACCTTTCCAATGGCGTTCATGGGAATATTCTGCGTTTACTAACAAATTTCGCAACTGCAGGAATCAATCTTTGATTACGAACTTTAATGTGTTTTGCCTGGTTCTCTGGGATCAAGTATGGAGCATTGCCCTCCTTCACAAACAAATGTAATGGAAGCTGCTAAATAACTTCATCTACCAGCTTATTTTCAGCCTTCAAACAAGTAGGAGTCGGGCCAAATATCATGTTGGGGAATGCAGACAGCCATGCCTGTGCTGTTTCCAAAGATCCTCCAAAACAATTTACTTTCCATTTTTACATGGGCCACTTGCACTCTCTCAAAGAGCAGCCCCACTTAAGTCCTCCTTATAACCAGGCTGAAATTCACTTTCAGGATCCATATTCTGATATGCAATTAAGAAATTCTCAATTGCATTTTGCCAAATGTTAATAAAACACAATGGACTTGACAGAAGCAAGAAACACAACCTACTATTATTCATTTCATGCTACAAATAACATTCTAATATAACAACAACAATTTGAAAAAAGAAAGTTGCAGTAATGAATCCCAATTCAAAAATGAAGACATTATTGTTATTGTGCCTTTTCATCTAGAACCTCTTTGTTGGTAGTCATTACGCTATTCCGTGTGCCAAACTCTCTACACTTCATAAGCAAATCTGTCACTATCGAACCTATGTATATATATATATATATATCACTTACAACGAAGAACAAGTTGCTGTATGTTCACAGCATGCATTCCAGCTTTATCACTGATAAACATTTCAGTGGAGAGGCATTTAATTAGTGACCCAGTACCAGATAACAGCGCAGGTTAGTCATTTGCTTTGTCTACCATATAAGTATTGTTGGCACCCCGCTGTGCTTATCAGCATACTAAGCTTAATGTGCACGCCACATGGTAGATAAAAGCTTTACCTAGACTCCCCACTGTACCAGACCTGGGCTTTCATCTTCTAAGGGTATGGAGCTATCTTTCCTCTAAAGCAGTATTTCCATCATGTCTTATGCCGGTAACTACTGAAAACATGTTCCAGACCCAGTACTGGTACAGTAAAACCTGTCCTTGTGGACACCTGTCTACTGTGGACACCTGCTTAAAGCGGACAGTTTTGGCCAGAACCGAATATTCTTAAGTCATTTTCATATTGGTGATACCTGTCTACAGTGGACACCTGTCTATTGTGTATTGCGGACACTTTTTGGGGTACCAAATGCAAAAACAACCTCTCTATTGCGGACACAATATATCAATGCATTTTTTTGCAACTTGTGATGTTCCAAGTTGTAATGCCTGAACAATGCCGTGCATGTTAAGCTGGAATCAAAGACTAATTAATCCATTGTTCAGTGACCTGTAACACATAATAAGCTCACTCAGCCAAGCAAACATGCCAGGTGTCTCTGAGCACTGGTGCTCCTGTTGAGTGAGGTTGCTCACACTTTCTGTATCAAACAATTAAGCTCCATAGAACAATCATTCAGCCTAAAACAAAGGACCCCCTTAGACTCACGTGAAGTTATTCACAATTTGTAACAATGGCATATACAGTTATTCTGTACTCAAAGGATCTGATATCCCTGTGGTATGTTTGTTGTTTGTTTCTTTTCTGTTAGTAAAAGAAATTACGCAAACTTTCTTTAGCCTGGTAAGCCCATAAATACACAATTTTTCCCTTAAAAGATAAAAACTGTAAAATTCCAAGTTAAGATGCATTTGAGTAAAGTGTCAAGGGCATAATGTACAAAAACTGAGAGCAAATGTACTCTGAAATCCCAAAAGTTCAGCCCCTGCCTATTGTGGACACCTGTCTATTGCGGACACTTTTGCCAGAACCATAGGTGTCCGCAATAGACAGGTTTTACTGTACATGTCTCTCTTTTTCTCTTAGCTAATTATTCCGCAAAGACAACCCACATAATAATGAAAAATAAATATGAACGTGTCCATGCATTAGCTAAATACGTGAAATCTTTCTTATAAATGCAGAGGTTCGATATAAATGAAGAATTCCTGTCAAACCTAATAAAATTATTAAATTTGTATAATACAATTTCAGATTAAAATAATTTGACTTACCCATGAACCAGTAAGCACCCTTTGTAGCTAGATAGCTTACCTTAGTTAAACCACCTGGCATTGTATAATAGAAGTAGAAACAAACTGGGCCATTATAGTTTGTCCCAGTGATTACAAAGTAAACAGTTAAAGCTAGACCACCTATATATACCAAGGGATACACTAACAAGCACTGCAACAATGGACATCCTGTACCAGAAACGTGAAACAAATCCCATGATGACACTTACCCCTCACTTAAAATGTATACAATGAAGCTCTATTTCCCTGCCAACCGTGAGCTAATGTTTTAAAATAATGTGTCAAGTTTGTGACAAATGAAAAATTCCGTCACATTCGAGGGATTATTGCCGTTGAGCAAATGTGTATCTAGGCTTGTCAGAAAAAAATGAGAGTAATGAGCATTTAACTTATGAACATGTTATCAGAGTGTAATCTGTCTAACCAGATTAAGTACAATTAGGCAAACTGTCGTTGGCCACCTGCTTGCTACCGATGGCCCCTAGTTGCTTAACCTGACAGAAAACAAGTAAGCCTAAAATTTCTGAAAGGTTAATATAAAAACAGAATCAGGCCAAAAGATAAAATTAAGTAGCAAAGCAGGCAAGCCTAAAATTTCTAAAACTATTGAAGCGAAACTTTCTAACAATCCATGGATATTTTAGGCAAAATTTGTAGAAATATTTGATAAAAAATGCATCTTTGAATCCTCTTGATGAAAGCTTACTGTAAATATATTTGGTTATAGATGCAAAGTCCTGAAATTTGAAACAAATACGACCAAATCTTACAATTTGTGACAAAAAAGGTGTAACATCTAATATGTTCCGCAATATTTCTGTCAGAGAAGGATTGTTAACTACTCCAAAGTTAAACTCATCCATTTTGTGATAGACTTTCATGTTAAACCTGTCAATAGTGACCCGTATATCCAAGTCCAGAAACACATATCTGAGACAATCTGAATTGTTACATTCAAAAGGGATATCTTTTGGGTAAATTTCTTTGGCAATTTCACTGCAACTTTGTACATTTACATAAGCAATATCATCAATAGCGTTGTTTGATGGCTTTGTAGCCATCCCAAAGTCCATATACTTAAATTCAAGCCAGGTTTAATATGAATCTGCAAGTACAGAAGAGAGGTTGCTACCTATCGGAATGCCTTTTATTTGTTGAAAAACCAATGGTCCGCTTTGTACAAAAATATTATCCATAAAATACGTTAGAGCATCTATCGAAGTTTCAAGAGTGTAAGACTTAGCAGACCATTCTTTTATGCGACCAATGTGCTTTCTTTGAAGATGAATTGGTATTTGTGTACGGTTTACCATTATGTTAACACATTTTGCTGGCTAAGTCTGAAAGAAAACATTTGACTTTATCTATGGGTAGAAAGAGAGCTTTTGGCTTTATCTATGAGTAGAAGTATGTACAGTGTACACAAATCAGAACATTTGATACTTTTTTCCATATAAATCTTTGATTTCAAATACAAACTCGGAAGAATTGTTATTAAAGCATTTTATTTCAGAGTTTCTAGAAATTGCGTTACAGTATTTGCTGAAATGATTCCTGATTGCAGTCAAACACAGTGCTACCTCCTTTCAAAGCTTTTTTGTTGTACAATTTGAAGCACCAGCTGCGAATCTTGATTTAAAAGGGGTTTAACATAATTTGGGTATCCAGAACAAAAGTGGAGTAGAGGAGTCCTCTTCAGAAATTTTGTTATAAAAATTTCTTTTCATACCATTCTTATGTGTGTCTATCAAATGATCAACGGATTGTTTGTGTTATTTATAAACATCATTTCCTTTTATGTCTGAAGTACTGATTATGCCAAGTTCATCTTTCAAAACATTAACATAAGATTAATTTGCAGACAATCCCAAATTTGTAACCTACCATATGAATGTTGATAATTATAAATCTTGCCGTTCTTTGACTACTTTAGAAACCTTAAGCTGCTTTAAATATACCATACTTAAATTTTAAGTGTGGGATTTGTAATGAGAAATTCTATTTTAAAAGACTCTCTCAAGTTTGATAACTGTCCCTCAAATTTCTGAAATTGTAGCCTCTCTTTCTTTGGACATTTCATAGAGTAGGAATCAAAAGCATTACATGTATCCTGAAAAGTACTGCAATGTTCAACTTAGGGCATATCCGAAATTTGTACCTATTTTCCTTAATTCTTTTAATACTGAATTTTGTATTATATCCAAATTACCTGGAAATACTGGTTTGTGGTATTTATTAACAAAATTGGAATATTTGTCGTTAGACATACAGTCACAATCTCTCTTAGAATGTCATACCATAAAAAACTAAAGCACTTTCTCTCAATAGAGGTACCAGTGCCTCCAGCTTATCCACCTTTGACCAGCCTAACCTAGATGCTGTCTTCTCAAATTGCAGAATAGAATGGCGCCAATCAACTTTTTTTATTTGAGACACCAAATGTTGGCATCAGGGATGCAACCCTTTAACCCACGCCACTAAAACTACTGGGAGCAGCTTCTCTCTTTATTTGTCGGCCAGCTTGATATATCAGTTCTGATTGAGCTCCTATCATTATCCCCATACCCAGCACAATCATCATCTGACTCTTCATCTCTCTGTGAGGTGTATGACGCGAACTCATCTTGTTAAGTACCATGATTACTCCATTAATTTGTCTGGCAGCTTGATATTTCAGTTCTGACTGAGCTCCTATCACTACCCCCATACCCTGCACAATCATCATCTGACTCTTCATCTCTCTGTGAGGTGTGTGACGCGAACTCATATTGTCTAATACCGTGATTACTCAGTCCATGATAACACCATCTGATGCTTACTGCTCTACTTGGTGCAGTGATGTCTTAACTTTAGGACTAGGGGGAACGGACATGTTTTTAACCCCCCCCCCCCCCCCACTGAGCTTTGACCTTGAAAACTAAATTTATTTGCACCAGGGTATGCCCCACCTGACTTTTTAGAAGCAAGTGATGTGCCCTTTGATTTGGCACTGCGATACTGGGCCCCATCCACATTTTGAACCCCTAGATCAAGGTGTCCTTCCAATATCTCTTTACAGGACATTTCAGCCTGTCGCTTTATGTAATCTAACTGGTGTATGAAATGCTCGTGCTGCTTATTCATGTCCTGTACAGCCTTCTGTAAGACACTATCCAGTCGGAACACTTCCCCAGATTTTCCCTATCTTACCCATAATGGATTGGAATTTGGCTTCCAATTTGGCTCCCAGTTGGCTCGCCTGTTTTCCAACTTGAAATTTTACTTTACCATCTAAATACCCTGAATACATGACTTTGGGTCTTTACATCAGGTTTCACAAGAGTAAATGACAATCAGACATTAATACTAGACATGGCTTTTTTGACCCTATGGACCTTTGGATGTACGTTTTGGATTCGTTTTGGTACAGACGAACAACACATTTATGTGATTTAGATAAACATACCAAGGAACATTGCTTTTGGTCCGAATTGACTTGGATTTGTTTCATTAGGACTACGGTTTGGATATGGTAATGACATTGTCTATTATCTCAAACAGTTAAACCTTAAAATCTCAAAATCATGTCATGCATAGACATAGCTACGAGATAACTCAGATGCAATATCTATTACAAACTACCTCACCTAATCATATATATATATATATATATATATATATATGAGAGAGAGAATCGATTTTAACCTAGAACAGTCTCATTTTCCAAGGAAAGACCAACAAATGTTTCCCAACGCACCCCGCCCCGTTATCGCCCTAACAACTTTCTCAAACTAACACCTGTGACCTACAAATAAGGCAAAGGTCACCCATCTGTAATCTCAAATTAGATGATAAAAAGGTAGATAATCCCACAAAATTTTAATCTCCTAACTGAAATGCTTTAAGACTTATCACGTCCATGGCGATTTTAAGGAAATGTTAGTATGACTGTGAAAAAAAGGCAGAATCGCTCATCTGCAATTCCGACGGAGACCTCTGCAAGTGATGCTTTCGGACCAAAGTAAATTTGGTATCATCCTTCTTCAGGTATTGCATCTGCATCAATTTGATAATGTTGCTCTATATCCTTGGGAATTTAATAAAGGTCACCCACCTTCGAATTTGACCTAGACTCGGTTAGTAGCATTATCGTATGCAGTTGTATTAAATTTGGTTAAATCCTTCTTCGGCTATCGCGTTCAAGATAGCGTCACTAATGTGGCTCTAGGACCTCGGGAATTAGCTCACTTATCTTTGAACTCGATCCAGACTCGAATGGGTAACATTATCATACCACGTTGGAATAAAATTGGCAGAAATGTGTCTTGCGTTGTTGTGTTTGCATTCACATTCACTAATGTGGCTCTGTCACCCTTGGAATTGGATCAAGGTCACCCATCTTCATACTTGACCTCACCCTATATGACTATAACCCTGTGCATTATAAAAGCCAAACTTAAACAAATACCCTGATGCAGAAACTATTTCTTTTCATATGGCTGTGTGACCTTGGGAATTAGGTTAAGGTCAATCATCTTCAAACTTGACCTAGACCTCGGTTAGCAACACCCTAATACGTTTGATTCAATTTGGTAAAACCATTGTCTGGTTATAACGTTCACGTCCAAAATCACAAATGTTGCCCTGTGACTTTGGAAATTGTATTCCCTAAATTTGTGTCAGTTTTGTTCTCTGTTTATACAGTATAATTGTGGAATTTATTTATAATATTCCCGACCGTTTCGGGGCAAAAGTTGATCTGTAAAACCAATTAACGTGACGCTTTACAGCTGGAGATTTCGTTGGCTCTGCCCATTTACTGTGTTGGCATCTATCACCCATTTCGTGTGAAAAGAGGCAAAACATTATCGTCGTACATACACATTCAATTTTAAATAAGAACACCGTGATGTAAAGAAAAATGCATTATAAGTGCACTAGAACTTGGTCTCCTTTTTTTTTTCATCCCAATTGATGCTGTACCAAAGAATATAACTGCAAAGTTGTTTTAATATTCCAATCTTCCCTCACGTTACTCTTAAATATACCCAGCAGCTCCTATTGATATAAATATTTCAATGACTACTATATGAAAAAGGATAAAACTAGATAGGAATAAACCTAAGAATCCACTTTTTTCTTGACGTATAATATGTTGATTTCCAATAGTACTACATCGTATCAACGCAGACCTTTCCTGTACTCAATATAGTTTCCTTCAAAAATATACTAAATAAGAGTAGTGGCTCAAACTAATTTGATAACAAGTCAACACACTAATAAATATGGCTTTTACATATAAATTTGCTGACACGACCGCTTTTGAGACATAATTCATGTTGTACATGAACCTGTTGAGTCCAACCGTTCAGCCTGTATGCTTTCATACTTGGTATAGATGGAGCTCATTATCAGCTACATGTACAAAGAAATCAGTTAACATTGACTTTAAATCTGTCAGGCGTAATGTACAATTTAGGAAGTGTATTGTTAACATAAACATTATTTATATGATTACGGAATATGTGAAATGTATAACTGTTTTGACTAATTTAGTTTAGAATAACCTGCATTAAATTAGGTTTTAAAATGTGATCTTAGCACATGGCTGCCGGGGAACAGAATTTGCTGTCAGAATAGCGCATGAGCTCTCCAGTCAAGATACAATTTCTCACTACAAAGCAATCTACTGTTTCCTACATAATTATGAACATGTATGCCTACATTGCAATTTGATAATAGGTCTAAGCCTATCGAAACAGCCAAGCTTCTGAACATCACACGTTCAAAACATTGAACCACCAAAACTCTGAACCCTCCATAATATGTGATCGTTAGAAGGCTGACACCGTATCCAGGGCAGGTACTTACGTAACTCAACCAGCAGTTGTCAATGAGGTACTGGCCCGCTGCACCACCTTCACCTGTCGTTGGCCCTGACCTGACAAGTTCAACCACTGTTCGGTGACTATATAAAATATATCACTCTCTCACTTCACCCGCATTCACCTTTCATGGACCTTTGGGGCCAGTTTGTGTCTGCAAAGCTTAATACTGCTGGTCAAAGTTGGTCAAAAGTCTACATATTGTGAGGGCAAATGTAAAATTATTTACATCATCCCTATACTACCTTTCATGATTTGCAGCAAGTCAACTTTCCATTTTTCAGTGAACCTTACTGTTTGATCAGCACCAGAAACCGTATAAAATCCTGTTAAAGCAGACTTGAATCTAACTTTGGCTCATTATCCCTGAAAAAAGCAAGGGTGTCATCCGTATTGTACATGGCTATATACCAGTATTATGAAAAACCATTGATGAATTATGAGATTTGGTCGTAGCAAGTGGAACGACAAAACCGTTCTAACAAGTATAACGAAATAGAAAACCCTATGACGGGTTCACAGCAAACGAAAAGATGGCTGATATGAAAGAACCAAATTAACAGCTTATAAGTTAATGAGATTCTACACTTTATGATTTGAAATATTGAAATTTTAAACAGAACTTTATCAAATTAGCCGAAAAGCATGCATGGATAGTGACAGACAAGTTCATTCGCGATTTAGGATTCAACAGCAGGGTTCTTATTCCGTTCTAAGAGAGTGAATGTATATACGGTGCTTTCACCTATCAACCAACCGTATCCCAATAATTCCATATTTACTCTTTACCAAGTAAACTACAAACTGGGTACTTTGTATATTGTGTGGTATGCATGAATTAATATTACGACTGCAGATTTGCTCCGTAAAAAAAAAAATCACATGGGTTACAACGTTCGTTATGCACTGGACACCACGCCCAGAGGGTGTTGATGAGTGTTGTTGGCTGGTATGGGAAGGATAGAAAGGACCTTTGAAAGGAACGATTAATCAATCTATGAGCATACTATAAGTTGAACAGGTCATCACAATAGATGCAAGGTTTGCAGTTTTTGTCAGGCGTGGAAACAAGACAGGTTGACGGTTTGCTTGGCTGCCTTGACTGGTTTTCGTTTGTGCACAAAACAGTGCATGGGTTCAAAAATCTCGTTTATTTTGTCACTTTCCATGCGTCTTTTTGTGACAACGGAATATTCATTCAAATTGCAAAGTGACCTGTAATGCTATTCGCAAAATGCAAAGTCCCTGCGCCTCTCCTCCGTTTTATAATGTAGCCCATGTGCTTCGAAGATTGACATTTTCAGAACCCACAATAAACTTTATGCCCCAGACCGAGCTTTTATAGGTATTCCACGTAGCAGTGAAGAGAAAAAGAGTCCAGGAGCCGAGAGCAGGACCTTGTTGGATAGGTAAGGAGCAAGCAAGACTTGATATAGTATTAAGGAACAGGAAGTACAGGCAACGAAAAGAATGTTCACTTGTCAACCCGGTATTGCTTTAGAGGACACAAATGCACTGATACATGTTACGATTATCCATTGTCTCATAGCTGTTAAGTTGCCCTGATGACCACTGGCTGCCAGATCTTCACACCAAAAAAGCAAGATTTCTATGAAACCATTGCCTGATCCAGCAGCAGCAACACTTGGCATAACACCAGCAAGCAAGCAGTGGTACAAGCTGCAATATGTAGTTCAGGGGCTATGACTAAAGTATTCAAGTCAACCACATTACATCAGTGACATGTACTATAAATACCAGTGACGGAGATCAGAGACCTGTTTCGAAACGAAGTTTGGAGACGAGTTTATCAAATTGGCATACAAGCTTCACTGAAACATCCTGTAAGCTAACAGAGAGATGCTTTGTGTTCAATATGGGGTATTTCAGCAGTCGTCATATATTTTCATCTGTATAGTACTGCATTTATCTAATTATGCCTCACTAAACGTAATGGTGAGTACATGCTAAATTGGCACAAGATTTGATGGAAGTGCTGCCCTACAAATGTCACGTCTACCTCTGCGTCAACTTGTCCCAAAAGATAGCACTGTTTATCACTTGATGAATCCTGATTTGATTCTTTGATGGCAAAACTCATTTTAAGGTAGCGGCACCGTTACGAGCGCATAACACAGACTCGCGACTTTGACCTGATGCAACTTGCCTATTTTTCTTATGTTACCAGCAAAACTATATATTTTTGATATCTTACAAATGTTAGCATTATCAGGACTCATATTTGAATGTCATGAAATTAATTTTGATGCTGTTTGGAGCCTTTTTTTTTTTTTGAATGGGTATGAAATCACACATTTTGCAAGGATTTCTGATAAAATATTATTTTATTCTGACTGACAACTATCGAAAATTAATCTATAGACCAATACGCAGGAAAAGGATCTTGCTTTTGACAAAAAATATGATAGGAAAAAAATATGCAATTTTTAAGTTTGGTCCGTAAGACTGTACGGTTTCTTCATTTTTGGGGCCACAAAAGTTACGGAAGGAAGGGTTGGAAAGTTAAAAAAAAATACCTTTCCTAGAGCAGATCCATATCTTGTCAGAGCCGTTTATTTTGTGAAGATATCTTGATCCGTTTTCAAGAAACGTCTGCAGATGAAATTGATCGATTTATGAAAAACTTGCTTTTGAGAAAATTGCAATGAAAGGCACGATTGTCAATCTTGAAGTATTGATTGGCTCTTACATGAAGAATACTCACTCCCGCGGCCCAAAGTTTCTAGCACAAACTACAAACATGTAGAGGCTCTTATATCTGGCTTTGAAATTAAAAGAATCGGCCTTTTAGTGGCTTAAAAAGGGACTTTTTGAAGTCAAATCCTTCAAAAGCCACCATGCAGTCAGCTTTGTGTGGCTGGTTTCACACGCGCTGCCGGGCACGAAAGGCTATAGTTAGCGGATTAGTGGAGTCACCAAGCAACAGGTTTTAAAAAATGGCAACTGTCTGGTGGAGCGGGGAGCGGTCTGACAGTTTGTTCGGTAAAGTTACTCATCTGGCAGGATTAGCTCACCCACTTCTCATCACCTCCGATCAAAGATAAAAATGCCTTTATTACGGCGATGGTTTGGTACTTCGGCCTGCAGTGTTTTGGAAAGCTTTGAGCGAGTACAACCTACACTTAACTTGGAGAATTTTTACGATTGGAAGTGGAGAATACGAAAACTGAAAAATGCCCAGGTATCAACGGACGAAGAAGCGGATGAAAGAGAGTGTAAAGCAACTACTGGCAAAGAGGAGAGACGAACAGATTACAGACACAGACGCAGTCAGTTTACAGGCAAATTGTGTAACAGGTAGAAAACTTTTGAGCGATGCGATCCAGCCCCGGGACGTGGATCAATGCCCGGCGGAGGCTGTGTTGTGTGACCCTTTGCACCCCGAGGATGTACGCCCGGTCCATCCACCACCGCCAGGTTATGTTGAATAAAATGTTTTTTTGTTCTTTGTCTCATTGATTGTTTTCTTGATTCTTTAGCCAATAAATCATTTTCCAACTAGGATGCATTACATTTATATATATATATATATATATATATATGTGTGTGTGTGTGTGTGTGTGTGTGTGTGTGTGTGTGTGTGTGTGTGTGTGTGTGTGTGTGTGTGTAACGACTACATTTTCAGAAACAGTAGCACTTGATTGTGAATTATAAATGACTGGCAAGATTCATTTCTAGATATGTGACAGACCTGTAATGAACAATCAACATTATTCCAGAGAAGTTATCTCACGCAAATAAAGTAAGGGGAGGAGCATATAGATTTCTATATGGAAGACTAAGCTCTGGTTTTTATCTACTACACATAATTACTGTACGTGGCATACACAGAACTTCGTCCGTGTCAGGCAATGCATCAGCCGGAGTCCAGTCAAATCTATTTTTTTCAAAAGCTTCAGTTGGTCTTGTAATGCTACAGTTGAAATAATATGGCCTGGAAAAATAAGGACCTTGCTGCACAATTTGAAAAAAAAATACAACATAAACTATATCCATATTTATATTTACAAATTTCATTTGCATGAAAACTATATGTACATGTTCTTATCACTTTGTCGTAAGAAAAGTCCATTGTACTCTAATCCAACTTGACATGAAAACTTTTTTTGTCCATGTTCTTATCGCTTTGTCATGAGAAAAGTTCACTGTATTCTAATCCAACTTGGTACAAACAGCACTGCAGAGCTCTGCCATCTCAACCCTGTACGCCGACTCGCGGAACTCCCCTTGACCTGAAAAGGCAGCATAGCACGCAGAAATGCCAGGATCTGGGCCGGGTAAGTGTACTGACAGCCTTCGGGACCAACTTCCTTTTCCTGCAAAAACAAAACACGACAACATGACTAGTTACTTAAACTGCCCCCCCCCCCATTTTGTTTATTGAATGTAAAAATGCTAAGTTGCATTATTGAATTACTGCATTACATTTTTGAACAACCCATAAGAATATTACGACAAGCAGAGACATGTTCTAGAAGCTCCCTCTAACAAGACAAATTTGGGTAACATTCTGAACTATCAACTTGCTGAAAGATCGAAAGTTGTATAAATGCTGCAGAAAATCATATACTTCGGACAACTGCTCCAGATAATCAGAAAATAATTCAAGTGTTGTTATCTGGGACTTACTCTCAAACTCCTAGCCCATGAGCAGTAGTAAATAAATCCCAATCTTCCTCTGCGCCATGTTTCTCTTCAGCTGGAGAGCAGTAACGCCAAGTTTCAAACTCGTCACAAATCCATGGCCGTCATATCTACAAAAGAAAAATCAATAAAAGTATCAGTCCAGGTAACAATAAGGACCAAACTGACTTTGTAACACTTAGTTAAACATGTGTTGTAAAAAAAAAAAAAATCCCTTCGTCATGGGACTCATGGTACTCTCCCGATACGAAGGGGGGGGGGTGTACGTGTTCAAAATGATAAGTAAACTGCTGGACATATTTAACCGGATGTGATGGAGTTTTATGCAATTTTCGGAATATCATTTTCCTTGTATGTAGTTGGAAGGGAACTCCTTGTATTTATTTGGAAGGGAACATTTGAAGGTTACTACTCAAACTCCAAGATTTACTCCTATCTGTGCTGATACATGCAAATACTGAAAGTCAGAAATAGGTCCTACAGCATTGTGTAGCTCCAGCTACTTGTTGAATATTGAAATGTTGTATATTTGCTCCCATGTGCATCCATGGAAAAATTGGGAGAGAAAGTCGGCATGATCCACAACCTTTTGAAAATGTCCATATTTATTATTTGCGAGAGCCAAACAATAGCTGTCAACTGAAAGTAGACTGTGATGAAATAAAAATCTTCTGCATATGAACTTACATACGTACGTTGACATGGTTGATGTATTAGTTTCAATGGGCAATTACCAGAACGGAAACATTTACGGTAATATGATAGAACACGGCCTACAGAAATGTTACTTTTCATTCTCTGTCATAATATCGACGATCCATGGTCATATCAATGCTACGCAAAGAACAAACAAATAGATAACAAACACACATATACTTACCCCAGTTGCGTAATCTCGTCTGTAATTGCCGTCTCTCCCACTGCAACTAACTCGGCTGCTTGACGTTTACGTAGCTGGGTTCTAGTTTCTTTTCTCACTTTAGGCATTTTTCTGAATTTGCTTTTTGGATTTTACACCTTCTGTGCTCTTGAGTGTACTGTCACTGTGTGAACATGAACGGAGACTGATTGTAAATTAGTCAGCTAGATCATATGAATGCTAAATTGGCACCACCAGAGTTGAACCAGAGAACCACCAAACTCACAGTGTTTCATGTTGAAATGAAATGCGACAATAAATAGGAAACCCATGATGAAATTCAACATAATGAAGGACACCAGTATAATTGTTAAATTTCGCTGAATACGGTAATGGTTTCCGGGTGTTGCGTATCGGTATTCGATCGCAAACCAAGATCAAAGGACTCCGAAGTCAGCATCGTTTATGTTCCATTTGGAGAAATCACGCATCCCGAAGTTCATATCACAAATTGGAACAACCCTAAAACATGAAAGTCATCCAGTTTTACATCGTTGAACAGCCTGTTTACATAACGTTAATCGGTTCTGTAGCCTAATCAGCTCCGTGCCACTTCAGCGTGCCGCCATTGTTCTGGGCGACGGTCGTGTGCCCCTTCACGTTGCCAGGTATGTGGACGATCGCGGATTGCTGCGAAAACACCGTCGCAAATTACCATATCCAAACAAACAGAAACCAGCACGTGTACTAGACAGCTAGACTTCCAAAAGTTTAAACGCAATTTTCTCATATAAATATTAATTTTTTAAATCTGATTTTTGGTGACAATATACTTCAAGTATTGTGCTTTCAGGAAATGATAAAAACCCATTTTGCGATACGGGAAAGTTAGGCCCCTACGCCACAACGATGCCGCTACCTTAAACATGCATGGTTATGCCAATACATTGCCAGAGAGGTTTCACAATCTTATTTAACCAAGTGCATGAGAAAAATATATACACGTGGAACAGATGTGCACATATTGTAATTATGCGTGTTTTCACAAAGCCAACTTGCTTCTTTTCTTACATTGTATTTTCAGTTTCATCGAAAAGCAAAAAAAAAATTCTTTTCACGCAAAACCATAAATGTTTGATTTTGCTTCGAGCACTTTGCTTGTTATATCTAGACATTCATTAATAGGCATTAATGCATGCTATTTAAGGCCACTTTTTAACCAAGCAGATGAGATTTCTTGTGGCAGATGGTCTAAAATTGCTTGTCACCAGAGCTAAGTCATTTCATTTTTAATTTGAGAGCTGTGAACAAGGAAGCTAAATGTCATTGGGTGCACAGCGAGACAGATGTAGGGAGCACGGAGGAATCCTTGTTTTCTTGGGATAGCAACGGAGCATGGGACCCTATTAAAGTGTCATAAAAGGTCTCAGCACACAGGATATGATTCGTACATAGCTATCCTTGCAATAGCAAGGGAGCATGAGACCATATCAAAGTCTCATGAGAGGTCTCAGCACACAGTATATGATTTTTGCATAGCAATCCTTAGATACACATGCCCATAAGGCTGTTGACCATGGTTTCTACATGTTGTTGAAAATTTCTGACAATCTGTAGATATGAAACGAAGAAAACCCCCTTTCAAACCTTTCCTTACAACTAGCGTTACCAACAATAGGACTCTTTGGCCACTTGATAAAGAAGACGTCCCAAAATATCATATTGTCAGCGTTTTCTTTCACTGCCATGTTTAAAATCGACGATTCAATGACCCAAAACTTGGTTTTGTACTGGCATAACTTCCAGAAGCAGAAGGTGCCTGACGTGCTATCCTTGTAAACTGTGTCGACAATATCGGCTCACGCTTGTAGTTTCACTGACTTACCTGTGGGTCAGAGACAATAATTGCAAACCATCATAATATTTTACCACTTTGGTCGCCTCTGAATCCTCAACACGCTCTTATGCCACTCAAACTAGATATTCTTCGTTCTGTAAATTGTTTAAGGAGTAACTCTAACATACGATTTTGTATCCCCCGCATACTTTAGCCCGGTCTCCCTGTATTACGGACTAAGTTTCCATTCATTATAATATATATATTGCCAAATATTGTGAAACATTCAATAGTCAAAACTATTACAGTTGCGATAACTGATGTATTTTGTCTCCATTGTTAGTCTGCCAATGTATGGTTTCACTTTCAATAGCAAATTGTACTCGCACATTCATGATCTTCTCGATAAAATTGAAACATGGCTGGCGGAGATACTTTGCCAGAAAACAAATATTTCTCAGCCCGATTTTAAGAATCGACATTGAAAAACAATTGTTTTAATCTGTGTTCATGAACTGTGGTAAATATTTCAGTTTGCTTAGAATATATTACAAGTGAATTGTTGAACTTTATCACCGACATTTCTTCTTCTTGTGGCCACTGATAGGTTGAATGTTGTGAGAAGGATCACTGAAAATCATTTTGTTTCCACACACTGCCTGTTTCTTATAGTTTGAAAACATTGTCTATGAATTAAGTAATTCCGGTATCAGTTTCAGTATCGTCGGGTAGTTTTAAATATACCCATATAATGTGACAAAGTCTGATTATAGGTGCTCTTCAGGTATGCTAACACAAGGGAACGCATTTGTAGAACATATGTCCACTCTGCACTGATGAGAGTATGCCAAAAAAAAAAAGCAAGTGCTTACATTTCTCTGACGAAGAAGTGATGCTGGCTTTAACTTGAGATAAATTTCTGCTCTCTTCACTGATGTCTCATATGTCTGCAGCAGACCATTTAACCCAACTTGAACCTCAATACTGGATGCACTTCCTGACTATTTCTTTCATCGTATTCCAGCTTTATCTCCGTTCCAGACCACCTTTTTCTTAGTCTGCACTGGATCGGAAACTTGACTTTCATGGCCATGTTACGCAATTCCATAATTATGCGCCATATTTGCGACAGAAGTTCATATTCGTAGCACCCCGTGTTAAACCCATGTGACCACCCACTTTTTTCTTCGGAGTATATCAATGAATAACTATATAACAGTTTCAGTAGGGTCGCACTGAGAATACGAAAAATCACTCATGATGATATGAAGGACGGTAGGACAGATTTGTTCTAGTTTCTAGTTTAACAGTCCCATAACCCGTCCTTTCAGCTTCGTTTGTGACACAGCTACAGCTCTCCGCTGAAATGAATGTCCTCCTTTTTTCCTTTAGTTATCAGGCAATGGAACGGATTACACAGTGACATCTGGAAAGCCGATAGTTTTGAAGAATTTAATGCAAGTTAAAACAAAAATCAAAAGTCAAAATTGGATGCACGATTTTATATTGGAGATAAGGTACAAGCCATTGTGCACACGTGGCTTCACCTGAGATGCAGTAGTCTGGGAGGTATATATACGTGTGTGTGTGTGTGTGTGTGTGTGTGTGTGTGTGTGTGTGTGTGTGTGTGAAAAGGCCTTGTTGACTCCCCCGAGTGTTCCTATCGTTATGCCAACGCGGATTTATTGCCTTATGTTTGTGAGTATAATTGGTATAGTGTACATAGGGTTACTTTACAAGGAAACTTTGTATTTGTCGCGTCCTTCACTGTTCTCACACCGTTGTATAGTTCGTAAAATTGCACCAAGAAAGAAAACGAAATTATGTTCCAGGGTGTTGACCAGTAAATGTTAGCTGCAGGACGAACGGGAGTGGTAACTTAAGGCATTATATAGTATAGTATTCGATTATCATGACTACATGTGGTTATGTGGTTCAAACTTACATGTATATTATGTTTGCATATCCATGGAATGATACGTATATCATATATTTATAATGAGGTCTTAACCCATCTGTCCCACGTTACGTAGTTTCTTTGTCATACCTTGAATATGTGACTTGGCAGTATTCTATCTATATGTTTGGGGGAGGGTTTTTTTTGGGGGGGGGGGGTTGCTGGGGGGGTTTTTTTGGTTTTTTTGTGGGTTTTTTTTTTTTTTTTTTTTTTTGTGTTTTTGTTTTTTTTTTTTTTTTTGTTTTTTGTTTTGTTTTTTTTGGTTGTGTTTTTTTGTGTTTTTTTTGTTTGTTTTTTGTTGTTGTTTTTTTTGTTGTTGTTTTTGTTTTATTTTTGGTGTCAAATCTTTTGCATGTGAAAGAGGGATTCATAAAGGACATATTTCTCAGTTTTCTTTATAAAATATGTTTTAACCACCTTTTCGTCGATATATTTTATCAGTTTTCAAAACAAACCACGAAACATTTCATATCAAGCGCTAGCCTAAATAAAACAAAGAATGCATATATTATCCGTTTTTCTTGATTTTGCACATTTGGTAGTAAGTGATCAACCAACAAAAATGTGATCATCAGGTCATGAACCATATGTGATATTCATTTTCCAAATTTCTTGACTGAAAATACTTATTATGCAAACTATGTCGCCAACGGCCCCTGTTTGTGTTCCTCAGCCAGTCTTCCGATTACAATTAAGTTTCATAGGGGTTTTCAAATAAAACACGTGATTGCGAGATTTCAAGTCGAAATGCGGCACAGATAAGTTCAAGCAAAAGATAATTAAATTTGCCCGGAACAGTGATATGCGCTAGAATCAAAGAATGGGAGTAATTAATTAGGAAATGATTATGCAAAATGAATATTCACTGATAGTCAAGTCTCGGTCAAAACGACTTAAAAGTTAAGATGACAAGATATTTGCAAAGTTTTATGTCTTATGACAGCTTGCTACTTTAGAACATTAAGAAGTTAGATTAACACATGGCATTTGTTAAGCTGCACTGTACAATAATCAAGTTGACTTATGACTACGTTTTATGTATAATATTATTTTTATACCATACGTCCATGCATGCTTCCCAATGCATCTTTCTTCATCTTTGCAGCATTAACATGCCAGGTAAATATCCCACCTTTCGGACAAATGTATACTACAACATCTTTACATAAATTATGGATGTTACCCTTATGTGACGGCTTCTCCCCATATGTATACAGGATGGATATTTATATTAAGTAAATTTAATACAATTTGCGGCCACCATCAGAATAATTACCCTATTCAGTGATATTATCAAATGTAATGCAGTCATGATTTTAAAACACAGCGTTGTTTCGAAGTTGCTGTAGGTAAAATATAGAAAATCCAAAAGCTTAAATTTTTGAAAACTATTTCTTCAAAAACTATTTCCTGAAAAACTTTGCTATGAATGTCTCCTTTACTTTATTAATTTAGTGAAGTCGAGGACTCACAACGCGTACTTGAAGCCATAGTTTTAAACAAAACAAGCAATCTTGACATCTTGAACTCCTTGAATATGCAGAAAATATGCGGATCAGATGGTAAAGTACATTGCTGTTCAAGGGGGCAGCTCCTGGTTTTGCCCCTTCCCTTACTTAGAAAAAACAAACAAACAAAACAAAAAAACAAACAAAAAACAAAGAAACATGCAATACCAATTTATAAATGTGGTAGATCAGAATTGTGTAGCAATTACAGACCTATCGCTTTACAAAGCTGTGTAGGGACGGTCCTAAAACGAGCCGTTTTTAAGCACCTTTTCAACTTTATGCGTAACAATTACGTACTATCAGAAAATCAGTTCGGATTCTTACCAAGATGGGGCAGTTAACCAGTCAGATTTTTCTTTAGCACGAATTCTAAAAATGAGTCGATCTCCAGAAGGAAGTTCGGGTAATATTTCGCGACATTACTAAGGCCTTTGATTAGGTCTACCATCCAAATGTAGTATATAAATACAGGTGTCTGAGGCTCATTGATTTATTGGCTAGAAGACTATCTTCATGCACCAAATAAAAAAGTGGTCATGCAAGGACAGAATTCTTCCGGAGGCTGGGGGGGGGGGGGGGAGAGCAGGGATCCCGAGAGGTTCAGTTCTGTGTCCATCATTCCATTTTTTGTGCACGTAGGCAATATTCTTGGATTGTTAAATTTGAAATAAGCCTTTTTGCTGACAGCCACACCTTAAAGAGCACAGTTAACACTAGTACTAAAACAGCTGAGAAAACATAAATGGTGATCTTCAACCAATATCACAATAGCCAGACCAGTGGCTTCGCTCTTTCAACGCTACCAGAACTACATCAGTGATGACGGTGAGTAGAAAAAATAACGTTCGAGACTATCCTAACCTGATATTAATAATAACAGTATAATAAAAAGTTGAATAGAAATTCTTTCGAATGACTCTAGTTTTGCTTTTTACTTCCTTGTCTGGAGTTGACCAGTCTGGGCTGAGTGCATTCAAGCAGAAAACGGCCGACCGGAAACTGTCCAGCTGGTTGCACTCCTGGTAGCGACAGGAGCATTGCTCACACAGGTCATGAAAAAGTTTACATAGAAACAGGCGGGGAAAAAATAAATCACAGTAGAAAAAAGCAAATGTGCGCTCAGGTTTTAATTAATTCAGGAATTGATTCATAACACCGAAACAATGTCTTACCGAGAACAGCCTCAGTTGGACCTTGAAAAATAATAACTCTTGAAGCTAAGAAAATTACGTTTTACAGTTCTCTCTTTCCATCAGCTAACCGAAAGTGGAACTTATTACCTCAACATGTTAGTGATACTGAGCATCTAGATGAATTTAAATGGGAATTAAGTCCAAACAATTCCAAAGATAGGGGGTCGGAAAAAATCCAAATGTAAGGAGCTGTATTATACTGGAGAATGAAAAATTGCTATGATTCATGCAAGAATGCGAATGGGATGCATACAACTCAATAGGGATCTGTATGAAATTTGTGTTGTCGAGTCTCCGTCAGGATTTTGCGGAGCAATTTTGGAAAATGTCCACCACGTCTTTGAACGTAACAGGTACATTCTACTTAGGAATGAGTCACAATCCAAAATAAGATCACTTGGTGACTATAGTACTGTTTGTAAGTGAAGGAAGAGTGACTACAAAACGCCAGAATGATGGGGATTTTTAGGGCTTCCATAAATATATTTAAAGTACGATTTTGTGCTAGAATTGAGTAGTGATTATTATTCTCATACACCGTTCCATCCTTTTCTTTTTATTCCTGGTTGTCGTCATGTAACCTATCAATCTGTGTATAATAATAATAATAATAATAATAATAATAATAATAATAATAATAATAATAATAATAATAATAATAATAATAATAATAATAATAATAATAATAATTTATTCGGAAAACTACCCCTTTGACACGGGGGCACCATGGACCGGGGTAAGTCCATGAGGCGTCCGTCACAGCTTAAAAGTCCAGTGGACAAAGTAAAATCAAACCATGTTAAAAACGTTGTGCAATAATAGCTATATACAGTATAATATTATTCGTTTTATGTAACAAGTTTGGGAGTTAAGGAGGGTCCTCCTCTGACTGCCTCCTGTACTGCCAAGCTTTAAAAAGGGAGTTTGAGATCGCGTGGTCATACAGATCACCAACATCTTTCCCAAAATCGTGTGAATGTTCCCCTGAGGACCTGCATAATTTGGTGGATATAGAAACTGCAGAAAAACGTTGCCAAACATGTTCAGACATTATTTTTATGTCTGTGTGCCAACACAGACATACTGTTTTTCTAGGAATTCTTTCTTTCTTTCTTTCTTTCTTTCTTTCTTTCTTTCCTTTCTTCTTTCTTTCTTTCTTTCTTTCTTTCCTTTCTTCTTTCTTTCTTTCTTTCTTTCTTTACAGGCAAATTTGTCCGACATTTCATTTGAAAAGTATTCCACGTAGAAACTCCAAACTTGGCACAATTATACTTCTATGGATGAATTCTTGGCTTTTTATAATGAGAGGTCATGCTTTTCAAAATTATGCAAATGAGGGCTTATTAAAGTTTTAAATCTTCATTATCTTATGTCCTATAGTAGATGTGGTTCCGAGTGTAAAGGAATTCGATGATAGCCAGATAAAGGTCATCTCAAAGGTCAAGGTCATGTCAAGGTCAAAGGTCATGTCAAGGTCAAAGGTCAATTTTAGACTAAAATGTCATTTTTGAGGTCAAGGTTCACTTCAGATAGAGGTCATCTCAAGGTCAAAGGTCATTTTAAGCTCAGAGGCCACATTCGATGGTTGCTTTCTTCTTGCCATAACTTGGTCAATTTTTATATAATTTTGGTCATATTGGGCTCAAACTGTAGCAAGTATACACTGCACATTTTTGAAACTTACATGTGACCTCTAAAGGTCAAGGGTCAAGGTCATTTCGCCCTTTGACTGTTTCGTCCACCCATAACTTGGCCAATTTCCATCCAATTCCAATCATGTTAGACTCAAATTGTAGGTATTGCAACACTGTACTTTTTTTTAGAACATGTAGCCTCAAAAGGGCAAAGGTCAAGGTCATTTGGCCCTTTGAAAGTTTCATCTTGTCAAAACTTGGTCAATTTTCATCCGATTTGGTTCATGTTGGGCTTAAAATTGTGGGTATTGTAACACTATGCAATTTACATGTGACCTGTAAAGGTCAATGGTCAAGGTCATTTGGACTTTAAAATTTGCATCCAGGCATATGCTTAAAGTGATGTGAAGTACCATAGGATAAAAGTTGTACCATTTAATATTTACAACTTTTGAAGGCACACAGACAGATTTGCTTTGAAGCAAATCTTCTTTTCTAGTTTTACATCCGTTCTCTCGGCTATTATAGTATTTTGCTCTGATGTTAATCAGTGCAGGGCACAAGAATTTGAAATGGGCCAAATATTCTTTGTTTTCCTTGCATAATTTACATAGACCATCAGATAAGCCCAATCTTTCCTTATTGTCCCCCAGCCCAAGGCATCCTGTACGTGCTTGAAACTTCGAAAGCCAGCAAAATTATGAACCTTGAATAAATAACTTTCACCAAAAGTAGACCACTTAAACATCTGATACCATCTTAATGTTTTTTCTCATCAATTTCATTGAAAAAGCTTATTTTGTATGCCTCCAAAGATATCTTTAAAAAGTAATGTAGCCAGTCGGGATTTAGCGAATGAAAAGCGCGGTCCATGGCTACATTGTTAAACATTTTATTTATTTGCTTCGTGTATGGCCACGCTCTGGCTTGTTGCTTGCTACTGCTGCTTGCCTCCAGCAAGGTATCAAATATTTGACAGAGACGAGTGTTGGGCAAGTCAAATTCCATCCTATGAAAGTACTTTATCCTATTTTTTCAAATATCGTGTTTATCGGTAACCAACCTAGCTCGGCAATTGTGGCAACTGCTGCTGGTGAAGAGCGGACCTGAAGGATTGCCTTTGCCATTGAATATTGTATTGATCTTAGTGTGGCCTCAGACTCTTTGGCGTTGCACAACCATACAGCACTACCGTGAGTCAGGGAGGGGAGAATTATACTTTTCCATATACTGTTTCCAAAAGTTACCCGATTTACATTTTCATGATACGATAAAATACTGGAAAGATTTCCTCGTAGTTGGGACGCTTTTGGTTTTAAAGAATTTTTTACAAGCGCAGAATCTGACATGGAATTTGAAATGGTCACTCCTAAATATCTATACGTTTTGCATTCCGAAATTTCTACATTGCCCAACATTCATCTCTTTTTAAGTTTCTCAGTTAAACGGTTTCCCAATTACCATATAACTTTCGATATTTCACAATTAAATTTCATGCCCTTTTTTCCACAAATATATGTGCAAGATTAAGCACTCTTGAAAGTTGACTGATGTTTCGAAATCTCTGTGTTGTCTTGCATGTATGTACAATAGCTGAGTCAGCTGGCCAATTATTTTTCGAAAAAAAAAATGTTTAAACAAAATTTCAGAAAGGTATCACAAATGTGCAATGGTAACACTTGTTGCAATATGCTAATTACAATTGTAGCAAAAACACTTCCTCCTATCATAGTCCACGTTTATCTTGAAAATTTTCTCAAGCAAATCTGTTTTAACTTCCTCACCACACATTCAAAATATTTGCAAAACTTATGCCTGACCGGCCACTTCAAACCTGCTAGTCAGACAGCGTTGCTCACTGACTTTTAGTTAATCTCTGGAGTATGATTTTTTATTATGACGCGATGATGATGATGCTGACTCGCTTATCTGCATGAAGGCTCGTACAGACATGGCTTTTCCCACAGACTGTAAGACATGTCCTTCCGCAGGAGCTACTTGATCCTGCTTAAATTTATTACCTCTCTGGAACTGTCCCTTGCGTACAAACATTGGACGAGTTGTAGTTAATCCCCTTTGATCAAATCCGTGACTGTTCTCGGGTCTCCTTACATATTCGGCTGGTGGATTTGTGATTGATTCGTTCCGTTTCGTTTTCCAGATTGGCGGTAATTTGGGGATGCCTGGGTGACCGCCTTTGGTGTATAAATTGTCGCGAACTCCGTAACGACCGACTTTGTCACGCAGCTTCTGTAGATCATATTTGCACAAATCCATAGACTGCTTGGATGAGTCATGTATTGATGTCTTCAGTTTTTCAACCTCTTTAATCGTTCTTTTTAAGTTTTCGTTCGCAAGTTGCTCCTGTTTCAAAATAAAACGAATTCTTCTCTTCAGCAAGAGGTCTTCAACTTTGTTTATTTTTCGAACCTCGTCTCTAAATTCGGCTGCAGTTTTAGGGACCCACCCTGCACCATCCTTGCGGGGAAACAACACCATAGACATCAGTCATCAGTTGCCGCCTCACTCCTGTCGCCTGGGAAAGGACTACAATGCTTCTTCATTCCACTCTACAATCATATATTGTAAAAATTTTCACTTCAAATTGGGCATTGTCACTCTGACATCACATATATCACAGTTTTTTATGGAAGATGCCAATTTAAGTCATGAATGTATGCAACATAATAAAACATTCATTTTCCTGCGTGACTTATCAGACGGCAAATTTTTCTTTTAAAAATCGGATGTGAGTAGGGCGACCTCTTAAAACAACTAAAATAACACATGAAACAGTGACTTTGGCATGGCGTTACTCATTAAAACAAAAGCTCATTAGAGTCGCATTATTCCAATTACTATATAATTGGTCCAATGTAGATACGCGCATCACTGTGTTGTGGCAGCGTGTTGCATATAACGGCAGGGTAACCGATCACTTCAGAAAAGCGACCAATGGGAATTTTCACATTTTTGCGTGGAACAGAAACAAAATGAAACATATTTTTTCTTTGGATTTAACTTGATAATTCTGAATATAATTAAGAGGGGAAAAAAACAATGAGGTATACTAAGCAACAGCGAACATACAAAACAGGAGAGAGGCTTGAAGTAGACCGCGGTCAACGGCATGCTCGCACTCTAGCGTAAACGCCCATTCATTGTATTATAATAAACAACGAGATATTAAACTAGAGTCTGAACCGGCTGACATTGTTCTCGACAACTTTCAAACAAAATGATTTCGGTGGTTTCTCCTCTTATTGTGTGAACGCCACGCCGGGTTGAAATGAAATCCTATGTTTGTCAGCGCAAAATGAGATTACTAGTAAATGGCTTTTTTCAATGCACACACCACCCAATCCTTTCAGGGACATTTGGTCGTGCATTTCTGCCGGTCTTTTGCTTGCAGCGGACCTTCTGCATGTTAGCGATTACACGCTCCATACGTCCCATCAATTGCAAAACTAACCGCTTAGAAAAATCCTTCCTACCTGACGCTATCAAACTGTGGAACAATCTTCCCTCCGATATAAGAGACTCAATTTCCCTCCAAATATTCAAATCAAAGCTGAAAGCAACACTACTAGCAGTGGATCATGTTCCTGTTTACTATACCCAAGTACACAGATTTGCCAACATTTGTCATACCCAGCTTCTTCTTGGATTCTCGAGACCTAACTTTGATCTCTTTAAAGTCAACATCATCCTATAACCTACATGTTCGTGTTCCTACCCCACTGAAGATCTGCAACATTACCTGTTCTTTTGTCCAAAGTTTTCAACTAATAGAATTAGACTCCTCAACTCCATCCTCCCTATTATTGCTCCCGGCGTCCACCCAAATCTGATTATACACACAGCGAGTGACAGACTAGCTCATATTCTTCTCTTTGGTAGCGACCAATTGTCCATTGCCTTCAACATACAAATTTGTGATGCTTTCCACAGATACATCGTAGATACTAGACGCTTTATATCTTAGTTCTGTTATGCATAAGCAGTAATTTTCAATTGAGTTGGTCGCTGATTTACATAATTCTTACTTCCCAAATGTCCTTTATGAAATTTCCTACCGCTAGTCCGTATTATTGTGAACAGGGACGTATATGTGTACATTCTACCTGCAGTTAACTATTTTGCTTTGTTTTGCATTTTGATGACTACTACTACTGTGATTTTTGTATGCAGGGTTCAAATCTGAAGCATGTGTACAGCTTCTCTGTTAATTGGGTAACTTTGTGCTTGTTTTGTCCTGTGTGTTTTGTAATATACATTTTGTGTGTCACTCTATTTTCTGGAGAACCCCTCGATTAGTGACGTACTATAGGGCGATCCAGTTGAAATAAATATGTTTAAATTAAAAAAATTACACTGTCACAGACAGAAAAAGAACGCTTTGAGACGTGACGCGACAAGAAACAAAATGGTGCGAGAACTCACCTGTCTTTTGTTCCGTTCATGCGTTTCGACCCCCGTTGTTTTAATGGCCACCAACAGCATCGCGTTGTTTCCTGTTACCATGAACATCCAAGCGTGCAGCCCCCTGTGCTCATTAAATCAGACTGACTTTAATCAACCAATCTTGATGCAACTATTGCAGCGGATTATGTTACATTGGAAACATTGGATGCCATGACACGCATTCAACTTGCAGAGATATACATGCACATGCCACGAATTTCGTGCAGTTTCTCCACGCATCAATTTACAGTACAACATGCATTTTTAAAACTGATCATCCGCTGATAAACACGGCCGTGTAATCCTTCCCGGTGTCATAACTGAGTGAATACACATCTTCAATCTTTAAAAGCGTGCTCATGGATTGTTTTCATAGAACGTCGTGATTGATTGTTTCTCGGTATTGCGCTATAACAGAAACGTATCAAAGTCCCTGATTTCAATACAAATAACTTCCAACATTTAAACTCGTGTATCTCAATTACCCATGTCACATTTGTGCCTTTAACGAACTCAGTTTACACCTTGGGTCAATGCAAGATCAATTCAGAAAATTTCAAAGCATCGCAAATAATCACCCACAAGGTCACTTGTGTCAAATATGTATGAACACGTATTTATAAATGATTGATAGACAAGTTCCGCAACAACTGTTTCAACAATGCAAATATATTGACATAGAAACATTTTAGGCTCTTTTCTGGCTCTTCAGATTTATTTCCAAAGCTCTTGAAACAGTTATCCATTTGTCAAACCAATCATGTTTAGTTTAAAGATATTTATTTTCACTGGATTACCCAATAGTATATAGAATATAACTAATCTAGGGGTTCTCCAGACACGCAGACGCACAAAATGATATCTACAAGACGCATAGGACAATACAATGTACAAACATGTGACTATGCACTCAGGTAGACATGCTGCCATACAATTAAACAACAAACTCAGTATTATACATTTCAATCCAATGCATCCTCAACACAGGGAGTGATGGAAGGGGAAGTTATAGCCTGCTGGGCGCGGCCGAAGCACCCTGGCTGCAAACTCACACTGCCCCTGTGGAGCCGCCAGTGCGCCCAGGAGCTCGGGTGTTCTTTCCCGCCTTGTCATTGTCGACCCACCTGTGCAGTGCTGGCCTACATGTGGGAGCATTATAAATGTATTCTTATAGACCTGTTGGATAAACCAATGATCTGGGGAATGAATATGCAAATCAGACACGATAGACAACATGCTAATATTAAAGGTACATACATTGAACATACAAATACACTGCAATGGTATATGCTGATTTCGAGTTACACATATGGGCTAAGATACTACCCAGTTACAATATAAATTGGCATGTTTCAACAATGAAAGTTTGCATTGCTCTGAAAATTAATGTATTGCATTCTTCTGAATGTTCTTTACGCCCGAGCAATAAAATACTACATAGTCTGTCACTTGCAACATGCATGATAAGGTTTGGATTAACACCAGGGAATAACAAATGAGTGATGCTAAGCAGGAGCTTCTTTCTTTCCTAGACATATTTAGGGCAGTAGAGACATAAGTGTTTAATATCCTCAGTTGGGTGGGAGTAGGCACAGGTGGGCTGTTGAATGATATTCACTTTATGGAGATCGGAATTAAGTCTAGAGAATCCTAATCGTAACTGGGTATGACAGAGGCTAGCAAATAGCTGACCATGGGAATAGAAATCTGGAGAAATGTCGGCCGCTAGCAGAGTGGCTTTGAGTTTCGGCTGAAAGATATGAAGGGAAAGGGAGTTACGGATATCAGTGGGGAGATTATTCCATAGTTTGGTGGCATCAGAGAGAAAGGAATTTTCAAACCGTTGGGCTCCGCATTTGATGAGGCGAAGGCTGCAGATAGGCCTATGGTGGAGCGTACGACCAGATATGGCCGGGGCGCGAGGTATAAGTTTGGATAGATAGGAAGGAGTTAAGTTAAAATACATTTTATAGAAAAGGATTTATTTGAAATATTTGCGTCTACTGGCAAGTGTAGGCCAACCAAGTTCACCTAAGAGTTTGTTATGAGATTTGTGCCTTAGTGAGCCTTTGTGGCATGTAACCAAAGAAAAATACACCTGACAGAGGAAGGAACCTGCTTTCCCAGAACTTATTAAGAGTGTACACTGAATGTTTAATAACAGCTCGTAATGCCACGGATAGCAGTAATCATGCCTTAAAACCTGAGGAAAACAAAATTACGATCACAGAGCAGGAGGCAAATGCACTTTCCTATGTTGAAGGGTACATTCCTATGTCTCTACTTACACACTATCATAAGTACCCAAAAAACACAGCTGCACAAGTTTTCGTGGACTTGCTCTCACAGTGACAAATTGAACATGATCGTGAATCGGACAGTAATTGCTGTCTGGACTACACAAAAGCATGGATTATTCGTGTTAACCCTTAAACGGTCAGACCAAGTCTGTTTCCCTGTCAAACCTGTGTTCAATAAACTTTATGAACATGACCTTTTGCCTTGGTCCAGTAATGGAACCATGCATTCAAACCTTAACCGTTTCTCTGCACTCAGTCAATTTACACGAATGGGGGGGGGGGGGGGAGAGAGAGAGTAGGAAAGGAACATGGTAGCAGACAGACACATGATAATATTGTTGTTTGTCTCAGAGTTTGTGATAGGCAGCCAATACCGAAGGCCTACTTTGCCTTTTGCATTGAAATAAATAACTCTATTATTACATGTAAATTGTATGCATGCATGTCATCCACATTTGCAAACTAAATGTCAGTATAAGGCATCATATATATAATTGTGAATCCAATCACACTTTGTTTCCATGGTAACATATTCAAATGGGGAAAACACAAATTTTTCATAAAGGTACAGCAGTGTTATATTATTTCTGTCATTTCTTGCAGATTATTTAACCTGAAACATAATCTATGAATACTTATGGTGACTATTATGCAAAGTAGCTGCTTTCTTACTGGTTCTGCAGATCTGTATAAAAATGCAGTTTTTCCAATTTTTAGCCAAGTAAAGGCAATATTTAAACTGTTCCTATGGAAACAGGTCATGTGATCTATATTTTTTTCGAAGTTTGCTGAAAGTTCGTATCTCCAGTTATCCAAATACCATGCATATTTGGAGAGAAGGGTGCTTCACATAAAATGAAGAGATACTTTGTTCTCTAATTCAGCAGATTTTCAATGATTTTTTGCCATTTATGAGTGATTAAAGTGGTTGCCATGGCAACCAGTCACGTGACTATTGGCAATTTAATGCACATAATGAAACTTGGCATTCCAGCCATCACAATGATATATAGATTTGGTATGCTTCAAAGAAAACTGTTTCCACTGCACGTGTTCAATGAGCATTGTCACTTTTATTTACCCTGGTATAAAAAATTACCTGACCCTTTAAGGGTTAACAGGGGTGGTGCATTTGTTGTAAACAGCACAGTATATGAATTTTTTACAATCAAGGAAGAAACCATAAAACCTGTGTTGTGTCAAAACTTTGTGGAAGCAAATCAAACCATAAAATTTAAAGCACGCTTGATGGGAAGACTACAGAAGTCAGATGATGTACATGTTGCCTGGTGTAAAATTGCCAGTGAACTACAGAGCAATGATAACCTAAACAGGGTGCTTTTTCAGAAGGTCGTATCAAAATATGTCAACCTGCGTTGCAACTCCTTTGTAGCCACATACAGGTACTTGAGAAAAAAGAAGGATCAATGTGTGTCCCGGCAGGGTGAACAGGGGATTAGGAGTCAGCTGGCTAGTAGAGTAGTCCATAAGATAAACACTGTAAACAATTAAATCAACACCTGTATAGGTCCTTGAGATTTCGGACTTACTTCATAAATTACAAAATAGTTCATAAACTTGCAGATGAATTCACGGAAATGAAAGACAATGCATGAATTTATTGAACAGTCCTTACATAATCAAACCACGTACCTAACATTCTTAATTCAATATGGTGCTACAAAGTAAAATGAAACCAGTAATTCCATTTGTTTTTCTCCCTCTCTCTTTTATAATCTGATGCAGGATGGGTTGAGCATGTGTATTCATTCTCAAACTGGGATTCCATGAAATACTTTCAGTACATGTGTATGATCCAAGTCACTATTTTCATGTGATGTACATTGTTATTACTTTTGCACAATAAATTTTCACAATAAATGCATTAAACAGAATGATTATGTGTGTGTTTAGAATAATAAGTGTCCATTAAAATGAGGGTTTTAATGGCATACAATGTCACAAAATTAATCCATGTTTGATTATACCTCCATGCTCTAATGAAAGTGACTTGGTTGAGAACGAGGTCCAGTCCTACCCCAACCGTTTGTCTACAATGCCGGGGAAGCGTAGATCTGACGCAGAATACACCGTGATGAAGTTGATGTTAAAGCCAATAAAGCAGCTGTATGGACCTGTATCACTTAATAGGGAATCCACGCAAAGGCCTTATTACAATCGAACAGCTACAGTACAACCTGGGGCAGCAGCACCAAAGTTACATGTGAGCAAGAATCACTTCTTCACCTGGGAGGCATTGGTCATTAAAGCTCTACGGCTGTTACACCCGTAGATGTCACGGAATTCACCAATACAAATACCAAGGCAAAAACTCCATTCGATTTTATATTCCAGAATTGATAAATGAAACGCTTGCATCAAGAATAGATTTTACACGCACTCATATGATGGTTTTTCTACACATATTAAAATTTTCTTCTTAAGTAAATATTCCGAATTCTGTACAATCGAAAACTGTTTTGTAAGCGATAACCGATAGTTTGAACCGTTTATCACTTAAACATGTGTCACACCTTATGTATACACATATTCAGCATCCGCCTATTTTGTGTTTACTCGTATGCCTTTACGTGGCAAATTTTGTGAAGATGTGTGTACTGCACTGATCGGTTAGAATCACCCGTACCTGGCTCCTATGACAGCGCATGTTATTGTCATCCTGACTTTTCCATGTTGCGTGCATTATCTTTAATGTCTATGATGAATACCTATATACTTTTCGTATTCATAGGATCTGTTCTCGTCGCACATAAAGAGTCTGAATCTGAATGCAAGAAGCAGATCTATTTTAGTTTGTGTGTGTAAAATAGATCAAAGAATGGTCTTTTGTCCAACAAACTGGTCGAGCGATCACAATATCAAGGTACGCCAACACATGTGACCCTTGGTCAATCTAAGCTTGCTTTATAAAAGCAAGGGGTCCCAAAGAGTCAACAAGGGACCGGCTCTCGTCATACAGCAGTGACCGCGCAACCTGTGGGAAGTTACCTGCATGGTCGATCCGGGTCAAAACCCAGCAGCCAAGAGCACTAGCGTCGCATACGCACGGTTCTCCCCGGTGGACGACCGCAATCTGGTCACTAGAAATCGACAGTGTTGCCTCGCCCTGTGTCTTCCCCTCCAGTGGCCGAAATGGCATTGTCCCTTTGCATCCAAGGCTTGGACACCTTGGACACCATGATCAATGCAGCGCAATGCCGCGTTTCCCAGACATGGGCTTGCCAAGATAACGACAAGCATTGAACTTCCATTGGCACTAGATCTCAGAGATACATATATTTCGTCTACAAATCAGACGTTCACGTGGGTTACCTCTGTTGTTATGCCCATGCATGTAGCTGACTATCATGCCTTGCAAAATCATGGATCATGATACCTCAAATGTACCTCCTTACTAAAGATTTGTTTATGAATTAAATTCCAGCTTGTCTGATTCTAAACACTTTACGCTCGAGGCATTATGAATAACCCCGACTTTGGTCCATCGGTAAGACTCATATTAAAATATCGTATGGCATAGATTGGAGCTCACAAGCTATGGCATATTGCCAATGCACTTTAACTCTCTGGCAGAATTCGCTTAATATTAACAATGCTGGCATTGTCTCGGGTATAATAAAGACTTTTCACTGTTAACTTTAACGAAAAGTTAATCATTTCATCATGTAGCTTTGCACGGGCTGACTTTAATACTGTTCTGTGACATGCTTGCCACGGAGTACTGTGAGTGCATTTATAACGTGCCTCTTTATTCATATTGGTGTTTACATTTTATTGGGATGGGATAGACGACTTGGATATCATGAGCTTGCATGGAACATTAAGAAGTCTGGTAAATCTCTTTTAAGTACATTGATCTGACGAGACTTTCTTGTATATCTTAGATACAAGGTCATTCTTGACAAATTCAAGATCTACGAGTATTATAAGTAAGGTTACATTTTCAGAGTTGACAATGCTTTGTTCTCCAATGCTTATGTCTGATGAATCGCTTGACACCATTTACTGAAACTAACTGGGATTATCGCACATGTTGTTAACATCAAACCACTCTTCAGCCTTAACCGATTTGGTTTCCGGCGTAAAAGTCATTTGATTGGATGTACTTGCCATGTGTCTGACGGTGCTGTCGTCTGCATAGTTATATAGCGTGCAGTCGATTATATAATCTATATCATTTTCAAATATGTTAAAGGGCAGGTCTCGGAAAATAAACATGCTGCAAACAACGTTTTTGTTGCCCCAGACGTAAGATCATATATAAAAATAACAATAATGAGGTACATTTGTTACACATAATATGTGTAATGGGTTTTTTTGTGCTTTCAAACATAGCGCCACCGAGGATGTCCGAGAAAATCTCAATCGGGAAGATCCACTTTGGTGACGTCACAGCGGGAACACGTTTGTGAATCTGGCATTCGACCTGGGCAGTCGTGGCCATTTCGTGATAGGACACACATTTTTGTCTCGACTCAAAATTTTAGATTATCTCTAAATTTTATGCGCGAAACATCGTTTTTGGCACCAAATTCATTTTTTAGACCTAGCTTTTTATTTTTGTCACTACTATGGCCCATCGCTCTGTGGTAATGTGGTGTGGCAACACCAACAAGACGGGCCGCAGGCCTAGCCTCCGAGTGGCATGGAACAGGTTTGCAGTCGAGTGGAAAGACGCCTCCGATTATAATTTAAAGCGTGCTATGTGCTATATATTTTGAAGACTCTGTGTTTGTCGGTGGTATGATGAAGGATGCTGGGTTTCGATACCACATCGACATTATTCCTGGTGCTATGCCCTCAATACAGCCACAGGCACAGCCAACCCATGAGCAGTTGGCCAGTATCCTGGGACCCAAGACGGCAAGAGAGGTCGTGGTGCTTCTGCCACAAAGTTGACTCCCGAGTCCAGACGTCGACGCGTGAGCACGGCAGTGGAGAAACTTGGTAGACAAGTAGAAGCCGTGTACGTTTTACAGGATATACTAAAATACACAGTAATGCAATATTTTGTTTCTAAAACGTTTGGAATTTTTATACCTGTTTACTCTTGGTCAATATAAGATAATCGTCTGCCCTGGTGCCATAATCTGTATGCACTTCCCTGGGTGATTGTTTTATTCATTGACCGTATATTAGGCCTAAGCTTCAGTGAACTTTTTTAAAATTGTGCAATGAAAACAGCAAGGGTTCATTGAAAAAAATCCACAGATTGAAGTGGATTTTGGAAGTTTTGATTCAATATTTTCATCATTTTTAAACTTGAATACCCAAATGCATGCACGGAGAAAGTTTTCACACTCCATCAAGAAGAGGACATTCACCACTCAACCTTGCTAAGAGGAAGAGGCATGTTACTCCTATTAGGACTGACACGTTCAAATACTTTTTCATAAACTGGGTCAATGGAATTCTCTTCCAGAATTATATGTTGTGTCTGCCCCCTCTCTGTCATATTTCAAGAAGAAACTGAGATCCCTGATGAATAACCAAGAGGGATAAATTTACTTCATTCTTTCCGAGTACACCTCCATCCCTATGAAAAAGTAGAACCACGGTTTGGTTTGGTTTTGTCACAGAAAAAATGGAAGTACTGAATAAGTTTGTTGCTTGTTTGGTTCTTTTATTGATCTGATGTTAAGAATATATATATATATATATATGTAGTGCATGTACAATATTACACTAAATGCATCGCGTAAGTTTCATCATTTATTTTCTCATACCTTGTCTGTATGTTTTAGTTGCTAATTCCAGGGATGTTGCCCATATCCCTGCTATTTCGAAAAAAATCACAGACCAATATGACAGGCTGCCAAGGATAAATGCATATACTGGTCAGAAAAACAATGCATCACCATGATGATAAAAAAATAAGTTTACCTGTGATTTAATTTTATTACATGATTAAAAGCATGCACCTGCAGTGCACCCCCCCCCCCCCGGTGTACTTTGGTCCTTTCATGATGAAAATGATTCGGTGAAAATGCTGAATGTTTCCAAATTAGCTGTTCTATTCTCTGTAGATTGTCTTTATCACATTGGTGATTGGATATTTGTAAGGGGCCATCTCACTCCGATTAATATGTCTTTGCATGATATTTGTGCACATCATAATCCTGACCATGTAATGATCTGTAGAGTGTACATTTTCCGTGAAATGAACAAGGTGCAGGCTGTTGTTACGTCTTTTCCTTATATCAGTACTCAAAGCGATGTCATAGGGCCTACCTACTTGCCCACTAACAGACATATTTTCAATCTTTTCTCACATGCGCTCAGTAACACACTACAGATCACCGAGATTGTTACTACCTAGTTGTCAAGATGACAATGTTAATTTTGAGTGATAGATGCACACCCTCTTTTTATTCAGACAGAAATATTTAGACAGGGAGCCCATGCTTTTAAGCATTGTTATGATAGAAACATTTTGTAATAAGATAATGGTTTTAAAACAAAATATTTCAGTTTTGCAACATTTTAGGTTCCTCCAAAACTAAAACTTGCATGCAACTGTGACAGTGTGGCATGTACAATGCGGGTGGCCAATTTGCAACTTCACAAAAACATCATGTAAGAAAACACTTCTGCATGTTCTGTGCATGTACAAAACACTTCTGCATGTTCTATGCATATACATTGTATATGCATAAGGTAGTTTAATGCAAACTGAAGACATTCAAACACACATACAGTGGTACCTGCTGTATGCAACCACTCCTGTGAGCAGCCGAATTGCTTTTTGTGGTCACTAGGCTCGGACATATGAGTCAATTTCTTTGTAAAATGTACCTGTGGTGACAGGCCACTTTTTCTTGGCAGAAGGGGTGGCCACTTACAGCAGGTACAACTGTATATTATCCCATCGTTCAGCATTTGCCATCTCATATCAAGTTTTCCTGCTTAACAGACTCCAGTGGTGTGCCTAAGACTACCTTGCCCCTCCGCAATCTGTTTGTACACTGCCAGTTGAAAAAGGACTCGCGGTCCTACTAGATGAAGTGCAGTGAAGGGCATCTTTTGAGTCCTGTTACATTGAAGTCCACCAGCTATGGATGCACCAATCCGTGGTCTAGTCAACTGTTAACTGCATTATTTTCTAAAATGCCCTCATGCAACATTTGCATTCATGTACAAAGCTGCATTTGATGTTGAGCCCCACAGCTAATTTGTGAAATTTGTACCTAGTCGTGGATATGTTGATACACTGCATGGGGATCTCAATTTTTCATTCATCATGAGTGATAATTTGAAACAACTTTCAATTTCAATGACATCTCTTTTCCCTTGCAATTAAAACTGTGTCATCAAACGAAAATAAAAATACAATGAAAAAAAAGTAAATTTACGGTGCTGCCCAGTGTAACCAAGTGCTTGCCATGGCAAGATATTTTAATGGTTGCTTGTGTTTAAGAATCATGGACATTTAGTTTTTCTTTCTTTTGCTGACAGCCATTTAGGCTACTAGTTCAGTGATAAGTCTTCCTTTGGTTTCCTTATAGCCATTTATGCTATCTATTAAGTATTCCTACTCTTTGTTCTTTGTTCATTGACTCTGGCAAACCCCACAAAATTTCCTCTATTTTCAGATCATAAAATCCAGTTGGAACCAGCAACAAGACTGCAAAATAACTGCTATCTTTACTTCTCCACATCATTCTTATTCCTTGTTCTCTTTTTCCTTTTTTTTCTTTGATATTTCTCATCAAGATGATAGTAAATGTGGGGCACATGTGATTTTGAACCAATAAAACTTGTGGATTTCCGCCAGAGTAGGGTATGCCAGAGACAGCAAAATACACACGTGGCGTATTCTTTCCTGCACAACATCTGACTTCATTTACAGTGTAAACAGATCTTTGGAAACAGTGTATTCCACCTAAAACACAACCAGAAGTTTCATCATTTATTGACCATATATTCATCATTTAGTAGCAACCACCTTATACCAGGAAAATGATATATTCCACTTCGGCATTAAAATTTCAAATCGCTTGCCTTTGGGGTAGGTAACCGGGAATTCTGCTTTTACAACCAGACTTTAGATATGGGGGCAAGTTAAATACAGTATCATACTTGCTATGATGACAAAATCGAAAAAAAAAAAAAAAAGTGGCTGAGCCTTGGGCTTGCATGACACACTCAACTCAGCTAGTAACTTCAGTCTTGATACTTATCAGCCATGTGCATGTTCCATGCTTGCACAGTGTTAACATCATTATGGTCTAAATGATATTGTTCTTTGTAGGTAAACACTTAAAATTGTTAACTTCCTCCATCTGATGTAAGCAGGCTGGATTACATAATGCCACATGGCAAGAGCAGGACACAATCTTCTCACAGTTGACTATAACAAAGCTCACTGACAAATTGCAAAACTTTAACATGCCACAGTTTCATTAAAAGTTAATGTACGCTCACCATATTGTCAAATCTACACGTACTTGTGCTAAAGAAAATCTAGCAAAACTTCAAAGAGTTCTGTGCATATTTTTAGACAAGAAGCTGAAAAAAGCCTTAACACACAAAACAACACACAAAACTTCATTAAATAATAGCAAAAAAAGAGTATGACCACCTGCTAGCCAAAATGAGAACTAAGTGACCCCTGAAGACCCTACATGAAATATCAAACAAATTGGGCACGTGGTTCTTAATAAAATAAACTTCTGATTTTTTTGTCCCAAAAATTATTCAACAATCCGTGAAAAATAGAAAAAATGTTGGCTCCTCATCTTGTTTGTACACTTGGTAGAGGCCAACCTGGTGAACTTCATGTGTAAAATGAAAGCATTCCACAAAACCGTTTTTGAAAAGTGGAAAATGTAAACAGTTAACATAGATGCAAATGGATGGCATAAACTCTACATACTGACAAGTCAGCAGAGCTAAAAACCATAAATGGCAAAAACTAACATGAAATGTATGTATAAGGCAAAGTATGCTGAATGGATGGTTTCTGGTTGGAAACACAAATTACATGCAATGAATTGGGCTGAAAAGGTGACCTTTCAGGACAGGTGGTCTCTCAATGGAGTGGTCTGAAGACAGGGACAACTATGTACTTGCAATCTACAATCCCTGTTAAAAAACTGTGCAAGGCAGTGTATGCCTCACATATAGCGGTACATTAAATGTACATGCATCAGGTGCTTTGCTACAATATACACATAGTACCGTCTTCACTCTCAGCATTGAGTGACCACTGATGATCTAGTCATTGAAGGTTGTCCCTATAATAGTTGCTTGCATGTATTGCACATTGAACAAGAAACAGCTACAAGTTTCATGCCCATCTTGGTACATCAGACTATCTTGGGGCATAGAACTTGTCCCCTAGTGGACTCAGCTAGTGATATTTCTAATGTGTCCTTTGGCTGATTATTGTCCCATGATCCAGTTCTAATGCTGCAAAAAAGAAAAAAAAATGATTAGCTGTAGTTACCATGGTAACAGATTACAATACACCAGGATTCCTATGCTTCTACTGACAAATACGATTCCTAATTGTTGTGTGACTTGTGATTCAAGTTTGGTGAAAATTGAAAAATGGAACTGGAGCTATCTACATTTATATCTGAAAGTGTTGATTTAATCATACTGCATTATGCTAGATTCAGTTTGTGTATCAAGATCTAATTCATGCCCGTCTGTAATGTATGACTAGCCCTGTTCAAACTGTGAGAAAAGACCACTCTGTGTCTATAACCATTATGTAGTGTGAATAAAACACTTTGTATAGCGAGTCAGCAAATCCATATGTAATTACCTTCAGCCAAAGCCAGCTGAATCTGTGTTAAACTTTGATGTCAAACAATGGCTTCCAATCCCATCGTCAAATTTTGAAGCATAATTTTGTCTTTCAGCCAGTGAGTGGTTTTTGGATACAGCACCAATCCACTTTAAACTTTAGGCCTATTATAGAGGTCACGGTAACAATAATTGTAACAGTTGCATGTATAGATCTGTGTATTCAGTCTTTTCAGATGAATATACAACGCAGTGTCAGCAGTGACAAAATTCTGCCCTGGCCCGGGTGATGGTCAAGCTTTCTATTGATAATTATGTACAATTGTAGATACATATTATTCTTAACCACCAAAGCCTCAAAGGCTCCAGAAAAGATGAACATATAGTTTCAACTATATATGGTTCATATTCTATCCTGTGAATGTTCGAACTTAGTAAGTTAGTTATAGTAAATGATATATTAGGCCTAAGCCTATGAGACTTGTGACAAAGACAGCGAAGCTGCCTCGCGGCCGCAGCCGCTCCAGATTTCAATTAATGGGTTTCCAGCAACAGCGCTGTTCAATGCAACGGTTAACACGGACAGTTATCGTCGACTGGGCCACCTTGCACTCTCCAGGCTCACTCCGTGATTAACTAATTATCAAAACTTACACTTCATCAGTTGTTCATGGCTTCACTGAAGTTCAGTCTGAACATGCTGAAAGTTTCAAAATCAAAACAAATAAAATTACCAAGGAAGGTTGTCCACTCAGCCCTCGCACGGATGAGGATGGTTAGCTGGTTGGGCCGCTTCCGTCCGCCAACCTTTTGCTTGGGCTTTGGGACAATGTTCGGTTCGTTGTCTTCTTCTTCAATCTTGTCCACATAAAAAACTTCCTCCACGTCGACATCGATCTTGTACTGTAGTTGTGTGCCATCTTGTACAAGTGAAACGAGTTCCCTATGTGACGTCATGCGCTTCGCGGATTCCGATTCAAAGTTTTTCATACGAAATGGGTAAAAATAGACAGCAGCTGCTTTTTCGAGACCTGCCCTTTAAACAAGAGGGGTCCCAGTATGGACTCCTGGGGTACACCACAAGTGACTGCCAACCAAATGCTGTGTACATTTTCCATTTTGTTCCTTTGCTTTCTGTTCCCGAGGAAACTAGCAACCATTTCGAAGCCTCAGGAGATACACCATAGCTTATAAGTTTGAATATTAGCAAGTCATGGGGCATACTTTCAAATGCTCTAGACAGATCCAAAGGAACAGCACCAATAACCCTGCTGGTATCTTGAGCATGTTTCCAGTCGTTAATAAACTTAAGCAAAGTAGTGTAACAGCTACAGCCTCTCCTGTAAGCGCAAAGATATGACGAGAAGATGATCTCAAAATATGATCCTAACTGGTCTGACTGACTTGAACACTTTTGATAAGCAAGGTCGTATAATATATGGGCAGAAGTTTTGTTTAAGAAGATGTTCTTTCTTTTTGTACACTGGGGCCACAGAGGTATTATTTAAAACAGTAGTGCAGGGGTCAGTATTGACGTCTGCAGAAAGTTTAACAAGCTTAGGATGTATTCCATCACAGCCTGTTGATTTCTTTGGGTTCAGACCTTTCAGCTTGTTCCTAATAGTCTCATGATTTGGCTTCTGAAACTCAAAAGGATCACTGCCAAATTCTCGAGCAGATATCAATTTGACATTGCTGTGGTCTACATATTTAACCCATACATCCTGAACAGAAAGGTCAGACTGTGAACTGGTATTGATATTGTTGTTACTTATACTGAAATAAGATTTGCTAAAAGTAGTATGGAGTAGTCCTCTTCCGAAAGTTTTATATTAAAATTTCCTAGCATCTTATCTGTATGTGTATCTATCCAGATATCAGTGAGTTGTGTATGTAGCTTATATGCGTCATTTCCTCCCATGTCTGAAATATTGTTTATACGAAATTTATGCAACGGATTGCTAGTGTAATTTATGTACATCATTTCTGCCTGTGTCTGAAATATTGTTTATACCAAGTTCATTCAAATGGATTGTTTGTGCATTTTACACACGCCTTTCTCTCAAATATCTGAAATCTTTTTCACGCAGACAAAAATAACTATCTTATGTAAGATATTTTGTTGTTTTAAGATACAGAAGCTGTTTTTACAAGATCTAGTAAATTTCTTTGTGGAATAAAATAGTACGAGGTTTTAAGATTTATACTCTTCGAAAAAACAAATCTTATTAATTTCCCGTACACGTAAAATGTTCCTGTTTAGAAATTTATTTTAAAAACTTCCACAAACATAGAAAATTTTAGAGGATTTTTTTAGACTGAGCGGTCTTGAAAAAATGGGTAGAAATATCTAATTAAAGTCTAGTTTTCTATAATGGAATTTGTTTCAGCTATCTGCATTAATCATCTTCCACTTTATTTACCAGTCCTAATGCTTAATTGTGTATGGCGTACCCTATTGTCCTGTTAGCTAGTCATCAGTTTTCACTTCATCTGCTTGTGTAAGCAGGAGTCAACACTACATATTTATATAATTTACTCTATGAGCATATATTTTCGTTTTGTGAGCAAGTAGTAAACAGCAGAGACGGGTGGGTGGGTACCCTGTATGCATGCATTTTACAATCATTTTACATTATTTTTGATATATTGGATACTAAATCTCATTTGTGAATACGGTATCTACCTTTACAGGGATGCATGAGGTCATTTTCTGGAGTAGACTCATGGACTATTGCAGTGTTTATCCATTTTTGCCTTGAAAAGATTATAAAGCTGGATATACTATGGAACTACAGTAGTTGGAGCCAGTTGTATGTGCAAAGGTAGAGAATATAATGAATTTGTTCCGCAATAAAGGTATGCAAAATTTGAGTGACAGACTATATTAATTATTGTTGCAAAAAGAAAGAATAGCAAAAAGTCATACTATAAGCAATTTCATACACATATATTTCATTAAATATATGTTACAGTAGAACAATAAATGTTTTCGTGATAATGGTTGAAACTAACTACAATAAACAATGGATAACATGTTCATCAATAATCACTCTAGCCAGTGCTAATCCTCACATACGCTCTGACGGGATCGATATATGAATAAAAATAAATATAAGATTGAGGGTCTTCAAAATTGCCTGAACTCACGTACAAGTGGAAGCAGTGTGTAAAGTTAAGCAGTTGACTCAATTTAAAATTTCTATTGAATGAATCAAATGTTTCACTAACTTTTCAAAAGTTTTCAGTTTTGTGCTCTTTTTGCATAGACTTAACACAAATTTCAAATCATTTATACCTCTCCTAATGTGACTGAACTTGTAGCTTCAATAACATTTACCAGTGTCTCTCTAAAAAAAGTAAAACTGCTGGAAGACCAATAACATTTAAGTGTCTAATACATTTTGGGCAAGATGTATTTATGGTCAAATTAGGTTCTTAAAATCTGTATGATTCTGAACCAAAAGAGTGTTTTATTGAAAAAATAATAATTTAAAGCTAGTTACATTCAAACAAGAACAACAATTTTTGTTGTTATTTTTTGAACTAAGCTTTCCACAATATTTGAAGGAGACAATCGAATTAGAAGAAAAAATCTTAAAGAAAGAATTTGTTATTATAATACTTGACTCCTTCCATTGTTTTTAAATGTTTTATTCAACCCATTACATACCATTTTGAGGATTTTCACCAATGTTTAAGAGGACGACTGCATAACTCAAATTTCCCAGTAAATATTATATCAAATCCCATTTCCCAGCATACATGTCCTTTTCCTGTTCAGTGGGAAATGGATCTACCCATTCAACCCCTGCAAAACAGACGTTACTTGTAGGCCTACTGTAACCACTCTGTCCCCACACTCCCTTGGACTTGATAAATCCAGCGTGTCTAGTCATAGGTCTAATGCCATTGTGATGGTCCTGTGTCTAACGTTGAGCGGTGGTAAACGCTTTACAAAGACTTTGGTGGATAAGGGCCGTCGTCAATGTTACTTTGTTAGGGGGATACATTTTATTAATTTAAAGATTTTAAGGCTTCGTCGGGAGGGAGGGTGTCTACTGGTTGTCCAACTGTCCGTCTGGATGTGCACATTCTCGTTACCGCAATATCTACAGAATGCCTCCATGTGTTTTGCTCACATTTGGCAATATGCTTACCATACCTGGTAAGATGAACTGATTAGAGTTTGGTGTCCCCATGACCTAATTTAAGCAAAGAGTAGACTCTTCAGTCAACGCTTGCGTTGAGTGTGTGTCATAATTAACTTATTCAAATGATCACTTTCCAGAGCATAGATTAACTTGTCTTTTTATAGATCAGTGTATTCAATTTTGGTGTGTTTATTCCTAAAATATTTGGATATTAAGCCTATATAAAGAACAAGTTGGGGTTTTCTTTAGAAAGCATACAAAACATTAATGCACAGGCTCAAAGCTGTTCGAGCCAATAAAAGTCAAGAGCGCCAAATAATCACGTGGCTTGTAGAAGACGTCTTTGAAGATGGCAATTCTGACAGGTAGCACGACTGCCTCGAGGGTTTTGTATGTATGCGTAGAAAATACCGGACAAACATCCTCAATATTGGATATGGTAAGCACGAGAGCGCCAGGGCTCGACATTAAGATAAGCCTGATTTTCGTGAAATTTAACAAGGGACACATGGAATTGATAATTGCCAGCCCGAATGGACAACCAGGTGGGCAAACAAACTATTTGGCACTTCTAGGACTTCAGTTGTTATATTTTGTCTCGAAAACAACTGTGCTGGGAAAGAAAATATCTTGTGACCTCAAACAATACAAAGGAAATTTCAATGTGTAAAACACCAGTGATTTTATTATATCAACACACTACAAAGAATAGATTGATACAGAAGATTGCAATGGGCGATAATAGGGTTTAACATACCGATGTTTCAACAGCTTTTCTTGACTAGATCCTTTTTGTTTCGCTTTACTTATACAGTACTCCATTTTGTGTAGTCCTAGAACATAGTTTCACACAATCCTTTCTGATGTATAATCCTGAAGCTCCAACAGTGTGGATCTATCCCCTCACATTCACAGCTTGAAGCACATGGCATTCCAGTGATTCCTCAAAGTGACACTAGATGACACACTAATCAATAAGTCTTAACATGCACCATATACATTCATGTTATGTTAAAAGGCGTTCATTGATAAAGTGCAATTACAAAAAAATCTTTTTTGAGTAATTTGGTAGCAAAAGGGTATGAAGAAAGTTGAACCCGTTTTTCAATGAAAGACATGTGCCAGATTTATCTTTGATAATTCTGTGCCACATGGGCTTTTCACAAGTCCCTGAAATTATTAACAATTTTATTTGCTGAATTGTGTGTATGGCTGTGTAGAGATGATATTTCTAAACCAACTCATAATGCTTGTACTTATAAAATGTTCCACATGTTTTCATGTTCAACATGAGCATAAATGTTATTATCTTATATCAATAAAGTAAAGGTAACTTATGATTGTAAACCTTCCATTAAGAAAACATATATCACATTTTCAAAATAGTATTCTTGTTTATTATAATTTTTTACGAAAGCAAAAGATAATTTATGATTATTATTATGAATCTTTCATTAAGATAACATACCTTACATTTAAAGACTACTGGGCTTGTTTATTATCATTTGTTTAGAAAAGAAATTGCAATTTATGATTATGAATCTTTCATTAAGTAAAGTTATTTTTTACATTTTAAGAATATGAATTCAAAATGCTAAAAAAAATGGAAAAAATGATACATAATGTTGTTGGTCTTGTCCTCTTTTTAGACGTTAAACTACAAGCTTGAGGCAAGAAATAAATCGAAAAATTTTAGATTTTCTTGTAATATCTCAACAGAAAAAAAAATCTACTTTTAAGCATGAATATTAATCTCTAAGCTTTCAATTTCATAAAGAAGAATTTAAAATGAGAAAAAAACACAAAATTCTAGATTTTTTTTTTTTTTTTTTTTTTTTTTGCAATATTTCAAAAACACTTAATTTCTGTATCAACCAAGAATATATTCTGTACGCATTCTTAATAACATATAATGTATTCTGGTTATTAGAGAATGACTCTCAAAGAAGATGCAATTGTGTGATCTCATAACAAGGAAAAACCTTCTATTAGATAATTTATATTCAGTTATATCTCAAAATAATACACTATTTATACTAGTCAAGATGTCCATGTCCGTATAATCGGACTATTAGATTGAGAATCGACTAGAAGTTATCTACGGCGAAAACTGATCATTCAACCAGTTTTTTTTTCCTTAATTTCAAGATTAGTGTAAAGAAATAATATGTAACTTAGTGAATGTTCATCTAGATAAAAGATGACAAATGTCAAATGCCAGCATATCCTTTGAAAAAAAAATCAAATGCTTCAATTCTTTGAAAGATTCATTTTCTTGTTTCCTCGTAATAAATTGTCTTGTTTGCTTAAGATATATTATCATTTCTAATTCCCACGATTAGTTTTCTTATGTCGTACGATTTCGTGTTACTGCACTCGTTCGCTATCGCTCAATCGTGCAATAACACGATATGGTAGTCGTTGGTGAAATCAACAAACAAAAAAAACTGTATGATAGTATATATATATATATATATATATATATATATATATATATATATACATATATATATATATATATATATATATATATATATATATATATATATATATATAACAAATACAATTCTATTTTGCAGGATAAGTTATCTCTAATTGAGTGTCCGGACTACGGTAATTCAAAAGTCGCTGAATTTAAAAAATCTAAGCTTCATTCTATTATATTTTTCGTTTGACTAGTACTGTTCATGGTGCTGGGAGGCAGGCTAGGTGCTTGCCTTATCATGCTTTTATACCCGAGAGATATTAGTGTCTAATACTTCCTCTGTTCGAATACATTCTTATATTAGTGTCTAATACTTCCTCTGTTCGAATACATTCTTGTCGACCTAAAGATAATATGGTCATGTTATCACTGTTATTACATTGTTAAGGATATGTTTAAAAAAGTCAATAGCCAATGTATGTGGAAGGAAATAAATATTAGTTTTAAGATGGATAATTTCTACTTAAATGAGCGCTACATGAGTTTCTTCTGGAATGGGCTCAAGAAACAAGGATAAACCTGTTAACTTGTCAATATGTGCCCGGGATATGGATGATTTTTATTCTTGTGTCGGGATGATAACCTTTGTTTTCTATCTGCACAACGAGGTCCTATTGTTCACACGATTGAATCGATGCATTAGGAGCTCACTAAAGGTGATCAAAGTTTGCTTAGATGGATGGTTAATTCTGCAATAGTCTCAGACATGACAGATCGATTGAAGTGTAATCCTTTCCCACACAATAACTGCACTAGCGCTGAGTACCTCCCTTTTGTTAAATCTGATATCTGACAAGACCAACTTGTTCCTTGTAAGATACCATTTTCACTTGTTTTTTTTTTTTTTGTTCCTAGTGTCTTTCTTAATGGCTACATTGTGCCGATCTTAAAGAAACGTACTCTTAGTCTGAATTATGCGAGAACTACCGCCCTAGTATACTCAATTCCGTTGTTATTTGTATACCGCTCTCCCCAATGTTCCAGGACCCTATGAGAATTACTGCTACGATACCAGGAGCCAATCTGACACCAATAGATGTTCTGACTTACCTATAATTCCAACCAGATTGATATTGTTTGAAAAATCTTTTTTCCCGTCTAGTATCAAATCGTGCAATCTTCTTACGTTTGAAGTGCGAAATTTACCGACTCTGTGCCAATTTCTAATCTATCAAAATGCTCATTGAAATATCCTGTTTTACATTCCAGGCTACGCGTGGGCCACAGCCAATCGAATGAGCATCAGTTCAAAATAAATGTTAAAGAGTCGCCAGCATGTCCGTGTGGTGCTGCTGCCGAAAGTGAATGACATTACCTCCTTACTTGCCCTCGATATGCTATTATAAGCAGCAATCTTCATACGTCTGTCAATTCAGTTCATGCATCCTTCTGTTTTAATACAATTTTGTTCGGCGATTGTCATCGCAGTCTCGAAGATAGTATTTTTATATTTCTCTCTGTGCAAGAGTTTATACAAAAAAGTAATCGTTTCGAAGCTGAATCACTGACATGATACATATGTTGGTAGCTTCTACAAGCCCCTCTGCCTGTGTTCCCTTCTTTTGCCCCTGCGTCGCCACACTTGGAGTACTTTTTACACTCGACGTGTGGCGGCGCAGTTTTGGCGTTGCGTCTGTCGTGTGCTTGTGTCTTCTCCTGTAAGAGAGATTCATATAGGGCTCTGCCTTTCTTCCCAATTGTTTTCGTTTGTGAATAAAATATGTTTACACCAACCAATTCCGTTGACCCCTAAATGATCGATACATTTATGGTCCTTGCTGATAAAACCGGTGGTGTGCAGCTTGGCTTCAGGAAAACAGCTCGTCCGTTGGGTGCGCTTTTTTCCTCGACATAGCTACTTTTTTCCCTAGCAAACACGCTCCTTTTTATCATGTGCATTAGATGCACCATATTGTTTCGACAGTGATGGCCTTCTTTACAAGTTATTGGACATTGTTCCTACATCTCACTGGCTTTTACTATCGACCGGTATAAAGACTCCCGTGCTATAGTCAAATGGAATGGCGATATTAGTGTTTCCTTTCCTGTGGACAGAGGCGTGCGCCAGGAAATGTGTTACCACCACGATTAGCTTATTCAAATTTTTTTATAAACAGTATGCTGGAAACTGTCCGATTATTAAACAATTGCATACGTATTGGTGATCATTCCTTTAACACATTAACTTATGCTCACGACATTGCGCTATTTGTGGCACCATACCAGGCTTACAAGCGTCCATTGACGCTTGTGTAGAGTGTTCGACACTATGGATGTTTTGTTTCCATCCACATTAGTGTAATAACTGTATGACTATTGGTCTTAAGTTTTTACGCAACCCTCTATTTTTACCTCGATAATGAATCTATGTCTATGTCAGTGCATCATGAGCTGAACAGTTTAGTTTACAATAATAAGGACTGTTTTACAATTTGACCTTTTGAACTTTATAGAACCACGAGTTAGATGTACATTATGCTTGGCTGACTTACAGATGACTTACAATGGCAAACTACATTTTTGGAATTCTAAATTATTACCCTAATAATTGACTTATTAGATGATTTGTGGGATTATATGCTTTCTTGAACATTTAAATGTCCTTTCAAAAATACTTCTGGAAACCAACTTGAAATGTGACTGCTATCCTTACAAATTTTGACTATTGTAATGCATTTTTGACTACGTTTTAATGATTTGAGGCCTAATGTCACTTGCTTCTGGCTGATGTTTAACATTTGAACCAATTTACTTACTATATTTGGAAATTCAAACACTTTTCTTTTTGAAATACTCTTAGTTTATCTCCTTTAAAACAACATTATGTCCTTAACTACATGCCTAAAACACATCGAATTATATAATCGTGTTCTTTAGATTCTTATTGATGGTCATTTTAGGCCTAGAGGGCTGTTCTGATGGATTGATGTTGGTGTTGGTGTCGCTTTGTGGACTTTTATGGATGATGATCATTGTTGAGATGGTGGTTGCAAGTAGTACCTTTTTAAATACCGAATTTTATTGACATTTTCAACAAGTTAAGAACCTCCACTTACAAATTCTCTGATGTGCTGCAAATTTTGGTCCCTTTTCATAAATTGTATGGTCCTGTATATGCATGAATGATGCAACTGTTCAAGCCAATTTACTGAAATAGGCCTATGATTTCAAACAAAACTTTTTGCATTCTGTCATGTGAAAACTAGATAAAGTTTTTTTCCCCCTATGGACCTTTGCACTTACGTTTTGGTCTCTTTTGGGTAAACACGAACTATAAATTTATATGTTTCAGCTATACATACCAAGGAACATTGCCTTTGGTCGGAATTGAGTTGGATTTGTTTTGTTAGGACTACGGTTTTTGATATGGTAATGACACTGTCTAATTTGGGTGTAACGCTTAACTCGGATACATACTTGTAGTAATCATGTGTCAAACTGCATTAACAAATGTAGAGCTACAATGGTCTTGAGAATGTAGGCGAAGTCGAGACACATTAAGAAAAAATTTGTGTGTGATCCTGTTCTTACGTAAGGACTGGGCTCCGTATCCGTGTCCAAAAAGTATTCGTCTGAATTAGAATCTATCTAGGGAACCATGCTCACGCGGTCTTACCACACTTCACTTCTTGAGAGCGTTAATCATTACGCGTATTGCAGATAGTATCACCCATAAAACCTTTATCTGTCTAAACACAGCTTTAAAGTTGACTTGCCTTTACTTGTAAAAAATGCCTGCATGCTTGCGAAATGTATTGTTTTAGGTACGAGAAATCCTGGGGCCATCATCGACAGAATTATCAATTACAGATTTTCTCCTGTTGAAATAGCCTTTTCTGATTCAAGTTCCTTTAAATAATCATCCTCTAGCCGGTACCACTTATTTTGATGACGGGGACGACATGGTTGACAGCCTTAAGTACCTTGTATTTCATGAAAATTTTATTGAACCATGGGCTGATGAGCATGTACTTGCTGTCCTGTTGACAAGATGTTACCAGATGACGCATTCTTAGAGGGAAAGTTAACGATCTCTACGTGCTTATCGGCCCCTTATCGTCTTCCTTTAGGTCTCATTCCCTTCCTGTTTATAATATTCTAGCCCAACTGACATTGTCTATGCTCAACATTGCATTATCGCTACAACTCATTGACTTTAAGTAGCCCCTCCTTCAGGAAACCACTCCTGTGAGAGATCACCTGCCTTTTAATGCCACATTCATTAGACCTTTAGCGATTTTTTTAATTTTGTATCCATTGAGAGACTACCTGCTCTAACTGACCATCCTCGGACCTAACATAGGAATGGTATCTCAAAGGAGAAGCTACTGTGCAAATGATTCTGTATGCAATTTTACATGTGCAAACTTTCCCAAAATATATAATGCATGCCTGCCTGTATAGTTTGTGTCAATATTATGATGAATAAAACATGCTGATAAAAGATGTATATATATGTTGCATACGTTGCCAACACTTTTGTGTTTTTCCCGTATGCTGCTTTAACATATTACATTACTTCCGAACTCGGTATAGTGTGTGTGTGTGTGTGTGTGTGTGTGTGTGTGTGTGTAATATCTTTCAAAGAAGGACATGCTTTGCTCCAGGTGTACTAGACGTCTCCACTCACAACGGACACAGATACCCAGTAGCCCTATGTGTATTTCCATCCTTAAGGGCATTATTGCAAAGGTACAGTGTAGATGCCCCATTGTGCCTGTATGCTTTTTTTTATTTTTTTGCACCCTGAAACATGTCGGGGGGGGGGCGGCTTCTTTATGGGGGAGGGGGGCAGTTTGTCGCCATTTGTGGTGGATTTGTTTTGTTTACTCACATTACTGTCAGGAGTTACGTTTAGAAAGCCTTTGGCAGGTCATTTTTAGAAACAAATAATCGTGATCCTCATTTCATGTAGAAACTCGATTGTAGAGCACCCACTGCAGCGGTAACGGTTTTTTGCAAACACTTTTTTTAATTTGTATATGTATTTTGTAATCTGGACCTGTTTTTAAGTGTCTGAAATTGAGCTATCTTACCTTATACAATATGCAGTGTTCGAAGTATACAAACAATCGGCTCTGCCCGGGACGATCATGGGGAAGCGCACGCGTACGTATACACACACACACACACACACTTGAGTGAGTGGCAGCAGCTGTACCAGGGTTGTACAGGCATTGTGCAGTACAGTCATTCTGATGTTTATATCCAAATGCTGAAGCGGCTGTACTGCCGCTCACTTAACAACGTTAACTGTACTGTCACCTTGGTCACAGTTAAAACCAAAGTTTGCCTATTGGCCGTCGCTGAAATGTGGATGTACAGCCGCTCTACAATATACCAGTGAAAACATTTGTCCCAAAGCAGCGTCACACCCTGCAGCCACAATATTACAACTCCTAAGGTTTGACATTTTATATTCCATGCTGTTATAGGCAGCTGCTTCCCTCAGTTTTATATTATCTGGTGCCAAAGGTTGCAGGTTCGAGTCCCGCTCGTTCCGAACATAAAATATATATTTTCGGTATTTCCTTAATGCTGGTGAATTTAAGTCCCCCATTCTGGAAATAAATGCCGACTCAGTATTTATACTGCATATACGTGTTGATATGGCACTTGCACATAACTACCTCCAATGAACCATTCTTTTTTAAGAATTGCTATTTGGTCGAGTGGATATGTGCGTTTCCCATTTCAGCTAGGCGACTGGTGCCAAAGGTTGCAGGTTCAAGTCCTGCTCGTTCCGAAGATAAAATACAATTATACAAATACTGGTCTGGAGTCATTGCACAGCCCTACTAGTGTAACGCTAAAATTTTACTTCAGCAAGAATGTGGTGTTGTTCTGGAGCCATTAAAAAGCTACAACTATTTTATACCTACTTTTTCATATAAAAAATCAATGTAAAAATTGTAGCAGAAAGACAGATATGTTAATGTACACGAATTGTTATCATTGTTGCTTTTTTCGAATCAATCGTACATCCTTGCTCCCTTCTTAACAATAATGTAACGAAATTCTTGGTGCAAAGAATATGTTTGTGTGCAAGGACAGCTAAAAACAATCTTTCATTCCGTCTATGTAACTTTACCGTCATACATCCTTTTCCATTACAACTGAAGGTTTGGAGTTAAGCGGATCTGTCGTAAGTTTGAGAATTAAATTACCAAATATAAATACTTTTTTTCGAAATTGTGCAATTCCACTCTTTTCAAAATAGAAGAAACTGTCAGGTGCAGGTTGAATTGGTCATATCACTTCCTGTGGACAGTTCATCTAACAAGTATAATGCAACGTATCACAGCGCCACATTTAAAATTTAGAGAATGTCATGCAGTCTTATATGATGTATATCACAGGAATCGTCAAGGCAGAGAGTATTAAATCAGTACTAAATGAAAATTGAGTGAACGCAAGGCATAGCAACGGAACGTGCACGTCTGTGCGGACAGGTGCCTGTATAAAACAGGAAAAAATGCGTTGTCCCTGCAAGTACAACAATTCGGAAACAAAAATTTTTCAGGAAAATGACATTCTTTGAATACCCGAAATTTTCTTTGTGTTCAAAGTAAGTATTCTGTATTTTCGGAAATGTTTGTTCGACTCCTTTTGCGTCCGTCAGTATGCCCGCATCATGGCGAATGCTTAGAGCAGTCACCTAGCGAAAGCGATTTTATCTGGAAACTTAAACGTTTCTGTCATGTTAAAAGGCAGCTACTGAATTCATTGTTGTTTGCATCCCTCCAGTATCGAATGTTTCAAATGACTTGCCCTGTGGTGTATCGCCTGTGGTGATGAAATTTTGGATTATTCGGAGGGAACTAGCAAACAAAAGTGAACAGCCAAACATGGCGGTACCTTTTGAAAAGATACGGTGGTAAACCTATATAAAGAAAATAAAACTGAGTTAACTTGCAGTTTAAAGTAATTCATGACGTGCAACATGTTAGAATACGCATTGATGCGCCTTTTGTTGGTCTGGACATGGCATCAAAAACAGTTCTACCGACACAACCCTTGATGCTCATCTTCGATTTTGCAGGCGTGACTGTGTTTGATGGCATGGGTACCAAACCCGACGAAGACTCATAAATGCTAAGGCCATGTTTGACCAACGCAGTGGGAGTATGCCAAGAGTTGCAGCATGGAAGCAGTGTCTGCAATATTCTTCGATTGAGACTCCTCTGAGAAGTCGAACGGCTGTCAAATATGCTGCGATAGAAGAGCTGTTGCCAGGCAGCTCTTCTCTCGCAGTATTTTGGATGAAAAATGATATTCGCTTTTCTAATTCACGCACTTTGCCTCTATATATATATATATATATATATATATATATATATATATATATATGTATATATGTATACTGAGATACTAGCGACGACTGAAGAGCTTTGACATCTCCCAATATGATGTGATCTGACCGTGAACGAAGCTTTCATACGGTACATTTCTGCATGTGTTGTCTGTATGCCTGGACTCGATGCCGTCAATGTTGGCTGGGCTGTAGGTCGGTGATGCAAACTGCGATCTGTGCCCCAGCAAGCATCAGCGGCACCAATTTTGCCTGTACTGGCAGGTGACCGTGTATGTGTATTCCTTTAAAATTGAATTAAAATTTAATTGACGACACTGTAAATAAACAATGATATGGTCATTCTCCGTAAAATATGTGTTAAAGGGACAAACAATGAGTGTAATGAGAAGTAATTAAGTTAAACAAAATCGGGACAGAATATTTGGCCTTTTATTTCCTAAGATGGGACCCGGCCGTGATAGGGGCTGACTGTGCATAAACGTCGTATTTTTTATAATGAAAATGTAATTTTATTATAGTGAAAAGAAAAGAAGCAATCGGATCAACAGAATAGTATCACATGACCGTGTAAGGTTCCATGACTCACGCACGGCCTGGTCCCAAACTCACCAACCCAAACCCAAATTCTTCACGGAAGCAGGTAGGCACTACTTCATGATCCATTGTCGTATGCCACGCAGGCAGCATGGCGAAATGAGCTTGTTGTTTTCAAAAACCATATTGTAAATGTTGTTGGCGTTAAAACGACCTAGGATTTTCAGTATGTTATGCGATTACGAAATCTTACAAGGGTATTGAAGTATTACTACCAATCAGTTCTACTTCCGGTTGTCAGCACAGTTATTTTTTCTGCAGGTTCAAAGAAACATATTGCTCTTCTTGTGCAGTTGTGAGCATGAAAATTTACATTTCTTTCGCCGACCTCACAACCTGTTTTTTACCTTCAAAAGGTAAAAAATACGTTGAAATATACAATTTCACTATGATAGAATGGGGATCCATCATGTTTGAAAGTTAGTAGTTCCAAAACTCTTCACGTAAAGCCATTAGAGGCCGCCGTCCTACCCTCACTGCCTGCGAGTGGGACTATGGCCTCCGATGCACATCCGTGCAAAGTTTCGCAACTACTTATCTTCAGACATGATGGATTCCCTTAATTGACCACGGGATGTTACCACTGCACCCTGAGAAATTGTGTAACAAAAAGAACGCCGGACTATCTACTTGTTATGCTTAAGGAGGAGCTAATCGATCTCAAATTGTCAGGTAAGTCAGGTAAATGTATTTGTGTCTTTTTGCCCAGAACCTCTTCCTAGTAGTCATTACCCCCTATTCCGCACTCCGAACTCTTGACTCTCCATAAGCTAACCTGTCCCTGTTTAACCTATATACGTATGGAATTACTATTGTCCATACTGCACACGTTCCTCTGTAAAATTTTGACATAGGCTGTATCAGCCCAAATAAATTAAAGGGTCTTCAGCGGGTAACTACTCAACATGTTTCGGAGCCTTTTACCCGTACATGTCTATCTGAATAGCGGCTCCTTGTCTGAGCTAAATATTCAGCAAAGACAACCCACATAATAAAGAATAAATATGGACGTGGCAAATGATGAATTAGCTAAATACGTGAAGTTTTGCTTATAAATGCAGAGCTTCATTATGAAAGAAGAATACCTGTCAAACAAACCATAATTACTAAATTTGTACAGTACAGGTTCAGATAAGAACAATTTGACTTACCCCTGAACCAATATGTACCCTTTGTCTAGCTGGACAGCTTATCATAGTTAACCACTTACCAGTGTATAACTGAAGTGGAAACAAGCTGGGGCATTATATTCAGTCCCAGTGATAGTAAAATAAACAGTCGCAGCTAGACCACCTGTACCAACCCTGAGTCAATGTTTCAACGTAGTGTGTCAGGTGTGTAACATTTGAGAAAATACTGTCAATTTTGAATAAAGTTTTAAAAATTGAGTAAATGTGCTTTTAGGCATGTCAGAAAAGAATGAAAGTCATTAGTATATTTGCCAAAACATGTTATCAAAACAATTTTTCTAAACAGAATTTTCAGTACAATTAGGCAAGCTTGTAACTGTCATCAGTAGCCGCTTGCTACCTATAGCCCCTGGGGGTTTGACCTAACAGAAAACAAGCTAGCCTAAAATGTCTGAAAGGTGAACATTAAAACAGAATGATGTCAAAAGATAAAGTTAAGTAGCAAAACAGACAAGTCCAAAAACTGTAAATTATTGTCGTCACACTTCCTAATATTCTTTGGATATTAACAGCAAAATTATAGGCCAAGTCAGAAAAGAATGAAAGTCATTTGTATTTAAGTGAAGAGAATGCAATGAAAGTATAATATTTCTAAACCAGTTATCAAGTACAATTAGGCAAGCTTGTAACTGTCGTCAGTAGCTGCTTGCTACATATAGCCCCTGGGGGGTTGACCTAACAGAACAAAAATTAGTCTAAAATGTCTGAAAGGTGAACATTAAAACAGAATGATGCCAAAAGATAAAAAATTAAGTAGCAAAACAGGCAAGTCTAATATCCAAAAAATTATTGAAGCCAAACTTTTGAACCATTTCGGGATATTTACAGCGAAATTTGTAGAAATATTGGATCAAAAGTACATCTTTGAATCCTCTTAACTCAAGTTTATTGTAAATAAATTTGGTTCTAGATGCAAAGTCGTGAAATTTAGAACAAACACGGCCAAATTTCAAACTACATGTATGTGACAAAAACGTATTATATCCTATAGGTTCTGAAACAGTACTGACCGGGAAAGGATAATTAACTACTTCAAAGTAAAACTCATCTATCTCATGATGGACTTTAATACAAAACTTGTCATTAGTGACCTGGATATCCAAGTCCAAAAACACATCACTGAAACCATCTGAATTGTTACACTCCAAAGGGATATCTTTTGGGTAAAATTTCTTTAGCAATTCCACTGAAATTTTGAACATTTCCGTAAGCAATTTCCTCAATATATCTTGCGTTGTTTGATAATTTTGTAGCCATTTGAAAGTCCTTTTTCATCAATTTATCCATATACTTAAATTCAAGCCGAGATTGTACTGGTGATCTTACCTCATCCTATGTGCTGTAACCATTGACTGTTGATCGTATTAATGGCTTTGAGCAAGTATTCGTCTATTGATAAAAGAGTACAACCAATTTAAGAAAGTAAAAAAAAACCCAGTTGCATTGGCTGGAACTTTTTGTGTAATGTGTTTAGTTTATGTATATAAAATGAATATTCAAAAAAAAAGAAAGAAAGAAAGAAAGAAAGAAAGAAAGAAAGAAAGAAAGAAAGAAAGAAAGAAAGAAAGAAAGAAAAATAGATTTTGGAATGAAAGGAGCTTTAGGGACTTTCGTTCTAAATAAATGTAAAAATATGCATCTAAGCTTACACTAAAACGTTTAACAAGAAACTACAGCAAAACCTTTCTGACAGAACACCTGACAATACTGAACACCTGACTTCAGTGAACACTTTTTTCGGTCCGTTTTAGCCATTATATTTAATAGAGCATTTAAATTACATACTACTTTTACCTGTGAACACCTTTTTGGGTCCCAAGCTACAAATTACACCTTAGATTGGTGACTCAGACTCAGAATCAGACCACGTCTAGTTGACCATTGTTCTGTACAGAATACACATCTGTAACATATTGTGGTCAGGAGACACCCATTAAGGCCTAAAACAACTGCTATCATGGGAGCCACCTCAATACCCGAATTGATTTACAATACAATTTTTATTGAGATGAAAAGAAAGTTTGTATTACTCTGTACGTAGTAAAAAACACATTTATTTTAATTTTAGACCATGATTATTGCATGTATGTTGCTTTGGATATTAAGGATTGTTAAAGGCCTTACAAATTAGGAACATACAGATATAACAGTTAGGAATAGAACAGGTTTCAACATATTTACTAATATAGTATTTCTTTACATATAAGGCAAAGCCGTGTTTACTGTGAGTATCAACCTTGTTGATTATGTTGACAGGAGTATCATTTAAGGTTTTGATACTCATATGTCTCAGGCATTTTTCCGTGCTCACAATATTAGTTCTTTCTGTAACAGAAGCTATTCTGTTTCTCGTATTAAGATTATGGACATGAGATACTAGTCTTATATTAAATGATTTAAACTACTCTGGTAAGTGGTTGTTGATATATTTACAGTAGAACTTCAGTTGCTGATGGAGAAAAATATCATTCAATTTTAGTAGGTTCAGTTCCTTATAGATTGGTTCTGTGCGAGCGTTAAACTTGCTATGGTTGATTATCCTTACACACTTTTTTGAAGTAGAGCAATTCTGGAGTTTTTGTGTCCTCACAGCAACACACCACTACCAAGGAAGAAAGAAAAAGCCAGTATTTTGTGTATTGTAGATGCTCAGATAGATCATTTTCTCCCAAAAGTACACAATACAAAACCCCCATTCTGTGACTCCACATGTGGTTACATTTAACATAGTGAGTTCATTACATAATCAAGTGTGCCTGCTGCTGTGAGGAACCTTCCTATTTATGGGATTTAAAAATATTGTTTCAATGAGTATTACTATGGCTAAGATTGATTGTGTATTAAGCAGGCCAATCTCTGTCTATACTCTGCACTCCACTTGAAGTGGAGTAGAGATCTCATGGAACCTGGTCTTCTTAGGAGGCAAGACATTTACTACCACTAGGACAATACCAATGTGTAAGTCCACATCCTGTTAACATCAAATAATTAATATTGTTAAGGCTACAGACCACAGTTGTGATTGGCTGGTTGCACATCTCAACGGAGTTAGTCCGTAATTGTGAAAATACTGTGTTTTCAGCATGCTGTAGCTTCTGTTTAAATAAAGTTAGCGTAGTCAGGTTTGCTGCATCATAGCGTTGCTTCATTGATGCTTATGTAGATGCACTGTCTTCCAGGCCAGGTAGGGACTTTATGGTGGGGAAGGACAATAATGTGACCCTGGCAAGAGCACAGTTCATACACCTGTATAAAGCTGACATCCAGGTGTGGTTTCGTATTTCAATTATCACAGATTAACAAGCTGGGAATTATATGACAAAAATCCATCCATGTTTTTCTGACATTTTTATCTGTTAAATGCCGTTCACGCAATTTTTTAAATACCAAAATGCTGATTTTTTAGACTGAAAAATGCTAATATGAAAAATAGAAGTATTTATAACTGTAGTCTGTGGCCTTACGTCACCTCTGAACCACTAGGTATCACTCTAAATGATTGAACAAGGTGCTTTTACATTTGGAATTATAATTTCATATATTTTATGTTCATTTTGTGTTTAGACCTGATGATAAGTTATATTTGAAGTTATCACCATATACATGCATGGGACCATATACTGTCACCACATGCAACAATTTAAGAAGTAGTTGTATGTTAAATGTCCATGTACTTCGTCTCACACTCAGGAATAAGTCAACCCTGACATTGCGAACGCCTCAGATTAGTGAACGCGTTTGCCCGCTGCCGACAGCATTTGATAATACCAGGCTTTACTGCTCTTAGTTTAATGTTAAACAAAGAGGATTTCACCAGATTGACTTTTATGAGAGAGTCAGAAGGACAAATATAGCTAGATCCTCCTTCACTTTACAAAAGAAGTGGTGAGGTGTCATTTCTAATATTTCCTTAACAGCGAATACTGTATAATCATAATTTTTTCGCGAGGGATAAATATACCGGAATTTGTCTGGGTAAATGCCATTCAGGAATATGAAATTCGCGAAAATTTTGGCGGATTAAATCTAATAAAGTCTTAATACAAAACATCTTTTACATAGTATTTTAATTAGAATATAATTAGAAATTTACACACACACACACACACACACACACACACACACACACACACATGGGGAGGTTTCATTCGATAGATACTTTTTGGTGCTGTCAAGTCAGAAAACTAAAACTCACGAAAATCACGTTGAGGCTTATTCGGGAAATTTTAGGCTTGGGAACTCATTATACAGTATCGGGGAACAAAATGCAAATGTGCGAAAGAGGCACGTATCAACAATTTTTGTAATAAAGGTCAGAGAAAGAAAAACACGTTCCTAGCTTATACTGTTAATGTAGTTCCCAAACTTTCAAAGCTTTTACCTCTGACAGATTTTTGCAAATACTCTCCGAACTAGAAATGAAATACGTCTTCAATGAAATGCCTCTGAATCTTCCGAAGCAGAACATACAACATTATAGTTACTTGTGTGAGACAATTACGCATTTGGACGTTATTGATAATCTACCCTTTTGTTTAATTTTGTAGAAAACGGTGGGCACGAAAAAGTACATTTTTGTGTGCACGTCCAGGGCGGCCTGCATGATTTTATCTTCCAATCAGTTGAAGTCAACATATGCTTTTTATTCAGACAACTTGAGTATGTAAACATAAAAGCCTTTTTGCCACCACCGCTCCCCTCATACATACAAAACCCTTCAATTTTCTATTAATTTCGTAGTACGTATCACTTACATTGGACAAAATGGTACAAATGTGATAAAATCAATCGTGAGGCATTAAAAACGTCAATGAGTACGTCAGTTACAGTGTTTGCATGCGCTTTCAAAGAAAGTACCGATTTTCATGATATCATAGGATGCGTTAAGTAGCCAGCTTCAAATCAGTAAGCTATATCGAACTGTGTTGAGCAAAAACAAATTATAAAAGAAAAAGAAAAGTATTGCATGCCGCTTCAAACTTATGAAGATTGATATGCGAAATATGCGGTTTTTTCGCTTCCTGTTCCTTGGTGACAAATCACTAATACTTTTTAGCATTTTCCTCTTCAATGTACACACAGTTTCTGACTCAGTCAACAGCTTTCTCTGGGCGCTGTAAATCATATGTGAATTGTCGTTCGTTCTTTTAACATTAGTCAAAAACATTGAAGCATGTGACATTTGACTGAGCCGATTTTTTATGAGGTAAAGCGTGAATGCAATTTGGTGAAATAGTGACGTCATCTTGGCAGTGTATCACTGGTGAATTATAAACCATGAATACATGACTGCAGTGATGTTATGGCCATTGATTCCCCACCTTATTGACAAAGGCAACCATGATTGATGATGCTTAAATCAACTAACTCTGACTTTTCCGAAACTATGTCCTTTTTGCAAATGCGTAACAAAATGCCCACATCACCAGATGCACAGTGCAGATCATATTTGAATATAAAAATGAAAATGTGTGACCACTATGCACAAGACATGCAAATTTGTGATCATGCGTCACAATTTCAGTTGGTACCCCTTAAATTTAGGTCCATGATTGTAACACCTTAAATGCTGCATACGTATTGGTGGATATGAATGCTTGGTAACACACCACTTTATGAATGCACAACGTTAAATACCTAGGAATACTTTTCACACAGTCATTAAATGAATTACCACATGTCAAGATAGTACTTAAGCCAAAGGCTAAACGTGTACGTGTATATCTTTGTAGTATTTCATCCAGACATGAAATTGTTAAAAGAGTCTCATTTGGGAACAGCATATGGAAAAAAGTCATACTACCTACCCTCACCCACGGTTCTGCTGTCTGGATAAATAACACTGCAAAAAGTAAAACAATTATCAGATCTATACAATACACTATATCAAAAGCAGTAATGTGTGTAAAAAGTTCCCCTGCAGTTACAGCAACTCTGAGAGAACCAGGATGGCTCCCAATAAAATTGATCTTGGGCCGCATTCGTATTAAGTTCTACCACAGACTGGTTATGACTTGCCAGGCACTAGTTTATGGAAACAAATATTTAACAAACGTTTCGAATCTATTTGGAGAGTGATTCATAATTGTTATGGTGTTACTTTGAAGAAATTCATCAAACTCTCATAAACGTTGGTTTAGATCGGGCCTTTTCGAGCCAGCGAGACTCCTGGTTGGAGACATATGAAAAGTTAATTTTATAGAGTTAAAAGATGGAATTCTTTCAAGATATTGATGAGAAATCTTCGATTTATTGGTATGGGCTGATGAAATGTTCTACTTTTGGTCAAAAATACATGTTTGACATCAGTGGTTTCAATTGAACTAGGCCAAAGTTCTTGGCCAGGGTTGGATCTTCAGGTATTAACGAAAATCTAGCTAAATGGGGAATGACAAGTGAAATATGTAGTTTATGTCAAGAAGGGAAAGAAGATTTATTGCATTTCCTTTCCGTATATCCTAAAACAAATAATACAAGATAAAAGTATACTTTGTTATTAGAAAGAAAATTGAAAGATATTAAAGAAGAACAAGTGTGGCTCTCTTATATAAGCTCCTCTCTTGTTGCAAAACTCTGTTACTTGCTGGGCGACCAAGCATTCGCATATGGAAACACCGTCGGTTTTGTGTTTGACACTGTTTGCAAGCAGTACTTGTCACAGGCGTGGTGCGTGAGGCGCGATACATTGAATGATGACGCACGTGGTCCCTCCTGATATTGTATATAGGATGCATTATCTTGTATCTCCATTTTTATTTTTCTTTACTGTAGCCACATCTACATTTCTGTTCATTTTACCCTTATGTTGTTTTATAAGAAAAATGGGGTGTTTTGTGACTGACACACCATGGGTTTTACCCTGCCTGCGGTGCCCTCGTTAGAAAGGGGTAGATTCAATAAATAAACAAATAAATAAGTAAATAAATAAATAAATAAATAAATGATGAATGAATGAATGAGTGGATGGATGAATGAATAAATGCAATTAAGTCCATACTGTAAGACCCTCCCCGAAGAAATTCACAGTATGTATCCTGCTTCACTCAGGCCGTGATAAAGCGTGTCAGCTTGACTGCAAATTTCAGGCAAGCGTGCAAGGTCCTGCTTAAACACATGCAGAGAGAGACTCAAATATCACTTAATACAGGGGTAACAATTCAGTGTCTCTGTTTTTGATTCAATGATTTGAAAATATCGAACCAAGCTATAAAACGTCTTGTGTTTTGGTTGGCAACAAAGGAAACAAATATCTGTAGTTAGGAAAAATGTACCTTTTTGGCCTCTCTCCAGACCTACAGTTGATCCATGCGAGTATAGGCCAGACTGTCAATTGACTGATATGGTACAATGGTATGTCTCTGGCATGTTAAAGCAACATGGAAGAATAGTTTCCTGCCCGTCCACTCTTCGCATACACAAAGGACACCTTTAAACGTGGATTCAAACCAGTCCAAGCATATGTGTGAATATCGATGCGTTCTCTATTTTAGCTAAGGTGTCATTTACAAACGACTTTGGACTTACGATAATTTCAGCCGGCCATGACCAAACTCTCACGCAGAGCTGCAAAATGTAAAGTCAACGCAAAATATACACATACAAATAATATTTTTCATTGACTTCACAATGTGTACCTCTACAGCTCCTGTTCACCAAAGGAAATGACAGCAACTACGCCAGTTTCTATGGTATTCATACCCTGTATATAACTGTATAATCACTGATTGTATCGTGCATGAGGGTACGACTAAACTGGAGGCATAAACAAATTTCGGATCAAACAATGCAGCAATGAGCATTTGACAGATGCACCTAATTCAGGCCTCCCTTGTTTTCTTTATTTGCTTCTTTGATATACTTACACTTACTTTTCTGTAGAACCCCTCGATTAGTGACATTTCAATGTACTATAGGGCTATCCAGTTGAAGAAAAAATGTTTAAAATTATAAAAATAAGCATTGAGCAAAGAAAGTGACCTGGTTGTTTTTGTAAGTTAAAATGTCACTTGCTTGTTCCTCTTGTGTATAAGCGCTATTTTATTTAGGAATTTATTTTCCACAAACGATGCATGTAGCGGCTTAACGTCAAAACAGGATACAAAAAATTGAAATGGAAAGAATTTCTTTTCGAACATTATGAATGCTCAATGGTTCCTTCTGATGCCTCTGACATTGATTAAAGGAGTATTTTGTATTTTTGCAGTTAATGATGAATATTTCTAAGGTTGAGAGGACCGGTTTAAAACCACCAGTTGCGTTTTATGGGTGACTGCCTGCCTCAAGTCAGGAGTGAAATTTGTTTCTTCAAATTGGTATTGTAATATAAATGCTGATGCTTTGGCAAGTCTGGAATCTCTTTGCTGTCATTGTTGGGTTTGGAATTTGTGAATATGGATCATGTTTTACTGTACTAATTGAAAAATACTTCATTGGCTATGTTGTGCTGTGGGCTTTGTTCTCCGACTCATAGTTATAGTGAAAGTAGAATGTGTTTCTAATGTTCCAGATTTATAAATATCACAAAAAACAATGTAGGCCTACATTACTCTTTTTCTGTAAACTTAGTTGACTGACAAGTCGCGATCACTAAAAGGTAACATGCCTACCAGGTCTCTTTTTATTTTTGGCAGAAGTAACGAAATTTGTGTTTTGGGTGGTAAGGCCTATACATTTTGGAAAGGAACTAGTGTCTGCAGTTCATGATGAATAATTCTAAGGTTGAGAGGACCGGTTTAAAACCACCATTTGCCTTTTATGGGTGACTGCCTGTCTCAAGTCAGGAGTTAAATGTGTTTCTTCATATTGGTATTGGAAGATAAATGTTGATGCTTTGGCAATTCTGGAATCTCTTTGCTGTCATTGTTGGGTTTGGAATTTGTGAATATGTATCATGTTTTACTGTACTATTAGATATATCTCTATCTTTTTCTCTTCAGTTAATACAATTTATGGACAGGAGTATTTGTATTTCTCTGGGACAAAAATTTTACACCCAGGGTCGTAATGTCGCTCGTACTGTGCCCCAGTTTCGCTTCCTGACCAATGGAACCAAAAATGCTGGCCGGCAGGTATTTGGTAACAATACGTTTCGATAAAGGTCCAATTTATAAGGACCTGCACTGTTGCTTCGTTGCTTCATCAACCAAAAATGAATCAAATATCACAAACGGTTTTTTTATTGGGCTCTGAAATTATTTACAGATTCCACTACAATAGCACGCCGTTTCTCCTTTTATTTAATATTCGAACATATTAAATACTAGATGATAAATCGAGTTCATGTTCATCAGTAAAGGTATTTATTGTTATGTTGACATGTTCTTTCCTAATCATATCACTTAATGCATTTCGGGTGATAAGTCTAAATGGGAAATTATCTAGACATAAGTAAAATTCTGTTTGATGATAAGAATAAATCGATTTATTGTTATGACTTAATCGAGGTTAGTTGGTCTTCTGTTGAAATTCATTTAGGTGTCAGGATTACAGCGTTAAACACATCATTAATTACTTCTGGAACTGGAAAAATGTACGCTTTTTAATGGTCTGAATTAATCATAACATCAAATATTTAATGTAATGATAAAAAAATATGGAAGTGAACTCGGTGAATTAATTATGAGACTAATTCTGTTGAATTAATTCCGGGCGACGTTTCACTCTTGACTTCCGCATTTCACCACGTGAGTATCTGAATCCATGCAGCTGGTCGCATATACTTTACAAGTTAACCAATGCTTTATCAGCTTGTCCTGTACAGTCAAGTGTAATGTCACCCTGTGGTAAATTGATAGAAATCGAATGTATTGTGGGTTAAATGGCCTCCAAAACACCGAGAGGCGCGCTCGTTGCAGTTGCTGCCGCCATTGTACAATGATGGCGATGCATTGGTCCATTGCTGCGTAAGGAAAAGACAGAATGGTCTGGGCATTGAATGGGCATCGAAACGCTCCATGTTCTGCGGGCCTGATTTTAATGAACATATAGCCACACATGCAATGTGACAAATATGACGTATTTGTTTGTCTTGAGTCAGTAAATAAAAAATTGACGTTACAGTTAACCTGTTACTTGTTTGATTTGCGGAAACCACCGCAACTGTTCCATGTCTTGCAAGGTTTTTATGGTTTCAGCTGCATTCATTTGGAGAGCATTTATTATCTTGCTGTGGCGCGACTTGCATTTAACTTTTTCCATTCGGGTACTTATCGGTAAATGCACCTTTTCTATTGATTACTATGTAATTCAATGGGCATTCTAATTCTAATTCACATTATGGACTTCGAAAAAGAAAGTCTCTATCAGATTGACTTGAAACTTGACGGCAATGTACCTTGGGCGTGTCTCTACCAGGTTTGTTCAAACGGTTACGCTTCATTAATTTTTGGATTTTTCTATACCCTTTTTTTGGGGGGGGGGGAATCTTTGAAAAAAAAGAAAGTTTAGCATGGGAATCTCTTTTAATGTGTATAACTTAAATAAATTTGCCCAGATTAGTGTCAAAGTTGGTAGGAATGTACCTTTGGTAAGTGTCTACCTTTTTGCTGCAAGTGGTCATGATCTAGTGATTTTTTGGACCTTGACCTCATTTCCAAGGTGGCAGGACAACTGACATAAAAGCTACTGTTCACTTGACAACTTGTGATCTATTTTTAGTTAGAACCTTGATGTTGCACATGTTAATGTTTTTCTATGAAAGTCACGCTTAGACAGAACATGAGTGACTGTGGCCTCATTTCTGGGGTCACAGTGCAACATACATGAATTTTACTATTTACTATAACTGGAGAACTACTAGATCTGGGATCTTGATGTTGCACATGTTAGTGTCCTTCCATAAAGGTCAGACCTAATCAGTACATGGGTGACCTTGATCCTATCCCAGGTTCACAGACCCCACAAGTGTGATGAATCTCTAGGTAAGCTGAGCATGGGCGTGGACAGCCCTCTTGTTTACTATGATTTCTTTCTTTCTTTTTTTCTTTCTTTATTTCTTTCTCTCTTTCTTTCTTTCTTTCATTCATTGTTTCCTTCTTTTTCGTTCTCTCTTTACCAGCAAACTTGTCCGACATTTTGTTTCAAGACTATTATACGCAGAAACTTTGGCCTGATTATACTTCCAGACATAAAGTCTGGCTTTTTATAAAGACGAGCGACAATTTGGAAAATTATACGTATTAGGACTATTTGAAAATTTGAATCCTACATATCTTCAAAACTATTATAGGTAGAGGTGTCATTCCATCTTCAGTTAACCAATTTATGTCTTAAGCATGGCCAGTAATGCTCAAACAAACGTTGTAGAATTTGAATTTATGGTAATTAGGGACACTTGAAAAGTTTAAATGTTGAATATCCTTAAAATAATTACAGGTAGAAGTGCATTCCAGCTTACGTGTATAGGTTTGTGCTGTAAGCGCATCCAGTGAACTGCAAGCACGAGTTGTAGAATTTGGATCTATACTTAAGGGGACTTGAAAGATGTAAATGTTGTCTATCTATCTTCAAACCTATTATGCATAAATGTACCATTCTTACTTCACATCCTAGGTTTGTCCATCATCAATTTTGTTCAGAGGTAAGCTCTCATATACCCCTAAAGCTAGAATATCTGAACACTGCCTGACCCTATTAATGAAATTAAAATAATGCAACAAAAAGAAACGTGTACATATTTGAAATAGACCAGGCACATCCAACAGTCCGGCTGTTTTTAAAAATAATATATTTTAGTAACAAAATCTGCTGTGAAATGTTTATCTCGTGTTTTCTTTCATTTTAACAAAGCTACTAAACATGAAAAATTACCACTTTCACCCCATCTGTACATGGTATTCCAAATTGAGGAAAAAAATCGCTGAATTTCGAAGAAACCTGGAGAAACCGCAGAAAGGATGCTATAATAGTGCTCACCAATCCTGTAGTGTTGTATTAGTGATACTGTGCTTTGTGACTTTATGATACTAATAAAGCCTGAAAAGTATGACACTTTTTAGTTATGCCAAACGAAAGGCGACACAAATATATTATATGTACATGGGTATGCGTATACCCAGAGGATACTTATGGGCATATGTCTAAATTTTGGCCTGTTGGCTTCATATGGCTGGATGCCCAGGTTGACTGACGTTAGTTAAATGACGGTGCCATATCTTGTACCGAAGATGGTTTAAACAATGAAAGCGCCAGCGATTTAACCATCCTGAAGGGTATTTCCTTTTGTGAGCCTGGTTTCCCAAACCTTAGAGTAGCCGATTTTTCTTCCCAATCATTAGAGAAAAATATTGTCACCACTGTGGTATGATAAACATATTAAATATTTGCTCCTGAAATGCAGTATTTATGTTGCATTATGAAAAAGTTTTAGGTGGACGGGGTGTCGCCCTGTCCCCTTGGCTTGCCTTCATAACTTCACAGCTGTACAGAAAAAAAATGAACACGATTTATTTAAAAAAACACAGTTTGAACAAAGGCGCTACTCTGAAATGTATACAGAGTTCCTCAGTCTGAATGCATGTATGGGCAATCCAAGATATACGCCTGTCCGACCTGCTAAGTACTTCTACTAAACGTATGGGACATTTCGGTTCGCATATAACAAGATCTACATCTATGAAGAGATGGCTGAGGTCCTATTTAATGCCCGGTTATATATGGAAAGGAGACACAAGAAACAATGTCCTTTTTACTCGATTATAGTGTGGTTAATAACGATCTCCCAAAGATAAGTAAAGTACGATGCACTGATACCTACAGCCGTGAGTTCAACCGAATATTGGCACATGTGATATGACATATTTGCTGTCTACTCGGACACTGTCTCCTTGTCGACATGACAACACAAAGATTAAATCCACACATAGTGCAGTATTGAACACTGTATGGGGTTTTTGTGGCAATTATGCGGAAAACTAAATTATTTTACCCCCCCCCCCCGATCAATTGCCCTTGTAGTGGTGCTGCTGAATATAATATATTAAATAAACTTTATTTCAAGTCGAATAGGTACAAAATTAAGAACATTAGCGCCGAAGCACTATTTGTCGACCAAAATTGGTAGATGAGATAATGGAAATGAAAAAAAATATACAATGATGTGGAATGAAATCAGTATATACCCTGTCAGTAGATAATACATGGGTTGTGATTAAGCCGCCGGAGTTCTGCATTTGCACATATTGCACATAGAGCAGAAGCAGGACCGAACAAGCCATGTCTAAATTAAACCTTTGAATTTCGTGAAATCCGTGACACGTTATAAAATTAAGTTGGAATGCCCATTTAAACAAAATTTCAAATAAAATTGCTCGTATAATTGGAATAATAAAAAGGTTGCATTATTTTCTTCCCAAATGTACACTGCTCCTCATTTATAATTCCCTGTTCTTGCTCCACGCAAATTATTCTATTCTTACATGGGGATATGCCTGTGACCGCATTCTCAAATTACAAAAATCAGCTATACGTTTGATAAGTTCAGCCCAGTATAATGCCCACACTGACCCACTATTTAAAACTTTAAAGATTTTAAAAGTCCCTGATTTGTTCAAACTTAAATCTCTCAAATTCTTTTTTCGGTAATCTAAAAATGAATTACCTGGTTATTTTGATAACATATTTACTTCAATACCCAGAACACATAACTATCCCACTCGATATCGTGATGTTCCACGCTACACTATTCCAGTTCATGCATCCACCGAAAAGTGCATTCGATAGTCTATCCCCAAATTGATTCAAAACTCCCCTGTAACTGTGACAAGCAAAATCTACACTCATTCTTACTCTGGTTTCTCACGATATGTCAAAAATTTCTATATTACTCAATATTCCGAAACATGCTCCATTTCTAATTGTTTTGTATGTGGTAATCATCAATAATTTGATTGTTTGCATGAAATTGTATCACACAATATCTAAGTTGATATGTACATAAATATTAATGGTTGTTAAACATGTTTGTTACGATACAAAATGTGTAAACCAGCAAAATAATCTTTTTTAGGTGGCCCAAGTGGGAGCGGCTGTTGTTCATCCTTATGCTGGGTCATCCTGACAATTATGTTAAATGGTAGTAGCAACAATGTTGGCTTTTCTTGAATGTTTTGTTTGTTTGCTATTACTAACTAAATTGTTACATGTATCCACTTGTGTCGAATAAATGAAATATGAATCTGGTTCTGAATCTGAATCTGAATCTGTTTCAGATCAGTCGGTAAGAGATTCCACAGCTTAGGCTTTTGGTACTTGAAACTAAACATTCACCTTTTTCACCAAATTAAGACATTGTTCACAGAATCGTTGTCCTGGTATATTGTCCGTCTGGAAACACAAACTTGATCGATCAAGTTTATTTGCACAAGATTAAATACAGTTTTCAGACAAAGTTTTCACTGATTCGAGGACATATCAATGACAGATGTATTTTACTTGATATCTGCCAAGTTTGTATAACTCAGTACAATTTTGAATTTCATGGGAGGACTTGATATAATGCGCTGTGTTAGACACTCGGGTGGGGCGTGTTTGAGACACGCTATAATCGCTGACTGTAATAATAATGATTATGAAAATCGGCAAACAATATCCTTCCCTATCTATAGTCATCTGTAAGTATGCTGTAACTCTGAGACGGTTCTGTGGATGCAGGAAATTAGAAAATACCCTTGACACAAGATTAAATCTGAATAACAGGCTGAAATAAAAGTTTCCGGCGTTGCTTTAGCTCTGCGAAACTATCAACAAGTGTAGTACTCAGATTAGTCTATGTCTGAACAAAATGTGCAACAGGAAGCATGGTCTGATCACTTGGCGTTTGTATTGCCGATCATTTTCATTTGAACAAAGCCCCCTGTTCGGAGTCTGAGACACATGTTTATATCCTAACTAGCATGTGTCCCTGCGTCTGTCATACGTCACAGACGATGCGTACACCCTATGTGTAGCGCACTTTATGTTTTTGATCACTTCCAGCTATTCAACAAATTCCTATTTGCACTTGAATCTAATAGTACCACATTGTAGCGAACTCGAGGTGACAAAACATCTAGAGTATGCACTTGAAATGTTACCGTTTAAAACCATTTGTGATCACACAAATGATTATTATGAAGTCTGACAGGCAAAAAGGACCCAAATGTATTGAAAAATTCTTGAAATAAAATTTCCTTACTTTGCATATTTGCAAGAAAAAATGGAATAGGTTGTAATATATTCAGTGACGCCCCTAAGACGGTCCCACATGTTAGCTACAGCTAGTGACAGTGGCTTTTTTGAAGGGCAGTATACAGCATGAGCACTCGTTAATGTAAACTACTTAATAGATAATTAGAAGTTCTACATGCGCTGTAACATAGTGTTAAAACTTTGACCGCTTCTGCACGGTGTTCGTGGCTGGCTGAAATGACGGCGATGACAAGCGATGAGCTCACTACAGTCACTGAACTCATAACAAAAATCACTGTCGAGACGACACGCACACATTGTGACACAACGACAAAAAATTATATTTCACCAAATATACAATACAATTATGTATCGCAGACTCAGATCTTCGATGTCGTGATTATTTCTGTACTTATGGTAACCGGGATAATTGGAAATTGGATGGTAATAATGTGCGTTTTGACAAACTCTACGCTTCGAACCATACAGAACGCATTTGTGGTCAACCTGGCTATTGCAGATCTATGCATAACTGGGTGGATAGAACCGTTATCGCTGATAGCTACTATCACTACCGTGTACCCAGCACAAGGCATCTGGTGCAAGATCACAGGATTTCTTATAACCTGGAGTTGTGGGCTTTCAATACTTAGCATGGCGCTGATAGCAGTGAACAGGTATGTCTTTATATGTAAAAATATGATTTACCCTCAGGTGTTCAATAGGTGTACTTTGGCGTGTATGCTGATAGGAGCCTCGGTATGGTGTGGCATAATTACGTCCCCACAAGTGCTGGGATGGAGTAAAATAGATTTCGGGGCCCATTCTGCCACATGTGCCTTTCTGCCACAAGCGAGTTTCTCATACGTCGTGGTATTGATGGGAATAGGCGTTTACATTCCAGCGACGGGGGCACTGTTCTCTTACTACAAGATTTATAAGACAGTGAAGGCTTCGAACAAAGGTGTAAAACAGTGTAGAGACTCGGCCACGCCTGGCCACATGGATCACAGGCTGCGTAACCTGGTGGCCTTGTTTGTAGTATTCCTGCTTTTCCTGGTCTTCTGGGCGCCCTATTCCGTTGTCATTGTACTGCAGTGCTTCGGTATCCCCTCACTGACACTGACAAAAGTAGTCACCTGGATTGGAATGAGTAACTCCAGTATCAACGGCTATATCTATGGAGCTCTCAACAAGAAATTTAGGGACGGATATAAAAGATTGTTTCGGATGTGCTGCAGGAATTTTGACAAAAATGCAGAGATGAGCCACACAAATAGTGCTTCTGCAAATGGTGGACATACATGTACGACCCAGGTGAATGATATATCTCGACTTAGCACGGAGACAAAAAGCTTTACCTCTGACGAACAAAATACGCCCCCTATTTCTCATATGTAAGGATATTTTCATATGGCATACGCGAAGACGTGAACTTTTGCTTCCTGTACTGACGTGTCTGAATTTCCATTCTACAATACCCATTTAAATTTGTTAAAGTTGTTGATACGAGGCAAACTTTATCGCATTTCATCGTGCATACACAGGAAAAAACTATTGGAGAGAGTGATCAGGCTCCATGTTTCCGCTTGGAGGTAAGGGCCTCATTCATAATAGGATCCATTTTGTTGGACACAGAGATTGGTGGTGCCGTTCTTAGTTGGTGGAAGAGGGAATTCCAATTTTTTGTTTTGTTTACAGATATATCATATTGGTCCCCATTAAATTTACTTTGTGGTATGGACAGTGAGCCAATCACCGGTCCTCTTGTGTGGCACTGAATTTAAAACATATACTCTTTCTAAAAAATATAACAAGAACGCTTCCATTAGTTTAAAAAGGACTGTGTAAATACAATGTTTTGTATGGAAGTAGATGCACCACTATAATTCTGTAAAATGTGGCCAAGGAACGCTAGTTTATGCATGATAGGGTGCAGAACAAGCAATTTGCTGGGAAATGGGATAAAGGTCAGAATTGTGGTGATTATTTTGTCCAGGAATGAGGTTCTCAAATGCGTTAAAATTATCACACTGCCACCATGTTGATATACTTTGAAGCCAGCAAGTCTTCAAGCAAAAGTCCCTATAGGACCACCAAACTCTTCCAAAGGAGTGGTTTGAATCAACTCTCTGTACCATGCCCCAATGCTAAACCAATAGCTCTCTCTCTCTCTCTCTCTCTCTCTCTCTCTCTCTCTCTCTCTCTCTCTCTCTCTCTCTCTCTCTCTCTCTCTCTCTCTCTCTCTCTCTCTCTCTCTCTCTCTCTCTTTCTCCCTCTCTCTCTCTCTCTCTCTCTCTCTCACACCTCTCACACATACATAGACATAGGAGTGTGTGTACAAAGAAATGGTAAAAAGTGCTGTAGATAGTGATTCACGTACGTCTTTAGGCTGAACGTACAGTCAGCTTTGGCAAAAGGATTTTTGTAGAAGTTTGATATTTGGATTTTACATTACTTGCATGTAGAGTAGAACGAACCCTACTTTATCGATGCCCTAGCTGGGAAGGATATAATTATTATTATCATTATCATTAATATTATTATCATCATCACTACAGTCACACCTCACATTAAGAACACCTTATGAGTGGGGACACTTTTCAGAACCAATGGTGTCCATGTAAGGCAAATTTTACTGATTTATTATTATATAATGTGGTAGAAGCCCATTCGTAGCCTGACTCATGGGACTACTGAAACGTAATTTTCTTTGGTTTTGTGGTGAAGGTAACTACATACGTTATGTAGTCTGAAATATGAATACGGCGTTTGAAAATATTGATAAGACGTCAGGCTTTGTTTAGAAGAGTTTGTAGTTTGCACTTGCGATATTAAGAATAGAGTACCAGAAAACAGCCCCATTATCCAAACAGGCCATCACTAGACTGGTGTGAGATGATCAATAGGGCCTTAATGTTCTTTCCAAATGCATGCAGATTCACATTCCTGAATTTTACCGATGTTTCAAGTGGCATTTGGGTTCAATTTTTGTGCAACGATAGCCAAAGCCATAAGGGATGCGGCACATTCTTTAACCCTAAACATCCGGGGACTTTGATCTTACTGAAACTACAACACCAACTTTTCCTCTTTGTTTAAGGCCCCACAGAGAGGTTTTCTTCGGAATAGGAAAAACTTCATGGATAATATTTTCTTGAATATTCACGAAATGCGCTTGGAAACAGGCCCATGTGCGGTAATCAGAACCATTTCACATACTGATATTTATTTCAACATTACAACTTATCTTTGGTCATATTCAATAGGGATTAGTAATTTTGAAGATTTTACTATTTCTAGCAAAAACAAGTAGACATAGTTTTTAAACTTGTTAGTCAACAAATAAATGTCTTTCCAGTCTTATGTGTGCTTTGTTGCCTGTATGACAGGAGATTTTTATTTCCTATACCGACAAAGTAGCAATAGCCTACTTGTTTAGAATCAAAGGTATATCTCAAGTTTGTATTACGTATCAAATAAAAAGTTTGCAATAGATGGAATTTACGAGTTTGTTTCTGATTGTGCTTCCAATGCATTTACAGAAATGAAATTTCTTTTGCATTTCCTTTCCAAAATACTTGTTTTAAGTCCATACGATTGGAAAGTGGAAGGACTTAAATGAACTTCAGCAAGTTTTTCCACCAGAAGCGAAACTTGACACTTATCTTTTTGAAGTAGCCTGTCGAGCAACAAGGAACCATGGAGCAGTGGGGTCGAGGCCCCGACCATGCATAGCCCGGACTGTTGGCCTGCAAGTAGTTTGACACAGCCCAGTGGCACCGAGAAAAATGTGTTGAGCAACTCGCTTTATGTGCGGTAATATTGTGACCAGAGGCAGCCGAGTCTGTGGCCCACAAAGGCGCTTTAACTCGGAAAGTTAGGCAGAGCTGCTCGGTCGAACGTTTGGAATGTGCCTCTGCACCCAGTCATACTGCCCGGTCACACAATCTTGTTTTGGACAAAAAAAGTGCAGCAAATGAATATAAAAGAACTTGAAATTCTTTTTTACCGAGCCTAAGTTTACTTTTAACGAGTGTAAGTGTCTATGATACGATATATTGAAATAATACTAGTATGAAAGGGGGACATTTTCGCGAGTTCTAACTTCCATTGGCCACCCGTTATTAGCCAAAACTGAAAAAAAACACTTGACCAGAATTTTGATTTAGTTTAGTAGAGAGTCCATAATTGAAACGTTAAGATGATATGCTGTGAAATACAGACACCCTCAATCTTCTGCCATTTTTGTCCCACGCTGTTAATTGCATGTGTGGGTATGTGTGAGAACATATCGGTTACTCTGAATTAATAATTCAATGGAAGTTAATGTTGCATTGGCCAAAGGCGAGAACACAGGTCCACAGTACTAAGCTGTCTTGCACTGGTTTAAACATCGCTATGTACCCCTTTGTACATTCACATGGCCATGCTCAGTATCGCAACTCAGTATTTTCGGTCAAGAGAACAAATTACTCCTTAGAAGCACAGCGCTGTCACGCCCTTTTTTATACGCATGCGCGTAATAGTCGAGACAGACAACAGATCTACTGTATAAGGCTCTTAGTCCATGTACCAACACCAAACAAATCAGCGTCATAAGTAGGATGTTGACTGGAGAATTCACAACTCAGAACTCAGAACTGTATTTAGTTGACAACCTGTGCACAAACTGAATACCAAAGAAAGACACAAAAAGTCCAAATTCAATGGACTTTACCTTGTTGTATGCTAAAGTGTTGTGATAAGGTGATTTGATATAATATCAACACACCGTAAGATTTACCAAATATGTCAGGATGACCCCAATTAGGATTTGAATCTGCAAATACTGGGGCCACGCAGAGCGGTGTTTACAAAACTTTATGTCATGACTTGTAAAAAAAAAAACCACCCGCAGAAATACATATGAGAATATCGAGTTGCAAATATATAGCAATCATATAAGGTGAAAGATTCTGAATATTGGTTAATAAGGTATAATTTAATGTACTTAGAATATCCATCCATTGAATGTGTACTTTATCCAAAATGCAAGGAGGTGTGTTTTTGAAAAAAAGTAGGAATATGATATCGGATACAATTACTGGTTTTATTTAATTTCGAGACAGAAAGCTGTAAAATGTGTCTATTTCTTGTTTTCTAAGGATGAGTTACTGTCGGAAAAACAAACATTTTCTTAAAATATTCAGCTAATTGGTTCTGAGAATATCTGCAATGAAATTTCAGGGCTTTGAGTTTATATTTATCTTGCATTTTTAAAAGTTTTATTGATTTAAACAAAGGGTCAGTGTGGGTATTGTATCTTTCATTACAAATAAGCCGCATTGTCGATTTTTGAAGTTTGGAAATACGATCACAGGAATATCCCCACGCTAAAATTGAAAAATTGAGATGACACAGAAACAAAGATCTGTACATAAGCACTAATGTCTTCATTGGCATAAAAAAATAGGAATTCCTTTAAACATGCCTATTAATCTGGAGAGCTTGGTAGCGACCTTATCTGCACGTGTATTCCATCTTAGAGTTTCATGAACGAGTAATCTGAGAAAATTGAATGCAGTAGTTCGTGATATTGAAATAGTATTTATTTTAAAATCTAAAGTTGTACGCTGCGGAAAATGAATCACCATAAATTTCGTTTTGGAAATATTTAATGGCACGCTTTAGATATAACCGCTTGTAAATGTCACATGTAGTTCCGATATCTATTGATTTCATTTAGTATTCTCTGCATTTCTTTAGCCAAAAATCTGCTGTTTCAAATGTAATGCTTACTTTTTTTTACAGCGAATAAAACTGTTAATTTCATTGATATTCTTTAATTTTTTTCAGCCATCATTCTTCTGGTTCAAATCTAATACATATTTTTTCCAGGGAATAAAAACGTCGATTTCAGTTGATATTTCAGCCACGATTCTCGTTCCATATGTAATGCCCAATATTACAGAGAATGAAAAAAAAATGTGGATTCGTTACATTATTCCTGCCACGATTCTTCTGTTGCCAGTAGATAATAAAATAATAATAATAACATATCGTTTACTTGTGGACTCCTAAAAATATATTGTCCTGCTGGAATAATGCATGGCATTTACATAATCTTAACTCACTACTGCATGACTTTTCATTTATTTGATGCTTTTTCTAGCAGAAGATGTTTTCTAACGTCGGACACAGTTCTTAAATGCCTGGTGTATCAATATCATAACTTCATTCTACGTGGGATATGAAGACTGTCCCAAATATGGAACACTTTCTGTAGTGGGTTAAATATTTTGTAAAAGAATAACATAACCTGCACTTTTCTGTTTACTGGGACAATATATTTCAAATCATATTATAACAAGATGAGAGGAGAAAGAATCACCCTCAACCGAGTGTGTTGAGACCATCCGGTTCTCTGAACACCAGACGTTGCACTATAAACCGCCCATTGAACCTCCCAAACAGTTCACCCACATGGACCCAATTTGTACACCAGACGGTTCACTTTATAAGGTTCACTGAACCTCCCGAACGGATCCCCTCTGAACCCTAAATGAATCCCACTTGAACACCCAACGGTTCAATCAATAGGGTTTACTGAACCTCCCAAACGGTTCACCCAAGGTTCAGATAAACGGTTCACTACTATGACGGTTCACAACAGAGGAAAGGTTTACCTGTCAAACGGTTCACCTGAACCTCCTGAACGAAACCTCCTTGAAAACCAAACGGTGCACTGTTCGGACCAAGGTTCACCAAGAATAGATCCTCTCTGAACCCGAAATGAATCCCACTTGAACACCAAACGTATCAATCAATACAGTTCACTGAACTTCCCAAATGGTTCACCCAAGGTTCAGAAAAACGGTTCACCACTGTGACGGTTCACAACAGAGGAAAGGTTCACCTACAGAACGGTTCACCTGAACCTCCTGAACGAACCCTCCTTGAAAACTAAACGGTTCACTCTATGTTCTTCAGCCAAACGGATCCGCTCTGAACCCTAAATGAATCCCACTTGAACACCAAACAGTTCAATCAATAGGGTTCAATGAACCTCCCAAACGGTTCACCTAAGGTTCAGATAAACGGTTCACTCTTATGACGGCTCACAACAGATGTAAGGTTTACCTGCAAACGGTTCACCTGAACCTCCTGAACGAACCCTCCTTGAACACCAAACGGTTCATTGTTCAGACCAAGATTAACCAAGAAAACGGCTCACCTGAAACCCCTAAACAGATCCTCTCTGAACCCGGAATGAATCCCACTTGAACACCAAACGGTTCAATCAATATAGTTCACTGAACGTCCCAAACGGTTCACCCAAGGTTCAAGAAAACGGTTCACCACTGTGACGGTTCAAGGAAAGGTTCCTCTCTGAACCCGAAATGAATCCCACTTGAACACCAAACGATTCAATCAATACGGTTCACTGAACCTCCCAAATGGTTCACCCAAGGTTCAGGAAAACGGTTCACCACTGTGACGGTTCACAACAGAGGAAAGGTTCACCTACAAAACGGTTCACCTGAACCTCCTGAACAAACCCTCCTTGAACACTAAACGGTTCACTCTATGTACTTCAGCCAAACGGATCCGCTCTGAACCCTATATGAATCCCACTTGAACACCAAACAGTTCAATCAATAGGGTTCAATGAACCTCCTACACGGGACCTCCAACGGCTCACATTGAACCGACCGACACGGGACCTTAGCGGCTCACACTCAACCAACCGTCTTTTTGTCCAAACGGCTCCCATTTAGCCGACCTACACGGCCCACTTGTCCAACCGAACCTACCCACACGGGACCCCTAATCGGTTCACACTGAACCGACCTACACAGGACCCTACAGTTCATTCTGAACCGTCCATCATGTCTTTAGGCTCATTTCGAACCGACCTACAGAGCCTATCAGTCCACGACGAACCGACCTACACGGAACCCCAAAACGGTTCACACTGAACCGACCTATACAGGACCCAGCGGCTCACACTGAACCGACCTACATTACCGACCGGTTCACATTGAACCGACCTACGCGGGACCTCCAGCGGCTCACCCTGAACCGACTTACCAAGGACCTAGTGGTTCGAACTGAACCGACCTACATTACCGACCGGTTCACAAGGAACCGACCTACACGGGACCTCCAACGGCTCACACTGAACCGACCCACACGGAACCCCCCAACGGTTCACACTGAACCGACCAACCCAGGACCCCAGCGGTTCACACTGAACCGACCTACCCAGGACCCCAGCGGTTCACACTGAACCGACACCTAAGGTTCAGATAAACGGTTCACTCCTATGACTGTTCACAACAGAGGAAAGGTTCACGTGCAAACGGTGCACCTGAACCTCCTGAACGAGCCTTCCTTGAACACCAAACGGTTCATTGTTCAGACCAAGGTTCACCAAGAAAACGGCTCACCTGAACCCCCTAAACAGATCCTCTCTGAACCCGGAATGAATCCCACTTGAACACCAAACGGTTCAATCAATAGGGTTCGCTGAACCTCCCAAATGGTTCACCCAAGGTTCAAGAAAACGGTTCATCACTGTGACGGTTCAAGGAAAGGTTCACCTGGAAAACGGTTCACCTGAACCCCTGAAACGAACCCTCCTTGAACACCATATGGTCCACTACATGGTTCAACCAAGGTTCACCAAGATAATGGTTCACCAGAATGTAAACCCTCCTTGAACACCAGATGGTTCAGACAGATCCCATCCATACAAAACGGTTCACTTGCTTCTAAACAACAGGTTCACTCCCTGTTTTGAACCTAAAACACCAAATTACTGACCCCCCCCCCCCCCGGGTCAATAGGTGCTTAAATTACCTAAGCAATTCGATTCCTTGTTTCTTTTTAGACCAATCTCAGCCGAGATAACACAAACGACGTCACAATGTCAGTTCATAACAACCAATAGGAAGGCTTTTTGAACAACCTCAAAAAGTATTTAAAGGCCCACCCGCCGCAAGTTGCCCAGTTTTTTACTGTCCTCTGAAGAAGCTACACCTAAGTAAGCGAAAGCGCTCAGGACTATTTCTACAGAAGCAGCACTCAGTCAAGGTAGCGAGATGAACTAGGCAATGCAATTTAGCACCATGCAATCAAATGAGCATTGCCAATTCGTGGTAAAACATCCCTTCACCATATCCATTGAAAGAAATGTAGACTGTGAATGTTGTGTCCCAATAAAAGTAGATCTCGACAAAGTTTTAAAATAACGATAAAATTTGCTGAAGTAATTGACTACATAATATTAGCTTTTCAAGTCTTTCTACATAACTGCAAGACAAACGTCAATTATGTCCCTCCATTTCATTGCAATGCAAACGTTACACGGTAGTAACTTATCGTGAAAATCCTGAAAAACTGGTCTGCCTGAAGCCCAACTTTGCATTTTGAACTTATCATATACACCTTCTGTTAGCAGTGTGCCCATTGTTTCTCTGTAGCAGATTTAGGGGGGAAGCACCACTGGCATCATGCCGCAGCACTGATGAATAAAGTTGTGCAATGATACCGCAGCTCTGGTGGATACCGTTTTCTCAGTATCTGTGGACCTGAGGCATACCGACAGCAGTACATTTTGAATACCTCTGGATAAAGCATAAAGCTACACTCCTTCAGAATTAAAGATCTCACTTATCCTTTTGATATGTAGAGGTTCCTCTGTACAAGGTCCATGCATTGTGCGTGGCCACAGCAGAAAGATATATAGAGAATGGCCTTGATACTGATTACAATATTATATTTGGGAATGTTTGATCCATACGTTCCATACGATCCACGACCCGCATATGCTTCTTAAACGCACGTATGAGATGAGGTTGACGTACTTCAGCCTGCTGTTCTTTTGCTTTGGACCAGCGTCTTGCTCTTAGCTCTGGCATAGCCGCGGAATAGTTGGAAGCCAAAATGAGGACATTGTTATCACTCTGTTGTACTAGAACTACTTTGCCAAAAGTGTCATACCGATAGTCAAGTGCTCGAACTATTTTAAATTGATTTCACTGCATGGTTATCTTTCTGCTCGGCTGGCCCTCATGGTACCTGGCACACCAAGTTGCCTTGAGGAAGCTGTATCTGGTAGCCTCAGTGACATTATAGAGGCTGCCATAGAAAACATTGAATGATACCACTGCGGGTAGCTCTGACAGGAAGTCTTTCACCATTTAGCCGCCCACTCCCAGGTCAGATAAAGTGTAGCAGGTAGCTCTGACAGTTGTACATAGCCTCTGAGCCACCCAATTCAAGCTCAGAGAGGTGTAGCACGTAGCTCTGACAGCAGTCTATCGCCAATGAGCCACCCAACCCAAGCTTAGGGTAGGTGTAGCCACCAGGTTTAGCTCCTTGATATGGCTGGCACTGGTTCAAGTACATGTTGCTGTTGTTAAGGCACTATATTGTATATACTTATCTAACGGACTTGTCATTGATGAATTGCTTGGCACGATGGCTACTATAGTATGGTACCATGATTCATTGATGCAGAAACGTGCCGTCATTGGATAGAAACAAAGGAATCGCTCATTCATCATTTAGTGAAATGGACGGACTTTGGTCCTTTTATCTGAATTATGAAGAGCTGTATTATCGACCAGATGAGTGTACCTCTTCGTTCTTTCTATTTTTTGTCATTGCGCTCACCACAGCCTCATGCCTAACATTGAGATTGTTTTTTCAGTACATGCCATGGGGATGTTGCATACTCAGAGATGAACATAATCGCAAGCACAACTTTGAGTTCTTTGGCAAATTGAATTCTGGTTGCCCTACAGTCTTCCATAGCTTTAGTATGTTACTCTTTATAATGTGTAGAACAAGCTCCTCGTCAACAAACAGTTTGCCAAAAATTCTGTTGGATTCCAATCTTGCTTCCGTTCTTGTGATTGTTACTCCCTGGCTTTCCGTTAAAAAAATTGCTTGCACTTGTGGAATATGTTGTTTAAGCCATTTCCGCTCTCTGGGTGTATATTCATGTGTACACATTGGCTGCTGTGTCTGTACAGGAATTAAAGAATTGTATTAAATTTGGGGTTGTCTCTGTTGCTTGCGTGGGGTCAGTGTAGGGGGGGGGGGGGGGTTCTGGGGGTTGAAGGAAAGACTTTCCTTTCTTTCTGTACAGTTGACATAGGGACTTTCCTGTCTTCATCAAAAGATTCGTTACTCTGCATATCATTCATTGGCCCTTGACAAGCAGTAACAGTACCATCCGCGTCGGAACCTGAAGAGTCTTCAGAATCGTAATTTTATCCTTTCACATTTTGATGCTGACGAAAGGCTCTCCATGGGCGCCAGGGAAATGTTTTGTGACTCTGTAATATAATAATAATAATAATAAAAAAAAAATAATAATAATAATAATAATAATAATAATAATAATAATAATAATAATAATAATAATAATAATAATAATAATAATAATAATAATAATAATAATAATATGCAGTGAAACTTATGCATTTATTTGACACGATTTTACACCAAAAACTGTAAATGCAATGAATAAATACTCAGCATTTATTCTGAGGAGATAAGAAATAAGGTAATTAGCACTTCCTTAAAACAAGGATGATAAAGATGGAAATCATAAATAATTGGATGGGTGGTAAGAAATGTGACTTTATTTGTATATATATATAATTGTTGTTGTTGTTGAAGAGAGGGTGCCATTAAGTACACTGGTGTAACACCTCTAGTGCTAACGTAATTTTTTTCACCTGAATGTAAAGTGCTAATGGTGACAGTGGGGATGTGTGATGTGACATATTATGAACCAATTCCGATATCGGAAGAAAACACTCCAAATGGATATCTTGCGAATTTCCAGCAAAAATCAACTTCTCGTATAACTTTTAAGTGCCGTACAGTGTGTTCGACTTAACGTGGTTCACATGAACCCAGTTTACTTGCCTCATTTAACGGCATTCTCACATATAAGCTGCCGTCTGCGAAAAAGCGTTGTTTCAGCCAATTGAAATTTATAAGTGTGAATTCGAAAAGTTGAACTTTGAATAATTTTTCATCCGTAACTGTTTGTTAGGGTCTGGTTTCACGTTCTGACCTTGTTATGCCACTGTGCCCCGCTTCCAGAGCCTGCATTTACAATGACCGACATATTGCAGCCCACGCGTGGGCAACTGGAGAACCTTTCATCCCCGCTGCCCTTTCCCCCGCCAAATCATTGCACTGGACTCGCTGGTCAAAACACAGCAATCATCACCGGATCGTCAGCAATGTAAGACGCTAAACGGTAGACGAGTCAATGCGGGTAATTCCGTCCACCTTTGGACGCGACCGGTACCTGTGCAGTATAGATAGACCGTAACCTACCGTCCGATGTAACGTCGTCCAGGTTCTCATTTCAGCTTTCAAATTTAATGTTTAAATTGATTGCTGGTGACATCTATCGGTAAATATAACCAATACAATACCAGGATGTCACTTCGGGGAACTCCGTCCATGCTGCGGGTAAAGCCGTCCAGGACAAGGCACAGGTGCGACTTTCACCCATGCATGCCCACAGTGTACTATTGGGGTGCACATGACAATCTCAAATTCGTCGTTTACATTCATTTATTTAAACAAAGTAATAATCTGACATATTCTGACGCTAGCATATTCTAAATATCAATCATTATTCACCAAGGCCCATTTAGGCCTAGGTAGGGTCAAAGCGAAGGGTGTGATATCGCCCTAAGTTTCAAACAAGACCGTACAGGCTATTACTAAGTGATACTCGGGTGAGAGGAAGGTATGCACTGTGGTGTTTTATTACGGTTTAATAATGGTCTTCTTTTCCTTTGTAGGCATCTTGGGGGGGGGGGGGGGAGTCGGGGTCCAACATGAATGTTTGAAATAAAATCAAGCAATGCCCATGTCGGCTACAAAACATTTAAACTTAACCATGACATAACACACACATTAGCTGCCAAGCTACACAAACACGCACACACACACACACACACACACACACACACACACACACACACACACACACACACACATATATATATATATATATATATATATATATATATATATATATATATATATATGAAACAATTCAGTGTTCTTTTAACCTCTCGGCGGGTGCGTCCGAACTGGGATCTGGTAATTGGGAACCAGTGAATGGCGCACGCACGCACGCACGCACGCACGCACCCACCCACCCACCCACACACACACACACACACGCCTTTCTTGTAAGTCCTTAATTTATGTAGACAGTTGCTTGTTTACAATTTCCCGTTTTAATGGGACAGTTTTTTCCATATGATGCCAAATGTAATAATGTAGTTGGTATGTACATTGGTATATAAATTGGAAAGTTTAACAAATAACATTGATGCAATATTCATGAGACAGAATAAAGTGAAAAACATTCTTGTTAAATAATGACTGGTCAAAGTTAAAAGTTATGACTCATTACGTTTTATGTTTTGTCAATGGCAACAGTTGAGTTGGTATATACATTGGGAAGTTTCACAAATAATATTGCTGCAATATATACGAAAAAAAATAAATGAAATGAAATGAAATGAAGATTAAATTAAATAAACCTTGGTAAATAATGACTGGTCACTTGAGAATAAGGTAACAGGAACTAGGTAAACGGAAAACAAGATATCAGACGTCTTCACCAACAAACTTTAAAACTCATAACCTTTGCAAAATTAAGTTTGCCTGCAACAATTTAGTTTTTGTGATGTTTGATTTAAAATGTAGTCTCTGTGTAACGAAGAATATTAAGTTTATATGCATGGTCATTTAATATTTTCAAATGTCAGTGACATTTGGTCATAAGACGTTGTCGGTACATTTAGTACAGTTGGCCGAAAGCATGGCTTGTGCAACTGTATACAGTGTATTTGACATAATAGCTGCAAAGGTTCATGCCCAAGGTATTGTGCCGTAAAAAGTTTCTTTCACGAAGATTGCAGAAAAATTAATCATTTAACTTAGGACAGAAAAAATGGCAATGGCAAAATGTAGCCTCTGTGACAAAGCATATTTGTAAAATTACGTTCCACTTCCGCATATAACTGATCAGGGTCTGCAGTTTGAATCTTTGACGACTTATTGATCATCGAGCTGTCATTGTTTTTGACAATAGAATCAGACTGCAGCCTTCTGTAGCCAGCATGTTCATCCATTTCATACTGTACTCCAAAAGGTGAGAACTCAGTACGGGTTTGTTTGTTTTTTTAATATGTCTAGCTACATAGCTCTGGCTATGTAGCTAGACACACGGCACATTTGTTTGATAGGCAAAATACTGCTACCAATAAAAGTCAAGGTGTCATTAAATTTGGCCTTTTGAGCAATATGTGACAAACGGGCGATATGGTATGACTTGGCTTCAACTTATTGCATTGTATAGTCACTGAGTTGCACAACTATAAACATCGCGTGCAAAACATTGCATGCAACAAATAACATCATGTAGCCACTGTTGCGCAACATACAAAGTCTCATGCAACACTTTGCATGCAACGAATCACTTCGTGTATCATGGCTTATTCTACGGAATGCTCACAAGTGACAAGGGCATGAGTCGACAGGAAATCGCGCAACAAAAGTGGATATTTTCTCCAAAGATCCCTTGTTCTGTTATTACCAAAATAGGCATCAAAAACAAAACAAAACAAACAAACAAAATATGGATATGTCTACCATGTCAAGGTTAATTACAAAATTAACGGTTTTTTTCGTCACATTCATCAAATACTTATATTGACATATTACGAAGTCAGCATACTGTTGCCAACGATGATGAAAACAGGAAGCCAAAAATGTTTATCACACATTGCATCCATGGTAACATGCATGACATTTTAAGAAAATCCTAACCATTTTTCCCAACAGTTGAATTAATATGGTTAAACACACTACCATTTTGTTACAATAATTTGTAACAACTTCCCAGACCGTCGTTGTCACCGTGACAGTCGATTTCTAATCATGTGATACATTGTAACAGCCGTAGAACTTCTAGACCTATGCCTACATTTGGCTGTAACGCAAGCTTTGAAATCAGAATTATTCTTAAGATTAATAGATAGATAGATAGATAGATAGATAGATAGATAGATAGATAGATAGATAGATAGATAGATAGATAGATAGATAGATAGATAGATAGATAGATAGATAGATAGATAGATAGATAGATAGATAGATAGATAGATAGATAGATAGATAGATAGATAGATAGATAGATAGATAGATAGATAGATAGATAGATAGATAGATAGATAGATAGATAGATAGATAGATAGATAGATAGATAGATAGATAGATAGATAGATAGATAGATAGATAGATAGATGGTTTTACTGGTAATGCCTATATTGGCTAGTTCCATGAATCCTTCCACAGACCAACAGAAAATTATAAAACCAAATACTGCCCACACTGATGGGTGGGGTACGGCTTTCTCTTGTTTCATTGCAACTTCTGAATTTTTTACGTCCGACACGCAAGTTTTGGCGAAAAGTCAATCATTAAACAGCCATCTACCAGTAAACCATTTTTCATTATTTGGATTGATCACATTTCCGAGCACCTTGAAGGGCAGTTCATTAGTTTCTTGTGGCTAAAGTACAGAAGTTATACAATGCACATGGGCCCTAACTTGGGAAGGGCGGGCATCACTGAGCTTATGGAAAGATCGAGATCACAATATTCGTTATACATATATATGTTTTGCCAATCACTATAATAGTAAAACCGGGAGAAAAGGATCACTTTTCAAAAGTTAATATGAAATTACGAAAAATTGCTTCAAATCGCTTTACTAGTCAATAAGAGAAGTGGTGAACACAGATGGTAATCAAGTAAAATTTTCTATGTCAACCATACAACTAGGTTTGTTTACCACCCAGCCGAGGCAGCTTGCAGACTCTTACGTATCTTATGGCCAAAAGAACTAGTCATAACTTAAGAGCAGGAAGGATCAACGAAAATAATAAACATAACAAGTGTTAAAAACGGATCAGAGCAGATCCTTTACACCCGATCCGTTTTGCCCAACAGGCATCATGAATGAAGCCTGCCGTTGGTTTTAGTTAATGTTCAAGTCTGCGTGTTACCAATATTCCACGATACAAACTCGATGCCCACTTCTTCATAGAACTCTTAATCATTTTACCTAACGAGATCTACTAACGAAAAATTTAACATCTCTAGCCAACTTTCGCTGAAGAGATGAATAAAAATGATTTGTAGTGCCAAAATCTAATCATGTAAAAAGTTTTTCCATTTCTATTACCTCTATAGCCTGGTGACCTGATTCTTTGAGTTGCCAGTAAAAAAAATAATAAAAAAAACTTGAATGGGCAGATTTGCAAGCAAATCTGGCTGGATGTCAATTGGAGCTTATTTTAAAACCCCGTTCCGATACTGTTTTATGACATCATCATTCACGGGGTATCAGGTAAAATCTGCAAAACAGTAGTAGAAGAGTAATCAGGTAACAGGTGTATTGTCAATCGATGCAATGTGATTGGCTTATACAACTGCCATTGTTTTTTCAGCCAATTTGCTGAATAGGATTTTTATTTAGTTTTTTTTTTTTGTTTTTGTTTTTTTTTTTGTTTTTAGATTTTTTACCCATAACATAAATTATGTATAACATATCAATAAATCCACTCCAAGTGCACAATTTCAGCTATGGGTTTCATAGTAGGTAAAATGTCAATGTTGTTACTTGCCTAATGGCTGAGAAAGAAAACCTCTTTCACAAAATGTGGCGGAAAGATATTAAGAAAGAAAGAAAGAAAGAACATAGAACACTCACAAAAACAATATGTCTGGGTTGACACCCGGGCTTTACATAGAGTGGGTGAGTGGTTTAGAAGATTTTTTCAGAATTGCCCCAAACAAGAAGAAAAAAATTATTAAAAATCCCCAAATAGTTGAAGAGTAACCATTTTGATAAACTTGGTAGAAACGTACCCAAGATACATCCCCACCAAGTTTAAAATAAATCTGGTAGACGGTTATTGAGAAGAAGTCTTTCATGTGAATAGTGGACAGATGGGCCATAGACCATGGACCATCCTATAAGCTCCGTTGACTGACAAGTCGCCTGAGTTAAAAATCTGGTACTTTCACTATCTGGCCAACCTTCTCAGATTCATTTTTGACCAGGGGGTGAGCTAGCCGCAAAGGCCAGTGCTACCACTTTATCCATTACCTGAGAGCGACTTCAGTGTCTGATACAATATCCCTATACTAGGGTCCACCGCCGCCCGCAACTGGTAACTTGAAGGTGTAGTATTTACATTTTTAGGTACTGGTCACACCAGGTAACTTCAAGTTGCTGTATTTACATTGGTAATGCTCACACTGGAAAAGTCCCTATACATATATATGGTACATTACATTCATTCAACAAATCAGCCTCCCCTTAATACTTATATATTTTGGATACTACCTCTCCAAAAGATCAAACTGGGACTGAAACACACATAGTTGGCTGCTATTTTAAAAATTGTGGATCCTGCACCTAATGGTTTGTAAATGAGGATAGTAAAGGGATGAACGTGGAGAGGGTTATAATACACGAGACCAAAAGTGTATATTTTGCAAATATTTCAGACCATCAATAATGATATGATGGGCCTATATGCTGTGGCTGTGGCATCCAAATCAAATGTGGTTTTGTGCGACTGTCCCATAATGCATTGCAGCATGCTCAAAATGGCACTTGCCAAAACGTGCATGATTTGCCATGGTATCGTGTCACATTTTGATGCGTTACAACGATGATAACTTCTTCAGACACAACTGAGCGGGCAGCTTACAGTTAAGATAGTAAGTCATGATTTAAAAGTACTTTAAGGACCGTTTGCCTTGATCACTAGTAGAATGGACACTTGGAGATTGGCGAAATATTATTATAATGATCAATGAATAACCTTGGCTGTGGAGCTATGCAATTCAAAAAGCCAATGCCCCAGTAAACATTAATTGGGTACCAGGTCATGTCGACCTTGAACCCTACAAAATGGCAGACCAGGCAGCCAAAAGAGCAGTTAAGTCTGCAGATAATACGAGACTGCGGCACACCATAACTTTTCAAGCAACAAAAAAATCTGTGAAAAACACCATCTGAAAAAAGGGACAGAGAGCTTGAGATAGAGAAGCACGAAATTTCTGCGTGCACTGTTACCTTCTCCAAGTCCCAAAAAGGAAACACAAGTACCACACGAAAAGAAAATCAGAGGTGGAACGTCTAACACTATTCACTGGTCACAAAGAACACTAAAATGGTCACATGTTTAAACTGGGTCTTGCTGACGGTCCCTTCTGCATCTGCGGTCCAAATGGGCAAAATACCCTTTCACGTCTTATAAAATCCCATTGTGTGCTGTTCTGGTTACTTTGAGACTATTTAGCCACCCAGGAGGTTACCTTATATCATCATCATCATCATCATCATCATCATAGGGGCTATGCTGTTTCACCAAACAACTGTGGCTATGCTGTTTCCCCGGCCCAAGTTAACCCTCCAGACAAGTTAAAATGAAATGCTGTACAAGAATTGACTTCACTGCAAAATAACAGTACAAGACGTCGACGGCCACTTTCTCGGTAACATATTTCAGCCAGGGTCGATCATTTTATTTATCAAAGAAAGGCAGCTTGATAGATTTGTGTGTGTGTGTGTGTGTGTGTGTGTGTGTGTGTGTGTGTGTGTGTGTGTGTGTGTGTGTGTGTTATAGAATTTACTTAGGGTCGGGCCATTTTAGGAAGGTCGGTCCCGTTACCGGAACCATACATATTATTTTGTTAGGTCTTAGGTAGCTTGGACATTTGTGAAACATAATTTATTTAAAATTGATGTTTTTTTACCCTTTCACACACTACCTCCTTTCACGTCAGTTTCATATGTTACCTGGGCACAACCGGAGGCACTTGTGAACAAGAAAAATGTGCCATGAACACAACAAAACAGTCGCTCTCTGTTCCTACATTGTAGCAACAGGTGGCGGTAGTATGACTGATTCGACATCGCACTTTTCGGCAGTGATATTTCATGTAAAATGTATAGGTTTATTTGTCCATGCAGTATAAATAATCATTCATAGTCGTTTACGGCAAGTCAAAGTGTTGAAATCCGCAGAAATATTTCAAGTTTCCACAAGTTTGCGTTCCTTTAGGGCCATGTTTGTTTAGAAATGTCTGGAATGGTTGGTACCGTGGGAAAAGAACAAAGTATGTTTTGGTATACTCTCGTCCGATTGGCTAAATTTGATGTGTGTTGATATTTCCCGCCCTATACATCAGTCACATTTGACGATAATATCCATATTAGAAACTCATTAAAGGTTACGGAATCATCGATCCAAATATGGTACTTCGGGCTGCCAGCGATAACCGAAAAGGACTTCCATTTCCGATAACTGCAGAGCAATGCATTGAAACCAAAAAAAATGGATGCTGTTCCTCGATGAACTTTCCAAAACGGGCAAGATAAATGTGACGCAACAAGTTTATTTTTGCGGTCTATTATTAAATTTTGACGGAGAAACATTCAACACACTATACCAAAGGGGAAAGACGCATAGACTTTATTGAACAAAACATGTGGACATGAGCTGCAGAAAGAGTCAAATCTGTTTAATATTACGGGTATGCACTGTGAACAGCGTAATGATGATCGATGGTCTTCTTCGCACGATCAATTATGTCACCCAACAAATTAACGCTCAATCCCGCTTTTTAGTCACAAAGTTCGCATGGCGATTTGGAAGAAATGATGTAAAAATGCCTACATCAGCAGATGGTTTTCATGATTTTCCTATAAATGACTTGATAAAGAAAGGAAAAACGACTTCCATACACCCTATTCAAACGTCCTTGCCATATTTGGAACAGTACGGACATCTGGTGACAGAGACGGGAATGAGGCTGTGGTGGACACCAATTCAAGCCCCCATTCACTAAACTTCCATGTTAAATTTGCTTACATTGTTAGCTCATCTCTATTATTAAAAACACTTTTGAAAACAACCATTGTGTCTTTCTGATAGGAAAACTGTAGCACTACGACATAAGCGGAAAATCTTCAGTGTTTTGACTCTGCCTCATTGCAGCTGATATACATCTCACCGCAGTTTTGATACCCTGCATAGCTGACCCAAAGCCAGAATAACGTTGATTATCTATACATTCTAGGAATTTCAAGCAGCAACAGTTTAATAAAATATGGGGATTAAGGATATATAATTAACTGTCACAGGTATATTTATTCTAAAGCTCAGTTGACTTGTTAATGGAGCAAAAACTGATCAGTGCAGACCTAATTTTCTGATTAGGACTAAAAAATCGAAGACGCGTGAGTATGGGACCAATTTTTTTATATATATTTGATGTCCCAGGTAGTACAAATTACACACCCAAATGAATGACTGGTTCCAAAATATGAATTCTACAGATTATTTTTGTAATAAGATGATATAAAACATGTTGCCGTGAAAACTTATTTCACGTTAACAGACTGCATCACAGTATTTTTGGCAACAAGGGATCAAACACCAAGGACCGTTTTTTTCCCTTCACTGTTGTGGTCCTAGAGTTGTCCTAACAGGATAACACAATGGGTGTATTCAAACGTGTTTTTGAATGATAGATACGAGCTTGAAAAGTAAGGCACTCCCCCCCCCCCCCCCGCCCACACACACACACATTCTGCTTTCTGCCACAACAGGGTAGTAGTGTTCCAAATATGGCAGAGACTTTTAAATAGGGTGTATGCATACATTGAAAAAGGTTGTGTTCAGCTCAAGCTTCAAGTGCTGATTAAGCACTTGCGGGCGCCAATGGAACTTTTGAAGAGACTAGGCTGATTAACGGGAAAACTTTTAAGGCCAACCATCATGCATGTGGGACATCCGTTCATAAGATTTTTTGCAGTCGCAGACTGGAAGTTCCGAATTTTCAAGTTGGAGCATAAGGTAATGAGTTTATGGATTTATAATATAAATAGTTATATTTCCCATACAAACCCAAGTGTTATGGTAGAAGGCTCCCTTCAGTCGCTATTAGCGACTGATTCCCTTCTTATTCCTACAGAAGACTACTCAGTATCCAGTCCATGGATTTGATTTTCATCGTTGCCCCTGAGCACTGCGTATACGTGCACTTCAACGGCGCCATGATTCTTTTAAGCATCCCCACAAATTTCCTTACGTTTATTTACACCAAAGTCGTAACTGGGCTTTATGCATATGGAACGATATTAGGGCCGTAATTCCATTACGCCTTGTGGTAAATTCTTTTATGCCTAGTGTTACATTCTGTTGTGCCTGATGCTGTATTCTATTGTGCCTGGTGTTATATTATGTTGCTCTTGATGGAATTATCGATTTTGCGTTATTCAGTATTGCGGTGTCGTTAATAATTTCTAAATTCGGAATTTCATACATAATATCCTTGACGCCATGTTCTCTTATATATTGTGTTGTAGTGCATTATTCTTGTTGCGACATATCATTCTTTATTGCTTTGGAATTGCCTCAAAATGTAAAATATGGTATCATGATCAAGCCAAATTAGATTTGTCAAAATACATAATAGCACTTGCAACGACGCAAAATGAAAAGTATCCCCAGGAATGATAGAATTCAGGGCCGTAGCCAGCCTTCTTAAATAGAGGAGGCAAAGGGTACTAGTGGGGGCAGGTTTGGGAGGGGGCGTGTCCCCCTCCCAAGACTGAAAACTTTTGAAAAGTGGCACATAAAATGGTGGAATTTAGTGGGTTTTGAAGGAAAAAAAGACTTCATACATAAGTAAATTCTCAAAATTTTACTTTAATGTGACTATTTTTGATCTTTTTATACGAATTGAATTTGGTCCTACAACTACTAGGGCAAAGATACAAGTAATCATTGAAAAAAGTACGCCTGCTGTGATGCTCTTATCTTCTATCACTATGAGTGACTCAAAGTCTTAGTTACAATAGGGTCTTTTTGTTTTTGTTGTGTATAATAACTTAAACTTAACAAGTCTTGTTGAGGCTAAATAAACTATTTCTATGCTAACTCCTAACATCATCAGCCTAAATTCAGAGGAGGCAAGCGCCTCCTCTGCCCCAGCCTGGCTACGGCACTGGAATTACAATCTACCAAAAGGCAAAATAGCACTTGCAACAAGGCAAAAAGCAAAGTATCCCCAGGAACGATAGAAGGTACAATCTACTACAACGCAAAATACAATGTAACATCAAGGATCAATCGCAATGACATCTCATTTGACATTGAGCACAAAGCTCCAAGCACAACGGTGTGAGGCAAGATGACATTTACCACATAGCACATTACGCGCAGCAGCCACGGATCATTTACTCAAAGATGAAGTGGCAGTTTCAAATCTTGCCACCAGGCGGCGACCAGACAGTTACTGCTCCCTGGTTGAACATTAAATCTCTGATTATTTGGGGGTCTACACACTTATATGAACAAGCATAGGGGCCTATTTACATAAGGAGTGACACTACCGAACTAAGTGCATTATCCGTGATTATCATTAATGAACCTCTATCCTCATTATGTCTGGGTGCGCACCAAGACATTTTTTTCTGAGAATTCTCTCTCTCTCTCTCTCTCTCTCTCTCTCTCTCTCTCTCTCTCTCTCTCTCTCTCTCTCTCTCTCTCTCTCTCTCTCTCTCTCTCTCTCTCTCTCTCTCTCTCTCTCTCTCTCTCTCTCTCTCTCTCTCTCTCTCTCTCTCTCTCTCTCTCTAAAAGCGTGCAAGTAGGGGACGTTAGAGCAAGTTGGACAGTTTGACGACTGCACCAAGCAAGACAGCAATTGATTTAACTTGCACTGGAACAGCATAGGGTGGCTCTCCGGCGAGCCGCTGTTCCATGGTAGCGCACAATTAAAAAAATCTTTCCCAAGGGAAAATGATAATGTCTTTCAATCGTGATAGAAGGTGTCATCTTCATCGAGATTTTAGTTGACATTCAATGCTTATATATATACTTTTTCTGGCATATTTTCCAACGTTATTTTCGCGGTCTTCATCACGTACATATGTTTATGAAGTTTTATTCTTCACAAAACGTTATTTGTACATATATAATAACTGAGATACTAATGAGCTTCACAACAAAATTTTTACAAGTAATGTTTTGAACGAGGACCTAATATTTATGGTATACGGGTGATGGTAGATTTAAGAATGACAAGACATTCCAATTTCAAGTACTATATACTGTACAAAAGAGGTAAGCACCGTCCCCTTAAGTAGGGAGAGGGCTTAACGTTTTTGTACAGTAAATTATAACAGTACTGACAGTCAATATTTTTCTTCAAAACAGCACTGATGAACTGATCAGTTTTGAAAAAAAAAATAGAAGTTACACTTTCTTTACCTCTTTAATTGTGGCGTCTGGAGCATTCACATACTTTGCAGTCTGATGAGCTTACCTGTAATGTCCTTTTACTGTCACTAATGTAAACACAGAGCATTCGAATGACAAATACTTAAAAAACAAACATTTATCATCGCAAAACCGTTACAAGGGATATAAAAGTTGGTGTATTAAGTTGATATCAAGATTGGTATATTTTCCTTACTGCTACAACCACATTAGATTTGCATCATGGGTACGATTTCAAATGATCCTGCATTTTAAGACAAGACAATGAAATCGTGGAACAACGCATTTTGTCACATGTACACTGCTGACGTAATTTACGTTTCCAATTAAACCTGTGCCAAAAACAACCGAGTCATTTTCCTGCTCGACGAGCAGAGTTAATTCACAATGTCTTCATCTTTCAGCTATCTCATAATTGTGTTTTTATATCCAAGTGATTTGGTTTGTCTTTGTCTCAACCGCACCATCGTCCTAAGGTGCCCATAAATTTGAAACCATTATTGAATTGTTGTATTTACTGTGGTGCGACCCCAAAATAAGCATTGAAACATGAATTGGCCTACGTGGTAAAAAAAAAGTCAAGCTCGTGAATTGAAGTTTGCTCAAGGAAACAAACTCGGTTACCATAATATAATCGCTTCAGGTTAAATATGACACAGAATTAATATGACACAGAATATTGCATGATTTTTATAATCATAGCGACGGAACCCCAATGCATGCACGCCTCGGAGACTTCAACGCTAAACTGATGACACCCATGCATAAAATTTCTGCAGTTAACCGATTTCCTGATACCAATATTCGTTATATGCAAGCAATATCACTCGTTCACATTTAGTTCCGCGTTATCTATCTGAAAAGTGAATAGGGAGCGGGAGGAGCACATATGATCTCCCAGGAGTCTCTCATTTGCGTTTCTGAAAATGGCAACGTAATAGCTGATGTGCCGATGCAACCGCACTTCGCTCTTCATCTGGACAAAACATGCGTCGACGACAGTAATGTAAGTGTGTTGTGCACCGTACGCTTGGAAGCGCACTGAAACTTTATTCAACATGGTAAATAACAGATAAGGAACACATACATGTATGGTTTTACCATATTCGAGTAAGGAATATGTCCTGCCAGACGTTGCACACAATCGCAAGTCCATGTATAGATTGACTCAATCTGCCTTGCGCTAGGCAAAACGTTTGCAAACGTTCTGGAACTTGTATTTGTTTGAAGGCAAGCGCTCTGGTACACTCAACACGCCTCACCTTTTGCTTGGTTTTTGTATGTTTCTTTCCGTTTTTGCCTCCCTTCGCCTTCCAGAACTTCAACCTAGGTAACTCATCATTAGTTGACAGGGGTATTTTTTGCAATGTCCAGAGTCTCAAATGGACGCAAGGAACAATGTATATTTGGTGTCTTAAATAGGTTTGTGGTTGTGGTGCCGAACTACCGATGGCGATTCACATTCAGGAAAGAAAAAGTGAAGAAAAAAAAAGCTCTGTCACAAACTTAAAGGTATCTGCTATGCCATTAAAAACATGGTTTGTGGCGTCTGTTGTCAGTGGCCTGTCATCCAGCAAGCTCTACAATACTTCCGTACGCATTGCCTCTTAATTTGAACACTAAAAGGGCCAGATGCAAACATGCAATTAGTGGTCATGCGTCCTCATTTCTGGTTCTTGTATCTAGACTCCCAAAATGGCGATTTCTGTTATTCCTGTCCATGCGTGCAGGCTTTTGTAAAAATACAACAATGCACTCTTATACATGCTATTGGATAAATCTGTTCAAACAGGAAAAAAAGAACCTTTGAATTTTAAAAGCATTTCATAAAATACACAGTCATGAATTGAATCTCGACGATAGCAGAATTTTCATTGTGTAAGATTGAGAGTGAAATAAAAACGGGGAATATACAATTCTTTGAAAGAATCATCTCAGACTAAGTTGATAGTTTCACGAAGGACAAGCTTATTCAGATCTATTTACAGTGGACCCACAAATGATGGTCTACTTTATAATTGTCAGCACTTTCATTCGAACCTTTGGACCAGTCTCGCTGGACTGTCTGCATGAATATTATGCTCCGACGTGTTACATAACTACACATGATGATGAATTTCAAAATGACCATCTGAAGATGACCCCTCTTATAGAGCCACTTTTTGGCAGCATTTTGGCCGGCCTGAAGAAGCTTTGGGGGATCACTGTAATGTCTCGACGAGACCATGAGTCAGTCAGGCCTGGTAAATTGACACAGATGGCTGCATATTGAAAACCATTGTTGCAGACCAGCGTGGTAACTAACCACCGCTTTTAGACCCACTTAACGGAGAATGTGGAGAAATGCATCCAACACGTTTCGAGAGTACCTGACAAATGGCAATGGATTTCACGTATCGAAATGTAAATATGAATGACAGACGGATAGGAGTTCGAACCCTTTACAAGTCACTTAATGTTAACAAATAAAGTAAGAAAAGAAAAAATAATGTGCAATACAAATTCCTGGATTTTCGACTACAGACTCTACAATCCCTGACAACATGAACAACGCATGCTGCGCCCACGCAATCCGAATCTGCTGACAGGTCTGTGCTCGCCCATTTTCGAAGCGTAATTGCGTCTGCTTCGACCAAACCAGGACGGTCACTGCACGCACGTGGGGGACAAAGCCAAGTTTGACAAAAGAAAGCTATTGTTGACCAATTACATGTAAGACAATCTCGAGCGTTTGTTATGTCTGGAATGTAGCACCTCGTTAGCCTTTTGCAGGTGAGCTTTCAAGAGCAAGTGAGAAGCTTGACCTGGGAAACAACGCTTCAGTACGATCAGCACACGGAAGACTTGCATGCATGACCGTTAAATGCCCTGTGCCTTGGTCTTTTTTTTTTTACCAAAAGGCAATGACAAATGGGTTAATTAAAAAAATATCTCCAGCACGTTAGTCTCTTTAGACCCTCTTCAGAATTCCCACACGCAAGTTTGGGCTAAAAGTCACCAATTTGACATAGAGCTAACATAACCATAGCAATAAACCACAGTTCAGTATTTGAATTTATCACATTTTCGGTCACCTTGACGGGACAATTCATAACAGTTTATTGTGCCAAAAGTATACAAGTTATAGAGTGCACATAACGCCCTAACTTCGGAAGGGCAGGCATCATGGATCACTTGGAAAGATCGAGATCAGAATTTCCACAAAAAAATGCTTGCATGCGTTTATTTAGGCCTATGATTATATTCATGTTAAATTGTCCACGGTTTTGCCAATGGCTACTATAGTGAAAAAGCTCAAAAAGGATCACTTTTCAAAATTTAAAATGGGATTACGAAAAAATGTTTCAAATCACTCTACTACAGTTAAAGAGGCGAAAGAGTAAAGTTCAACGCAGATATCGATCAAGTAAAATTTTCTGTATCAACCATACAACTGGATTTGTTTGCCACCCAGCCATAACAGCTTGCAGACCTAAGTATTCCATGGCCAAGTGAACGAGTTATGAGTCAAAGGCAGGAAGGATCAAAGAAAATACACCCGGTCCTTTTGCCCGACATGTATTATGAATGAAGCGTGCCGTCGCTATTAATTAGGCCTAATGTTCAATTCTTGAGTGTTACAAAAAGTCCAAGATACAAACTCGTCGCCTACTTCGTCATAGAAGTCTAATCATTTTACATAACCAAATCAACTTACGAACAAACTTCACGTCTCTAGTCAACTTTCACTGAAGGGATCAATAAAAATAATTTAAAGTGTTGAAATTTAATCCTACAAATAAAATGTTTCCATTTCTACTCCCCCTATAACCTGGTGAACGCCTTCTTTGAGTGAGAAGTACAAAAACTATTAAAAAAAATAAAATAGATTAAAACAACTTTATGTGATCCGTTTCACCTGCAAGATTTGTGTTGCTGGGCTGTTCTACACAACAGGTCTGAATTAGTTAAAGTTTGTAGACAGTAGGTAGGCCTCCAAGACTACATGTGTATATGCATGGTTTCGAAAGTAAAGAAGAAATCGCTTTCATGCATCTATTTGCACTCTTGATTGAATTAAAAAATAATAAAGTAATTAAAAAAATCACGGTGCCACCTGCTGATTAAGTTTAATTGAACCATACCCAAAAATACATGTATAGGCCTACCTTCACACCAGGTCTGAAGAAAGCCTGGACAGCCGGCAATTTTAAAAAGGTAAAAAATTACGAATGCTTACAATAGAGGCCAAAGTGCAGCGCTATCAATAGATTTACGTCTGCGGGTACACAGATGTGTCCCCACGCAATTTTGAAGCAATTGACTGAGAAGTTTCAGAGAAGACGCAATTTAAATGTTTTCTCGAATGGAAACAAAATTATTAATGGCCTGCAATCGCAATAGTGATCGTAGTAGTAAAAAAATCAGTAGTTGTGGTAGTAGTAGTAGTAGTAGTAGTAGTAGTAGTAGTAGTTGTAGTAGTAGTAATTGGTATGTGCCCTATATAACCACCTTCGTAGAGGGCCACCCGCGACTTTCACCTAGTTAAAAAGATTTATTCGACAGTTTCAAGAAGTCAAAATGTTATTGTTGACGTTTTAACGAATACAACAGACGGACCACAATCTTACAATTTGCTGACCGACAAGATGCGTTCAAGCACAGCAAATTAGGCAACAGGAAATCTGCTGTCGGCTGCTTGGCATATATGTAAAATTTATGGGGAACACAGAGACATTCTTTCCTCCAAGTGAAAAAATAAACCTGGGTATTTTGTTTGTTGGGGGGAGGAGGAGAGGAGGGATGAAAAACTTTCATCTAAAAAGTGGAATGTAGGCCTAATTAAGTTTGCGAGGACGTCCATCGCCAAGCAGGTTTCACGACTACACTCTCATCTGCCTGACTCGAATGCTGAATAATGCTGTATTCATCCTATACTCAGGTGCTCCTGAGTCTATTTCGCATAAAATATACACAATAATAACGGTGTACAATCAAGTTTGGGTATCATACAACGATGATCGCACCGTACAGCCCACACATACGTTCCCTTTGTGCTGACATTTTTTTTTAAAATGTGTGCTGGCATGCCGAAAAAATAATGCCAGGATGTGCGTACATCCTAGTAGAGCCAGGCGAGAAAGTAAAAGCCGATGCCACTGGTATTTCACGGATAAAACGCATATATGGCGAATGGCTGGTCGCATTTTGTTTATAGCCAAAAGCATTTTGCTCATAGCCAATCGCACCATGCGCTGTGTGCACTTTGTGATCAATCATTGGCCAAATTCATTATGCATGTCACCAAAAGCATTGTACCAATGGCGAGTCGCCAGATGCTTCTGGGAGTGGGAGCATTTGGCGATACTTTTTTTTTTTCTGGCATGCGCCAGATTTTATGCCGGCGTGTTTGACCACGCTTAAAAATAATGCTAGCACGTCGCGGGGGGTTGAATCTATGTGTAGGCCGTAGGCCTACATGTACTGTAATTTACAGCATTTACATATCATTAATGGTCCAGAGCGGATGATCCAGCCAGACGACAGCTCACTGGCTTCGCCAGCTCGGTAATCTTCACTTATGCATACACGTTACCATGAAACCGTGCATTGCTCGGCAATATGTAATGGGTGTAGCCCCCCAAATAGGAGCAAAGCTTGTCTCCAAGAGCGAATGTGGAAACACTAGAAAGGATTGGAAGTGCCACACGGGAAACACCCTATCCATAGCCAAGGTGAAAACGAGGTGCTCAATCATTCACTCGTGCATCAAGTTCACGAAACTTTGCAGCGCATGCAAATCACATAAAACACATAAATTTCAATTGATCATTTATTTATTCCGGTTTTTGTGAACCTGTTTTGTGCGGAATATAAATGAACCAATTGACACGGGCCGTAGACGGAGCACCGTGTTTTTTCCTGGGCCAGGTCTGAGCAATGCAACCAATTAATGAACTCAACTGAAGTTCTGATCAGTTGTTGGTTCTCATACAGCGTTTGGTTACTGGCCAATTAGAACCAACAATACACTGATCGGAACGCATCTAATCAGCACATGGGCCATAGGAATGGCGATTACCGATGACGGCCGCCATTACCAAGAAAATCCAAAACCAACCCCGGCAGCTCAGTGGCTTTGCCAGCTCAGTAATTTACTCTTGTACAAATACACATTACCATAAAACCGAGCTTCTCTCGGTAATATCTAATGGCGTGTAGTCCCAAAACCGATCGAAGCTTGTTTCCAAGCGCGTGTGCAGAGACACTAGGAAGGGATCGGAAATGCCACATGGAAATCACCACACAGTGAAAACTAGCTCACGCACCAAGTTTAGAAAACTTCACAGTACACACAAATTACTTGAAACACGTATTTTAGTTTATGATTTATCTATTCCCATTTTGTAAAACTTGATTTAGGCAGCATTTAATCATTCAACCAACTTAAGTTCATTTAATTCAACCAATTGGTCCTGGGCCAGGTCTGAGCAATCCAGCAAACCAATGAACTCACCGGAAGTTATGATCAGTTGTTGGCTTTCATCGCTTGGATAGTGGCCAATTGGAACCAACACCTGATCCGAACACATCCAATCAGCATAATGGTCATACCAATGACGGCCGCCATTAGGAAGAGAATAAAAAACCCAACCCCGGCAGATCGCTGGCTTGGCCAGCTGGGTAATTTACACTTATACATACACTGAAGCGGCCGAGCTGCTGGGTGCAATGATGGCTCCACAGTGCCAGTCTGAGTATGGCATCATTGTTCTTCGGCCGCGTCCAGCAGTCTTCAGTTAAAAGTTGGGTCATTACTTATCCTTCAACCCGCCACCTGCGGCGTGGTAATCTAGGAGGCAAGTGTGCATTTATTCAAAATGAACATATATTCAAAACATTTACATATATGTATATATATATATATATTTATATATATATATATATTTATATTCATGCATTTAATGTATACATATGCAATTTTAAGTAACTTTTCGGAGCTCCTAGTCTGTGTATTTTTACCTGCATAGCTATTCTGTATCTTGTGTTGTTCTGTGTATCTTGTATATACATTGTGTGTCTCCGTGTCAGGAAAACCCCTCAATTATTCGACTTGAGCACTATTGGGCTATCCAGTGTGAAATAAATATGTTTAAACTAAACTAAACGTTACCGTAAAAGCAAGCTTTGCTCGGTTTAAGTGGTAGTCTATTTGATGCCGAACGAGTAACATTATATATATATATATATGTATGTATGTATTCCCGGAGTCAAACACATCCACTTCGTCATTGCTCAGTTGTAGACGACACAAATTTGATCCTTCTCATGTGATGGATTTGTTTGGGGTTTTTTCCATTTCCTTTCACGCAAGACTTGGTAAAAATGTACATCAACCTTCTTTCGGGAGCGAGGGCAATGTCGGACTCCTTCACATGAAAGGCATCATTGGGCACCCAGGTTGCTAAACTTTTGAGTATATCCAGTAAAATAATAATATTACCCTTCCTTATGCATATTTCTGTTAAACACACTATCAAAACAGGGCCAAACACCCTCACACGTCTCCGTAATTACTGTTTTATAGCTTTCAAAATGATTCAATGTCTTTGTTTGGATACGCCTCATCTACGCAGCTACCAAGACCAGTGGGCGGCTGACCTGTGATCTCTTTCAGTAATGTACCACTGTTTGTGACAGTCCAAAGCCAGCTTGCAATAGTAGGGTGTAAAACGAAACGAAAAGGAAAAAAAATGATGTCAATTTATCTTTGTCGTTAATATGGACCGAGAGAATAAGTCAATGAGAGGAAAATATTTACCAGAGTTACATAATGTATTCGATCTGAAATAAAGGTTCATAAGCACATGTGCTGATGCATACAGAAACGTAAATTACTGCCCCCCCCCCCCCCCCGCCAGCTAGGGTAGTAAGGTTTTTGCCGGGGAGGGGTTTTGATATTGAAAGGCATTCACAAATGCAAACTTTTACATACCGTAGGCGTAGCTGTTTCCGTGAATGCTAGAATTTGAAACGCTATAAGACCAAGCCTGTCCAAAGCAAATTCAAATTTGTTGCATGCATGCTTGTTTTATCATTATTGTTTTTTTTGGAGGGGGGGGGAGGGGTTGGGTTGGGAGGGGCATTTTTTTTAATTTTTGGGGCTTTTGGCGGGAGGGTTTTAATGAAGTCTTCTAATTTTTTTATAGGAAATTTCTCTTTTGTAACGAATTATCATGGCCCAGGCCTAGTACTACTGACGGCAGGTTTCTGGGTGGCTGGCTCATGTCTGTAAGGCTCAATGGTCTCTTCCTCTGCTGTTACAGCTTTTCGAACCACATGAAAAACTCAATTCAGACACTCTGAAATAACTATGCTGTGTTGTATTAGCCATGACTCTGGGCTAACTGAAGACATTCTGGGTTAACAATGCATTGAACCCAGCCAGCAGGTTGCCTTTGTGACGTCACCAACACTTCCCCACATCGGGCGACGATCGAAGAAAATTCCTGCGCTTTCATGTAGCAAATATGACGCACAAAAAAAAGACAAAAAAAAAAAAAACTTCTTTCCTCTATATCCGTTTCTGTTGCGGTATTTTTGTAACAATCCTCAAAATAAGTTATTTCTGAGCTTACGTAAATACGCACAAACATACAAGGTACGTTTGTGTGTGCATGGGTCCATGCATGCGTGTGTGTGTGTGTGGGCAATTGCGTAAAAATGGTCAATCCAAGGGACGAATTTTCAAAATGAAAATTTGTGGTCATACTGGGTGGGTTATTCTTAAAGGAAGACACTGAATTTATCAATGTTTGAAAGTTTCAACCAATTAAACTACCAATTAGTGTTTAAACTGTACCTGGAAGGAGGTGATGTGAAACTCACATTTTTTCAGCTAAAAAAAGAATTTATAAATAGCTTAAATTGTCAAAGAATGTGTAGTTATTCAGTTTTATAAAGGTGAGTTGCAGTGTAACCTATTTCACTAAAAATGTACTTGGTATCTCTCACATTTAACGGAAAGCTATAGTGAAACTTGACAAGGAAATGTGCGTCCCACATCCAAAAACTACAATTTGTTAATTGACACTTTTCCTTCTAGATCCTCCAGATTGAAAAAAAATCCTGTTGGTGTTATGTCCCCAATATACACTCAATGTGGTATTTAAAGTCATTAATATTTTTCGGCACCACCATTCAAAATGCGTACGAATAGGAGATACCAATCGTTATAGCATGCAACAGCGCATGCGCGAGGATTGAATAAGAATTGTCAAAAACAGCTCCGGGAATATCTTCAATTTTCTACCTTTTGGGGAATCTGAAAACTGTCAAACTTCATCGAGAAGTCAAATATGCTATAGGGACAGAGGACAAAGTTACAGATCTGAAGAACGTATCGCTGAAGCAGCGATTTTGGAAATTTCTGTTGCACGGATTACTGAGGACGGCTATCAAAGTTCCCGCGAAATCAACAACCCGGTAAGGTTCCTTTGTTTACCACAAAGCATGGCAGACCAGGAAGCATTGTCGCCAGGCAAGGACACTCAGGCTACACACCAAGACAAGCCAAAGTCTCTCACTGATACCAGTATCACCTCTGATACAAACATTATTGACTTAGAATCTCAGACTTTAGTAAAGCCAGTAGCAAAGAGCAAGACTAGACGAAGTAGAAACAATGCAAATGGTACTTCTAAAGGAAAGAAAGAAACTTCTCCACAAACAGAGCAACACAATCACTCTCGTTCAAAACCAATGCATTGTCTACCAAGTTGCATTCACAAGGGAAAAGAAGTAGCTGAGGTATCGATGATACAGTGTACGCAGTGCATGTTGTGGTTTCATTTTGTGTGTGTTGGAGAGGAAGAAAAAGGCGTTCAAGCTATATGGTGTTGCCTTGAATGTAGGAAAACTACGAGCCAAATGGACAAAATGCTGAGAGAACTGAAATCTTTCTGGGCTACACTGAATCATATTCAGCAAAGTAATACCAAGCTAGTGCAACAATTGGCGGATAAGACTTCCGAATGCAAAACTTTACAATCTGAGAATGATGAGCTTAAACAAAAGCTGCACTCACTGTCCCGAGAGATTGAAAAACTAAAAGCAAAACACCAGACTGACAACCAAGGGGACCTGTTAACCTCACCAGCTAATGAATTGGGTGGATCCCTTAATCTATCACAAACACACGGAAATTCATTCGCACAGCAACAGACCGATTCCCATGCTAGCTCAGTCAGAACATATGAAACATTGCTAATTGGTGACTGACTGTTGCGCGACACACACAAATATGTCAAAGATGGTGTGGTCGTTGATTGCACGAGGGGTGCAAGAGTAATTGAAATTACCGAAAAGGTGAATCAGCTAAATCGGGATGGTATCAGAGCAGACATATGTATCGTGCACGTAGGTACAAATGACTGTGGTGACGGGCGTGAGATTGACCATATTGTACGCGACATATCTATGCTGATACAATCGGCAAAACGATTTGCATTAGAAGGCCAAGTGGTAGTTCCATCCTTATGCCCCAGAGATGATGAAAACAATGTATCCATGAAACGCAGGCAGGTCAATCAGCAGCTAGAAAGAGTTTGTCAAAGAGAAAACTGTGTTCTAGTAAATCATGAACTCACTATGACTTACAAAGACGGATCCATTGATCAAACCGTTCTGTCTGATGGTCTGCACCTTTCAACTGAAGGTATACAAAGATTTGTCAAAAACATTGACTGCCAAGCTGGTCCAGACATATTCAGGACAAAGAGCTATGCAGATGCAACAAAAATCGGAAAACTTCCAGAGTTCTCAAATGATCAGAGACAGAAATATAGAAACCACCAACACGTCAGCAAGCAAAGCATTAGTGATGCTGGCCCCAGACACCAAGTTCCAAGTCGCCAAGGTAACACAGGACTGAGATATTCACGACGAAGGTTCCAACAGCAGGGGGTTAACCAGGGGGTTAACAAACCACAGCGCCATAGGCCAACAATCCCGGGAATGTCAAGTGACCACAGGGGTAAAGCTAGGTGTTACAACTGCTATGAAGGAAACCACCTCATTGAACAATGCTGGCATAAAGAACCCTTATTGTGCGATCTCTGTGATACATACGATCACAAACAGAAATACTGCTGGCTTATAAATCCTTATTAGAGGGTCGGCCATGCTAATGACAAGGCCGTACTTTGTGGGGCCAGTAACCTGTCTGACAGCCACGTGAAGGACAAAACAGCATTGGACTCTCAACATTTGGTTCACCCAACTAATCTATCTAATCAGACAGAATGTAATGTTCCCAATATTTCAAAGTCGGGGGATTTGAACTGTGATGAAAAAAGACACATGACTGATACAAAGTCCCTGAAATGTTACAAACAATTGGACTTCAAGCTCAAACAACGGAAGGGGTTGAATGTAGCTCATTTAAACATACGCAGTCTACTACCCAAAATTGATGAAATTCAAATAATGTTAAAAAGTAGGAATATACATATATTAGCACTAGGTGAAACTTGGCTACATAGCTCTATAGCTAATGCAGAAATACAAGTTGATGGTTATGACCTACTACGCAATGATCGGAACAGGCATGGAGGTGGGGGTTGCATTGTATGTACGCAATGATATAGCGTTTACTACTAGAAAAGATTTATGTGATGATAACCTCGAAATAATCTGGGCTGAAATACATCCAGCTAAACAGAGTCCAATTTTGGTCTCTAGTATCTATCGACCTCCATCAGCTGATAATAATTATTTTAATAGCATGGTTGACAATATTGAGAAAGCAGTAGATACTGGATTTCACGTGACAATTCTAGGTGATCTTAACTTTGACTATTCATTACATGATTCAAATGACAACCACCCAATAAGGTTATTGGAAGATATGTTTATGATGGACCAGCTTATCTTGGAACCAACAAGGGTAACTTTAACGACGTCTAAAACGATAGATTTGATATTGACAAACTCTGCTGATAAACATTCATGCACAGGGGTCTACGAATGTGGAATCAGTCACCATTTCCTTATTTATACAAATATAACGGCTCGGGTCAAGAAATATGAAAGTAAAACGGTAAAAATACGTTGTTATAATAATTTTGACAGGGATCGTTTTCTGTCTGATCTGACTGAAAGTGATGTTTTAAATGATGTTCACAAAGAGGCAGATACAGAAAAAGCATGGTATACTTGGCGATTTGAATTTGATCGAATTTGTAATAAGCATGTCCCAATTCGAAGCATTAGAGTGAAAAGTCGATGGAACCCGTGGATGTCACGTGATATTTTGAAATTGATTTACCAGCGCGAGTACCTGCATAAAAGAGCACTAAAAGAGCAAAGCTCGAGTTTATGGGATGAATATCGCAAACTTCGAAATTTGGTTAATGAAAACATAAAAAAGGCCAAAAAGGTGTATTATGATTCGGCAGTTACTCAAGCTAAAAACCAAACGGAAATGTGGTCTTTATTGAAACATCTTATACCATCAAAGAAACGTGACAACCATGTTCCTCCCGACCTTACCCCAGATTCGTTTAACATGTATTTAACAAATATTGGCATTGAATTAGCTCGGAAATTCGACAAAGAGTTCCAAGAGAATTTGCCTGATTCAAAATGTTATCACACTCAGCAACGACATATATTCAGCCCTATTACGAATGACTATGTACTCACTAAAATGCTTGCTTTACCTGAAAAGAGTAAATTAGATGTTATGGGTATGGATACAAAACTACTATCAATAGCCGCCCCGATTATTTCGTCAATGTTGGCACATATATTCAATTTGTCTCGAAGTACTGGGGTTGTACCTACTGACTGGAAACTTGCAAGAGTTGTACCCATTTACAAAGATAAGGGAAGTCGACACGATCAGGCAAATTATCGACCAATTTCGGTCCTTTCGCATATAAGTCGGATTCTAGACAGTCATGTACAATGTATTTTAATGAAATTTCTCATTGATAATAAGCTAATAACAAAGGAACAATCAGCATTTTTGAAATTCCATTCGACCCAAACTGCGTTGCACACCACTGTAGATGACAGGCTAGAACGCCAAAATGAAGGGAAAATCACTATTGCGGCGTTTCTGGATCTCCAAAAATGTTTTGACACCATAAATTATGATATCTTATTACATAAATTGAAAAATTATGGTGTACATGATAAGGAACATTCCTAGTTTAATTCTTACCTTCACGGTAGATCACAAGTCGTATCTGTCAATGGAAAAGTTAGTGGAAAAAGCAAAGTACGCATTGGCGTCCCTCAGGGATCTTCCTTAGGGCCCACTCTGTTTCTGATTTTTATTAATGATTTGCCTCTAAGTCTTACAAATTGTAAATGTCACATGTTCGCTGATGACACCACTGTGTACGCCAGTAGTCCATCTTTTCAGGAAGCACAACAAAACTTAATTACTGATCTCAATGAGGTATACAAATGGTATTGTGAGAACAAACTCACCATGAATGTTGAAAGATCAGGGGTTATGGCTATAGGGACACAAAGAAGTATAAAAGATCAGGAACTATGTGTTACTGTAAATGATCGCCTTTTGAGGCAAGAAAAGGTGGTAAAATTACTTGGAGTCCAAGCAGACGCAAACCTCAAATGGGATGTGCACGTGAGAGAAATAGTCGATAAACTGTCCCCTAAGATAGGACTATTAAGTAGGCTCAAGCATATATTACCCACAAATTAACTTGATGTTATTTATAAAAGCATAATACAGCCGATTTTTGACTCTTGTGATACGGTCTGGGGAAACTGCAATAAACAGCAACAGGGTCTGCTTCAAAGGCTACAAAATAGAGCCGCAAGAATCATTACAGGCAACTTTGATTACTACACAAGATCACAAGAATTAATAGATAAGATGGGATGGAAGAGCCTTGCTGAGCGGAGATCCATCCATACGGCGACCCTAGTGTACAAGTGTTTAAATGGTCAAGCCCCAGAGTGTCTCACAAACAAGTTCCGTTACAGCAACAGTATTCATGACCACAGTACCCGTAACGCACGTGTTGGTAATCTACAGGTTCCCCGACCACACAATGAGAAGTTTAAACAGTCCCTTACTTTTAACGGCCCAGTGACCTGGAACAAACTTCCAGGTCAGGTGCGAGTGGCGGAGTCAGTGCAGACATTTAAAAGAGCCCTAAAGAAATTGTGAAGGTGTATGTGCTGCTGTGGTTAATGAATCATAACGATGTCTTTTTAGTACCTAGTCATGCATTTTAATACCTAGTCTTTTTTACCTTTTTAGTAGTTTTGTACACATTCTTAGTTTTTAGCCTTTTTTATCTCTGTCAGCTAGTTTCAGTTCGGGCTTCTATTTACTCGGTAGTTGATAATAATTTTAGTCTACTTGGTTACTACACATGTTTTAAAACATTTTTTAATCTACTTTTTTCTTCAGCTTTTACTTCAATTACGAGTTCCATTTGTTTATATTTGCATGATTGTGTTTTTTATGATATCTATGGTACTGTAACTGGGCCCCAAGGCAGAACAACCACTGGTTGATTGGGCTACCCAGTCTTTCTTAATAAATAAATAAATAAATAAATAAATAAATAAATAAATAAATAAATAAATAAATAAATAAATAAATAAATAAATAAATAAATAAATAAATAAATAAATAAATAAATAAATAAATAAATAAATAAATAAATAAATAAATAAATAAATAAATAAATAAATAAATAAATAAATAAATAAATAAATAAATAAATAAATAAATAAATAAATACATACATACATACATACATACATACATACATACATACATACATACATACATGCGGGAGGGATTTATAATACAGGGTTTCAGAATACATTCCCATAACAAGTGGTATCTGCTATTTAAACCTCGTTTGGTTGATACAATGTTATAGTTGGAGACCCTTTTCACCTCCTCACCCAAGAAACAGAAAAGAACTAATTTTTTTACCTGCCTGTGCACCCACGTGCCAGGGGTTCCTTGGCACGCTCCACTGAGGACCATAACAGATGCAAAACGTGCCTCGACCACTGTCATGTCACACTGGCTGGTGTAGTGGGTAGGACAGTTTTTTTTTCCTGTAATAAAGCAGCGAGAACACTAGTTCTACATGGCAAAATTCGAAGTCCAGCACTGTCGTAACCCAAAGTAGTTCTCATGCAAGAGACATCCACAGGGATTTAGCTGGAACAACTGCAGAAGAAATCCCTGGCAGCGCAGACGCTTGAAGCAGGCGGCGGGCAAATGCATGCACGCACACCAGCGTAAACCCCCATTCATTGTATTATTTCGACAACTTGCAAGCAAAACGATTCAGTGATTTATCCTCTTATTGTGTGAACGTCACGCTGGGGTGTTTGCTGGCGCAAAATGAGACTAAATAGTTTTGTTTTGGTTTTTTTTTCTTGTTTTTTTTTTCAATACACATATCACTCGAATCCATTGAGGGGCATTTGGTCATGCATCGCGGTCTTTCGCTTGACCAAACGATTTGTCACCTTACCTTATGTCAAAGTTCAAGCCCCATGTGTCTCAGGGGTGTCATGCAATATATAAGATTGGTAAGGAACTTGGTGCAGATCCATGGACGTTTTGCTGATCCTGGTCGATGAATCAAAGGACACGCTCGGCTGCGCCTCGCGTGTCCTTTGATTTATCTCCCAGGTCCAGCAAAACGCACATGGACCTGCACCGCGTTCCTCACCTGACACACAATGAATGGAATGAATTTATTGTCAGACAAAATTGAAGTCTGCACGCTTACATAAATAGGCCTACAGTTGCTTGCCTATACATCTGACACCATGAAAAATAAACAATCATTTGTTTTTAATGTGTTGGCCTGTTTTAATGACGTAAGCTTATCTTGAATATATAAACTCTTTCACTGCCATTGCAAATATATTTTGTAACCAATGGAACTATGAGACTTAAAGACGTTCGGTACACCGCGATATGCGCAACCATTTATGGTCCAATGCCTCTCCACAGTTAGAGCTGGTATTTGTCGATACCTGCACTAGCTGCTGTTCGCTTTTCCTATTTTGAACAGTTCCGTTTGAGAAATATGGATGTTTACGAAGAGTGAAAACGAAAACGAATGGGCGGTTTGTTAACAAATGCCAAAACAAAGGACTAAATGCTTTAAAACAAGGCAGAATACGTCGAAACACGGCAGTGGTAGACCAAAACGCATGTACACAATCAGCGAACGCTGACCAAGCCACCGTCGAAAGTGCCACGCCCACCCCCAAATGCCACATGCACATGTAAACACTGGCAGTTATAACTGGGACGAAAGTCGAAGAATAGTGGAACTAAGTGTACTAGCCGATAATCTTGTATGCGAGGAAGGTAAAAAAAAAAAAAAAAAAAAAAAAAAAATATTGTCCCTAAAAAATACAGAATCAGAAAAATGATATGGCTTGGCCAGTGTACTTTACATTTCTTGTGAATGTGGTACGATAAACGCTGTCCCAACTGGCGGGGGGGGGGGGGGAACCACAGTAATACCTCAGCGTCAAAAGGTGGCACAGGCACATTTGATTATGTGCTGCCTGTGTTACCATTCGACAATGTATTAAGGCAACTATAATTTTGATATTCTTATTTTTACCTCTTTTTCCACATTGCTGTATTGCACTATGGAGAGAATCTTAAAATGTTTGCCTCTTCTCAGTAAAACTATGAAAGCATATATTATGACTGGAATATAAAATTAACGACGTACTGCCATTTATTTAACCTACATACATGTATATTGATATGGTATCAAAGTTAGACAATGAATGGAGACCTTGTACCTATGAACTTAGAACAAATTAAGTCAACATGCATGAATTCTTTGTACAATTGCGGAAAAAAGCACCGTATGATATCTTTTTTTGTTAATCAATGAAATCAGTGCATATTTTGGAAACCCCCTACAATTTTTCAGGGATTTGCAAATATTTTTTCTATTTCAAACTTAAAAAATAATGTCAGCACTTATACATTTTTGCAAGACGAGATGAATTTAAAGTCATATTCCAGCATGTTTTGTCAGCATATTTGTTATCAAAAGGCTTGATATACATTACATACACTCATATTGAGTTATTTTATGCATATTTTTGCATCCTTTATTTTTTTTTTCTTTGCTTTTACCCACATATATAATGTTTGCTATCAAATTTCTGTAGTCCTTACATGTAGCGCCACCTAGCGACAAAAGTAGCACCGTGACATGCCAATTTTTTGCTTGCATTTTGTTTCAAATGCAAGTATCTTGGTTCACACAAAAAACCAGAGATTTCTAAATTCTTTTGACCAGTGTACCGAACGTCTTTAAGAGTCCACTATATGGGCCTTATGATTTTAAAATTCAATTTCTGCCTTAAAATATATTTAATTCAAAAAGCCACACGCCAAGTCTATAACAGTTAGTTTTGGGAAATAAGGGTCACCACAGTGTTTTCTGGTTCATATATACTCATTAAATGATTGCATGTAGTTGTTCACACAGAACACAAGGAAAGCTTTATTGCTGAAACAGTACATTATTGGAAATACTCCACTATGCCCATATAGGAATAGGATCCATGCATATCCAAATTACTTTAAAGCTTGGTAATTTTTAGCACTAGTTTACAAGCGGGATATGGTAAAAAATGATGAACAATGACCGTAGTCTCTTGACTGAATAGGTATATGAAAGCTTAAAACATTATATTTTTTTAATTCAAGTGTTCTGGATGTGTTGATTCCCTTTAATGATGTATCTTTAACACAGATATTAAGACTTGAAATGTTCAAATAGTCAAGTGACAGAATAATATTTACAAATATTGCAGATCTTCCTGTGGAACTACATAATTTTTTGTCAAACATACACATTTTTTAGCCTAAATACATTTATTTGGTAATGTAGAGCAATACACTTATTTATGGTTAGTGTGGACGGTTGATCATTTATAATGTATCACAACTCAAGTGGTACACATTTTCAGCATTCGCTGAATATGTGTGTAAATATATATATATCCTTTACGTTGCAAATTTTGTCAAGATGTGTGTACAGCGACAGATTTCGATCATACAAAATTCAGAATATTGACTTAAGAAGAAAATTTTGATATATCTAGAAAAACCATCATATGAGTGATTATAATACTTATTCTTGATGCAAGGTGTTGTTTCATTAGTTGTGGTATATAAAATCGAATAAAGTTTTTGGTTGTATTTCTGACTGAGAATCGCAGGACGATGGAGATGTCCATATCGGATGGTATACGGGTGTGCTGAAGATTCAATGGCTAACATGTTTATGTAATATTGGGGTATTTTGTCCTGGATATATCTGAAATCGAATTTTAAAGCTTTTACGAGCATGACATCTTTTTTGGCCTCTATATGTATGCAAATATTGTTCCACATTACAGAGGAGAGAAAATTGACTCAATTTGCTTCAAAATTTTTGTATTAGATCAATATGAATCTAATATTCACAGAACTGTATGTCCGAGACCAAGAGGTGTACGTCCAACACCATTAAAATGGTAATTCCGGTTAAATATTAACAGCAAGTATGCCATAATGCTAACCAAACACAGTATAGTGCCACATCTCTTTGTGCAAATGACTGGGGTAGGGTTTGTGGAAACTGAAAATATTCACAGAGCTTTTACGTCAAATCCTGAATGTACGTCCGATATCAGTGCATTTGCTTCGATTTTATTAATTTATCTACAGCAGTTGTGAAAAAAGGCTTAAATCATGCAATTAGTAAGGCCTAGGAACAATAATTACAGCTGGTAAGTTATTGTTTTATGGGATTAAGCTACATCATCTGACGTGTATGTCCGACACTACGAAATTGCCCATATATAACCTAACTGGCCACGTCGTTAGAACAGCTTATTCAAGATTATAATATATTGTCAGTGGCACGTCAATCTGATGCAAGCGCAACGTGACGTGACCAGTCTTTATTCTGCGATAAAGACCCCTTGTCGTTCTGACTTAGTTTAAACGTAATTTATTTATTTTTTTGACAATGTAGAAATACAATATTCTCATCGGCAATTAACAATTGGGAAGAGGGTTTAGCCCTATATAAATCCCTCTCGTGGAAGAATATACAACAATTAAACAGGACACCAACAGATACACAATCGCTGCACAGTGAGGCAGGGCCCACCCACTTGCCGCGATACAAGAGTTAGAAGACATCACAGTCGGACAGGGACCGATAGAGGGCTCAATGCGTTCAAAGTAATTTATATTTTTTTTGTGAATTACTTTGAACTGATTTGAGCAGATGATACGCACACATAGTCTTCACGGTGTAGCCTAACCTGTTGCACAGTGACTGCAATCTAGAACGAAGCGTGTGTATTCGTCGACATTTTACGATATTTTTGAGAGTTTAAATATGGTATACAAGATAAAACTTTTATCGCAAATGTATAAAACCAGGACTTAGCTTGACAGAGAGGATTTTGTCGGAAGATAGGACTTCGGGCTCTAACGGGCCTGTGGTCGTCTAAGCGCCGATACAATCCTCTCTGTAAAGCTGCGCCGGGTTTTAGGCAATGAACTGTCAACCCTACAAATATAGCTTCAATGAATATTAATCTGCATAAAAAGTAACTGAATTCTTTTTTGCTTGGTTTTGCTCCAATGGGGAAAACGTTTTATTGAGTCACCATTACATCCAAGAAAAACAGCCTATGAGATATACTTTTATAAGACCAGTGTAAAAACAAATGACATACGATTTGCCTTTCAATAAACTAGAAAATTTATCCATAATTTTGATCTATAAATTGAATAAAAAATATGAAAAACGAAGACTCTTATTCTGAGACGAAAGTCAAACGAAAGGTCTGTTGTGCTTGGCAATTGCGATACACTGGGCTTCGCTGTATAAACACCAACCAAATATGTTCCAGGAGCAAACTTCCCTTACACTGAAATCAAAACAATTCATTCCGATGACATCGAAGAAAAGCCTTCCAATTTCTTCACTTATAGTTTGGTTAACTCTCTTCAGACAATTGTAGAGCTCGATGTCACAACTGCAATGACCGATTGGAAAGGCGCTGGGGTTGTAAAATTTAAATCTGATGGCATGTGATCCGATCATTGGCTGACAGAGATCATGTGCTCTACAACAAGCATCCACTTCCCTTTCCTCTCCTGCAAAAGATAATCGAGGCTAAACATAATGTAAGTGCTATCTGTTGGATCTGATTTATGTTCCACAAACTCTAACGGACGCATTAATGACAGAACAAATATCGTAACATTCTTCTGCATGGTCTATTACAGCAAAATATTCTGTTTACTGAAAAAAAAACCCTATGTGTGTGTGTGCGTGTGGTGACTTGTAGGGCCACATGATACTGAATGACATTCAGAAACACGATATAAACCTTGATAAATATTTTTACAGACATTCTGGAAAGCTACATCTTTGATATAATTACAGCCTTCTGATTCAATAACATGCTCATTGAAAAGTACTGGGCAAGCTTGAATCTGACAATTTATAACCAGTGGACTGAATAAAATAATAAAACGGGAGAATTGAAACGGTCACTTTAATCGGCAATTTTATTTTAATGTAATGGTACTCTTGATACGCAGGAGTGGTGTATGCCTTCAGATTTTCTGGACTTAAATCTTCTTCTTCTTCTTCTTCTTCTTCTTCTTCTTCTTCTTCTTCTTCTTCTTCTTCTTCTTCTTCTTCTTCTTCTTCTTCTTCTTCTTCTTCTTCTTCTTCTTCTTCTTCTTCTTCTTCTTCTTCTTCTTCTTCCTCTTCCTCTTCCTCTTCTGCCTCTGCCTCTGCCTCTGCCTCTGCCTCTGCCTCTTCCTCTTCCTCTTCCTCTTATTATTATTATTATTATTATTATTATTATTATTATTATTATTATTATTATTATTATTATTATTATTATTATTATTATTATTATTATTATTATTATTATTATTATTTGCTTTAAGCCCAACACTTGCTTTTTTTCCGCTAATCCTTTACCCAAGAACGCTCAGATTATGGAACGCAAAGTCTGTCTGAATTTATATCTTTTCATTTTTGGCATATCTAGTTGCCTTGCTGGGTGGGCCATATACTTGTTGAACTTACCCAATTTCGTATACAAATCATCAGCAATGTTCCCAATCCCACACCACAATGTGCCTGGGTAGATACCTTTCAGCAAGGACAGAATAGCACTTTGATCGTCAGCCGTCATATTCTTTGTGTCGTTTAACCCCTCAATGTGCGTGCTATATGTGCTAACAGTGTCGTTTCCAGGACTGCAAAAATCAATGCATGTTTGTTGTATGCTCACAAGCATAAGACAAGATTTGGAAATGTAATTGGAATGACTACACACCAAACGATTTTGTACTTTGTAATCATACAAACATACGTTTAAAATTTATGACTATTGCTCAATGCCACTTCCCCACTTAAACCAGTTTCACGTCACTTGGCAATCACTACACATCACGGAGACGCAATTCACTTGCCCAATGACCGCAAAACATGATAAAAACTTATGTGAGTGTGAAACGACACAAGAGTATGGAAAAATCACACAAAAGCATATGTGCGTGTAAAACAAACCAAGAACATGGGAAAAAACACACAAAAAGCAAGATAACACCTGACCGTGAAGGAAATGGGGGACGGGGGTGGGAGAACTTCTTTCCACAACACTTGCAAAAATGCAACCACTAAATTACAAGCTCTAAAATGACCATTTAATAGGACACTTTCAACATCTTGAAATACTCAAGCAAACACTATTTAACGAATCTAAAAAGAAAAAAAAAATAACGGGAGGACTACCAAACGAGCAAATGATGGGGGGGGGGGGGGGGGGGGAGTTAGTCACCGTTTCACAAGTTCTAATAACCAAGACGTAAACAAGTCTCCATGTGCAGCACTTTCTGTAATATTTTGATGGTCGTGGGAAGCTGGTCTGGTATTCACGTAGTCCATCTCCTTGCATATGGCGTCCATCACTTTGCTCTCTGTCGTGTTCAATATTTCCATGTTCAGCCACCTTGCATGCTGGTCCTGCGCAGATGCCTACGGTTTGAAAAACATAAAACTGATAAACTGAGTATATTGAATCACATATCTCAAGCCTTCTTCGAGAAGGCAAAATACAGAACGACAGCAAAAGTCGCTGTATTTTTTCTTTCTTTCTTTTTTTTTTAAACATTGGAATGATAATTCCTTTTATATAAGAAATGCAAACCTTATAATCTTGTTGTCCAACTGACACGTTTAATATGAAACGACATAAATATGCCATCCATCACATATATGTGAGGGTGTTTTAGTATGGACTGTTTCAGTTATAATGCATGGATTGTACTTGTTTCTGCTGGTTGTCTAGACTATGTACCCTTTCAGTTTGTCAATTGTCTTTACACAGATTGCTTTACAATGTAAAATCATAACTACATGTAGATTGTGCACAGAGCATCTCGAGTTAAAATAATATATTATAAAATGCCTGCGTTTTTCTTGCCTTCAAAGACATAGAGGCAGTGAACTATATTGACTGTCGGGTCAAGTATTTCAGTGATCTGTTCAGGTACGTTTCGGCAGATGTTGCTGTAAACCATATTAAGTTGGTCTGCTTTATTTACAATAGGTTACGTTTTCATCGACTTTTGAAACAGTAAAAGTACTCCGGTGGCACTCCGCGCATTTACCGCAGTCGAGTGTCATATCTGATACAGATGGAAAAAGAAAAAAAACATTCCCTCTGTCCTTAAAGCTCAGGTATTTCCCCTGTTGTGTCCTGTGTTCACAGTTTTGGGAGCCCTGGTAAGGGCCCCAATCTTTCCCTTTCCTTCTCAAAAACTTGTTACTCTAGTTATGTCTGTGTGCCAACATAGACATATTGTATTGCTAGGAACTCTTTATCACAGACATATTGTTTTACTTTCTTTCTTTCTTTCTTTCTTTCTTTCTTTCTTTCTTTCTTTCTTTACTTTTTCTTTCTTTCTCTCTCTCTTTCTTTCTTTCTTTCTTTCTTTCTTTCCAGGCAAATTTGTCCGACATTTCATTTGAAAAGTACTAAACGTAGAAACTCCAAACTTGGCACAATTATACTTGTATAAATAAAGTCTTGCATTTTTACAATGAGAGGTCATGCTTTTCAATATGATTCAAATGAGGGCTAATTAAAGTTTAAATCTTCAATATATCTTATATACTATAGCAGATGTGGTTCCAGTGGATAAGAGTTCCAACATAGCAAGGCAAAGGTCATCTCAAATGTCAAGGTCAAAGGTTTTGTCAAGGTTAAGGTCAACTTTAGGTCAAAATGTCATTGTTGAAGGTCAAGGTTCGCTTCAGGTAGTGGTCATCTCAAGGCCAAAGGTCATTTCAAGATCAAAGGCCACTTTCATTGGTGGCTTTCTTCTGTCCACAACTTGGTCATTTTTATCCAATTTTGATCATGTTGGGCTCCAGGATTTCTTTCTATCTTTCTTTTTCTTTTCTCTCTTTTTCAATCTTGGATCCATTCTGCTTTTTTTGTTTTCATTTTTGTCTGTTTAGATCATGTTGGGCTCAAATTGTAGCTATTGTAACGCTGCACATTTTTGCAACTTACGTGTGACCTCTATAGGTCAAAGGTCAGTCATTTGGACCTTAAAAGTTTCATCCAGCCATAACTGGGCCAATTTCCATCCAATTCTAACCATGTTGAGCTCAAATTGTAGGTATTCCAACACTGCACATTTTTGTAAGAACATGTCCCCTCTAAAAAGCAAAGGTCAAGGTCATTTGGCCCTTTGAACGTTTCATCTTGCCATAACTTGGTCAATTTTCATTTGATTTGGTTCATGGTGGGCTTGACCTGTGGGTATTTCAACACTGTAAATTTTTGCAATTTACATGATGTAACCTGTAAAGTTCAAAGGTCAGGGTCATTTGGACTTTGAAATTTTTATCCTGCCATAAGCTTAATGAGCTGTGAAGTGCCAAAGGACAAAAGTTGTAGCATTCAATATTCACAACTTTTGACGGAACACTGAAAGATTTACTTTGAAAGAAATCTTCTTTTCTAGTTTCTTTCTTTCTTTTCTTTTATTTCTTTCTTTCGTTCTTTGTTTACAGGCAGGTTTGTCGGACATTTCATTTGAAAAGTATTATAAGCAGAAACTCAAAACTTGGCTAGATTATACTTCCATGCATAAAGTCTTGAGTTTTTGTAAAGAGGTTCAACGGTCTTGAAAATTATGCAAATTAAAGTTAAAAATTAAATTAACACTCAAGCTGTGAATGATGTATTATAACTATTCATTGCTGTAGCCTTTATCATTCTCTTTGTACGGTTCACTTTTTTTTTTTTTTTTTTTTTTTTTTGATTTGGCACCTGAAGATTTACCAGTTGCATTTCTCTTTACTCTCAGCTACCCACATTCATCTGCCTCTCCAATTTCAATCCACTGCTGCGTACCCTCCGGCATTCGGAATCTCCCCATTTATTCCCCTTTTCCCGAACAATTTTAACGTATGCTGTAATTCTTTTTAAGACTCGGCCATGAACACAATGCCATCTGCCTAAAACAGAAAAAAAAAAAGAAGAAGAAAGATAGCACCGGCATTTCCTGGTGTCCTACTATCAGTGTTACTCCCCTATCACAATCCACTAGCTGTTCACTCAAGTTCCCAATATAAAGAGTGAACGAAACTGGGAAAAAACCCATCCCCTAGATTTAGGCCTATATCAACTATGCGTTTCCGACTACATTTCCCAATGAAAGAGCGCATTATACATTCTTGTATAGGACTTTCACTATTTCCAGAAAATTGTGTCCGAAAATAAAAAAGGAGCCTCTTTTTCACTACAATAATTGGAGGATGAATATAAATATAACTGAGAACTCCTTGTGTGCAAAAGGAGTTTGGTTGTGACTGTCTCACTCATATATATATATATATATATAACATACACCATGTATATGCATATCAGCCCCCTCACCCCCCCCCCCCCCCACAATAGCCTAGGAATTTAAGGGATTTACATCAAATTCAGGGCTTAAAAATTATATCATATCATATCATATATCATATCATATATCTTATCATATTATACTGTGTTATACTACGTCAGAGGCTAGGGCTTTACTTTTCCTTCGTGGATATTTTTAGAACCCCCCCCCCACTCTTTCAGCATTTCACAGGGAAAACCTTGATGTGTATGTATGTATGTATGTATGTATGTATGTATGTATGTGTGTGGGGTGTGTATGGAGGTAGGTAGGTAGGTAGGTAGGTAGGTAGGTAGGTAGGTAGGTAGGTAGGTAGGTAGGTAGGTAGGTATGCATGTATGTATGTAGGTACGTACGTAAAATAAAGGGTCGGCACGTGAAACAATATAATTGATACAATGATGAGATCAACCAAATGTACAATACTACAAGCCAGTACAGCCGAGTTCATGGACGGTTCGCGCACTCAGAGTCATCCGGCCAGGTTGTCCTGGTTTGCAGTATTCTCCACGCAGTTGGATTTATTTTTATCCAGTAATTTACTGCTGTATCAATCAAAGTGATTAAAATAGTAATATATTAGTATAACAGGTTTTACTTCTGAAAACAATTGAAATTCGCTAACGCACTACTTTTATGCCCGGAAAGTTGCTGCTTTTCGAGTAGCCTCAATTCACTTTCTGCATGGACACATTACAGGAAAGGACTGAGCACAAGCCAACATCTGAAGAATATTCAGTGAAGCTGCCTCTTTGTCCAATATACTGTTTTCACACCTATGTGCTCCCTAGCTCACACCTAAATTAACCATCGGAAGAGCCACTCTAAAAATATTTTTCTTGACAATAAACATTTTCGCGTAAATTTGTCCACATTTAAATAGAATAGATCGCAACGATTGTGATTTGGTTTTAAATCACACCAACAGAAGCAGAGATACAAGTCTGTGCTTGCATGGCTCACCTGTGTTATCGCCCAGAGTTTGAAAGGAAAATGAGAGTATTAATGTTATTTCATAAGTCCATGCTTTCTGAAAAGCCAGCTTTACATGCTGATATTAGAGAGGTTTTGGAAACTGATGACGTGTACGTATACGTGAACTCCATGCGACCTTATTGCTACGGAGGAGAGTCTCGTGTATAAAGCTCTACATAGAGCATTTTCGTTTTGGCCTAACGTACCAAGTTGTTTCATAATTAGCATGTAATTGAGTGTTGAAACAAACCTGGTCAAGGTCTTTGAACTTCAAACTGACCAAAAGTGACAGTGCAACTGTATTTTAGGTGCATCTACATTCTTCAAGCAAATACGTTGATGTTCTAAGAGAAACAGGCAGCAAAGTACAGCAGTTATCACATATATATATGTCCTTTTTTATATTACAAACAAGTGCCTCCGGTTGTGCCCAGGTAACAAGTTAAACTGACCTCAAAAGAGGTAATGTGTAAAAGGGGAAAGGTTACCATCTGTTTTCAACATGTTTCAACAAAGACCCGACAAAAAATGCCCAACCCTAAAATAATGGAATTTTAAAAAAGTACTTTCAAGCCGCCCTTCCCTAATAAATACTGATCGATCCAGGCCAGTGCTACCATCTCAGCCAGAGACCCAAGTGGCCTAAAAAGAAAAAAAATTCAGCGGCCCAAATGTGACCTACACGACTCAAAGGGCCGAAGGCATGTTAGGGGGGGGGTCTGGGGGCAGTGCCCCCTCCCCCCGAAAAAATTTGAATTTCAGCATGCAAAATGGTGCATTCTGGGGAGTTTCGAGTATCTTGCCTTCACATGGTTGACGAAATCACAACATTTTAGTCTTTATTGTACTGATTCGGCTATTTTCCCTCAGATTGTACAAGTGAAAAATGAATAATATAAAAAACAACAACATCGCCATGTTATCATTTAAGATAAAATAAATTTTGCATTCATATATGTAAGGCTTTTGAGAATTTTTGCACACTTATTATGTTTATTAATTTGGGGGGGGGGGGGGGATGAACAGATAAATTATCCCGCAACAAGTAAGTTGTGTATTTTCTCTAGAAAAAGCAAGAAAAAAAATACATTAAGAAAATTACTAGGCCTGAATGTACTTAACTTTTATCACTGAATGTTGACTGGTATTACCTTATGCACATAGGCAATTATATTGCTGAAAGCACGCCAAACTATGATGCATGAAATGGGAGTACCAAATGCCTAAGGAATCTTGTCTTGGCTTATTTCCATGGTGGACCACAACATGAAAACAGCAGAAATGCAAGTATGAAATGAGAAAAATATCAAGTTGCTCTGCACAGGTTTGTGGCTGATATGCTTTAATTATTTATCAATTAAAAGATTGATCTAAATGTTCAGTAAATTAATATATAAATAAATATAAGCACGAAAGAAATATTTTTATAACTCCAGGGACCTGCTATATATATATATATATATATATATATATATATTGCAGGTCCTAGATAACACTAAGATACTGACACTATAAACTTATAAAGGATTGAAGCGGTCCCTCTCCAGTAATAATAATAACAATAATAATAATACTGTGGCTCCCCGCTTATGCGCCGCAGTCCTGTGTGACACAGGTGGCCTAGGAAGGGAAGATGATGATGATGATGATGATGATGATGATGATGATGATGATGATGATGATGATGATGATGATGATGATGATGATGATGATGAGATGGAGGAAACCATGGTTATGCTAATCAGCTCATGCGGCCATGTTTACCAGGACCAGAGCCGAGGCAAAGAGTCCATCACACACTCTCTCACAGCTGTGGTGGGCCCCTGGCCCTGGATATATCCCCCAACACTCATCGCTTGTAGCCCCCCCCCCCCCCGCCCCATAAAAGGACATAAAAACCTTCCATCATACACCCTATCCCCGCCTCTAAGGCTCAGGCATTTCCCATGGGGGATCCCATGGGAGCCCTTATAAGGGCTACCACCATTCCCTCTCCTCCCTGCATCTAAGATTCTAATTCACCCTGTTGCTATCAAGCCCTATCAATTCATTTCTTTTCTCCCAGCACCCTACCAGGTAGTCCTGTACGCTTTTAGTGCCTTTCCTGCCTCCCAGAAAGCCACCCTTCAAACCTAAAACCCATGCTACACGTTCCTCTTCCTCTAAACACTGAACCTCTTCTAGACCCTTGTTATTATAGTCTTCCCTGTACCACTTTCTGAAAAATTCTTCTCTTATCTCTCTATATGCATCACACCACAACAGCCAGTGATCCACTGTCTCATCTGCCTCTTGTCTACATACCTTACATTTACCATTACTCCCTGTTGTCCACTTCTGTTTTCTCTTTTCTAGATTGATTACTCCTGCCCTACTTTGAAAAAGAAGCTTGGATCCCTTCCCTCCATCCCAACACACACTTTTCTTTGGTTTTTCTAGTACCCTGTATGCTTTTAGTGTACTCTTTTCCCTGACACCTCTTTTTCAGTCTTCTTTCCAGCCCTCTGTAACAGTCCTACCTATATACACTTTCCAGTTTTCAACCTCATCATATCCTTTCAATACGTATCTGTCTGCCAACTTATTTATATCTTTGACCCATCTTGTTTGTTCCTTGACTACTTCATTGTAAATCTTCCTGTACCACCTGTCTTCATTTACTGATTGTAAATACCCCCAGTACTTAAGCTTTGCTTTGGCAATTCTGTCTGTAATTTCATTCCATCCTAACTCTCCTAGGACTGGTTCTGTTGCTGCACATGGTGGTGCTCCCAGTATCCATTTCCCCATCTCATTCTGTACTTTCTCCATTCCCTGGATATCTCCTTCACTTACTGAAATCACATCTAAGCCATATATCATCCCTGGTATCGCAACTCTATCCCATAATACCCTTCCTGTGTATGCACCGTTGAAACTGTTCAGTGCAGTAGCTTTAATCATTCCTTTTGTACGGTTCACTTTCTGTTTAATCTTCTCAACCTGATATCTGAACATGCCTTTACCTGTTGTCTTTATCTTAACACCTAGGTATTCATACTCATCAACCTCCCCAATTTCAATTAATTGTTCATTACCTTCTGGAATTTGGAACTGCCCAATTTTCCATTTTTTATTCAAATCTGGTTTCTTCCCAAGAGTCATCACTTTACTCTTATCCTTACTAAATTCTAACCTCCATTTATTCCTGTATTCCCCTGCTATGTTCAGCATTTCTTGCAGGTCTTTCTGGGACTCTATCATGAGTACAATGTCATCTGCGAAAAACAGACCTGGAATTTTCAGGTCACCTACCTTTATTCCCTTATTACACTCCATTAACTGGTCCCCCAGCTCCTTTATATACAGGGCAAACAAAATCGGGGACAGCACACATCCCTGTTTTAGACCTATATCCAGGCGTGCACTCTCTACTTCTACCTTTCCTAATGAAAGTGTACAGTCTACATCTTTATATAATGCTTTCAGAATTTCTAGAAAATTCCCACCAAATCCTAGTCCACTTAGTTTTTCCCACAGGGCATCTCTCCATACCCTGTCATAAGCTTTCCTCACATCTAAGAAACCCATGAAGACTTTCTTCCGCTCCTGCCTTGCCAACTCTAACACCTGGGTCAATGTGAAGATGTGATCACCTACCCTTCTGCCTGGTCTGAATCCATTCTGAATTTCCCCCAGAAGTCCAAGCCTTTCGACTATTCTACTTAATCTCCTGTACATTATCCTACTGAATATTTTTCCCACATTTGATGAAATGGCAATACCCCTACATTGATCCAATTGGCCTCCTGGGCCCTTCTTTGGGATATACGAGATCTTGAGTTTATTCCATTCCTTTGGTACTTGTCTTTTCTCAATAACCCTATTGAACAGCAACTGCAAGCTATCCTTAATTTCTTCTGGTCCTCTCTTTATGAATTCCGACAGTATGTCATCTGGCCCTGGTGCTTTGCGTAGTCGCATCTGCTCAATTGCTATTTCAACTTCTATACTTCTGACTCTACCACACATCTCTGGATCCCATTGATCCTGTGTGTATTCTGCTTTAACCCTGGTACTGTTCCCTGACCCCAGTGTGGATTATTAACTTCTTGCCAATGCTCCCTTAAAGCTTCCTGTATTTCTTCTTTGTTATCTGTTCTTTTCCCTCTGTGTGTAATTTCCTGTGCTTTATTCTGTTTACGCCGATTAACCTGTTTCCAAACGATGGTTGACCCTTCTCCCCCATTCTCCATTATTTTCTTTGTCATTCTTTCATTATTACTGGCCCTCCTTTCTGCTTTCATCTCTGCTACGTTCCTTCTACATTCCATATACTGTCTCTTAGCTTCTTCTGTTACACCTTCAGGGTATTTATTTTTCCTGGCTAATCTCCATGCTCTATTTTTAGTCCTCTTTCTTTTTATGGCCCCTTTCAGCTCTGGGTCTATTCTATACTCTAGACTTCCAACCGGAACTTTCTTTGTACCTATCTTTTCCTTTGCTACCTTAAGAATCCTTCTGATTAGATCCCCATTCATTTCCTGTACTTCCCCTTCATTTTCCCATCTATTTTTCCATTCCTGCAATTCCAATTTTAGGCTTTCTTGATACTCTGACCAGTCTGTTCCCTCCTTTATGTCCCACACCCATTTACCCCCCCCCCTCCGCTTCTTCTTTGACACTGTATGTTTATTGAGACTATAATCCAATTATGATCACTGCCTATATCCAATCTACCTTCCTCTTCTATTTCGCATCCTTGTGTCATTTGAAATACCTCACTGTCTACTAGAATATAGTCAATTATTGACCATCTTTCTCCAGATGCCCATGTCCACTTCCCCTTGCATTGTATATCCCTATTAACTATCCTCAGACCAAATTCCCTTGTGAAGTTGAGTAGCCTGGTTCCATTTCCATTGATTCCACTATCCCCTCCCTCAATACCACTCATTCCATTTCCTATGTGTCCATTAAAATCCCCAGCTATCATAATCTGGTAACCCTGTTGCTGAATATCACCAATCATCATTCTCATCCTATCATATATCTGGTCATTCCATTCATTAGGTAACCCCTCGCGACCCACATACACTACACCTATCGCTACTTTATTTCCATTTGACTCTATTCCTATCCACTGTATTTCATTTTGGATCTCGCTATCATCTTCCCATGTGTTCTTCCAGATTTCATGCCACTTAACCCCTTTCTTTATCAGAAACCCTACTCCTCCTCCCTTTTTTTGCCCACTCTCTCTTCCTTTACCTGTTATATCATATCCTGCTGGGCCTGTCACTATTCCCCTCTCTTCTTTTCTAATATGCGTCTCTACTAGAGCTATAATATCCATCTTCTCGCTTTCAGCTACCTCTGCTATTTCTGCTATCTTCCCTTTGAATCCTCTACAATTGACATATCCTATTCTCATGTTGTTTTTCTTTCTTACGCTCCTTCTTGCTCTACTGCTACTTCCTGCTTGTCTGTGGTTCTTACCCTGCTCCCGAACTGACCTGGTAGTTGCTGGGGTTCCTAGTTTTCCTGCTGCTGCACCCACTCACTGTAAACGTGCCCTAATCTATCACCTCCTTTCTGACTTGGGTGCAGCCCATCCCCAGCAAACATCTCCCTCCTCCCTACAAAATCTTCCCACACATCCCTAAAAGCTATTCCCCCCTGTTTACATAACTTCTCTAACCTCCTATTAATCCCACAAATCCTGCTTGCTTCCCACCCACTCATCCTAAGCCTTGGTAATATCCCCATTACCAAAGCATCGCAGTCTAACTGCGCTAACCTTCCCACAAGCTGCCCGTATCTGCCTAACACTGTCTCTGTCCCTATTCTCTCCCCCTGCTCTTCCCTGTCCGAGAGATCATTTGTGCCGACCTGCACAATGACTCTTGGACGCTCCCCACTACTGCTCACAACCCCTTCAAGCCTCTCCTCCACATCCCTAATTTTGGCCCCTGGAAGGCACACCCTAACTCTATGTTCCCTGTCAGCTCTACAGAAAACCCTATCTACCTTCCTTACTATACTACTCCCTATCACCACTGCCTCTCTAGGTCCTTCCTGATCCCCCCTCCCGCTAGTCCCTGTCACTCTCTGCCTCCCCTCATCCTCGCCTCCCTCCTGACCTCTCCTCCCATCCTGTTCCCCCCTCCCGCTGGGCCCTCCCACTCCCACTCTCTGCCTCCCCTCATCCTCACCTCTCCTCCCATCCTGTTCCTCCTCAACCTGCTCCACCCTGTCCTGCATCTGCTCCCTCACACCAGCTGCAGCCCGAAAACTATCCCTGGCCTCCTCTAACTCTATCTTGAGGGCTGCCAGCTGTGCCTCCAGAACCTCCACCCTCCTACACTTCCTTCATCTTAACTGGAAGCTATCCTCCCTCGCCTCGTTCAGAGAGTAGGCTAGTCCTGCAGCACTAAACTCGACCCACATACAGCACCCCTCGCACTGTATGTGGTCGTCCCACTCACCCCCCTCTATCTCTGCCCTGCGTTCATCCTCCCCTCCTCTCCGCTCGCGCCCTAACTCGACCCGACTCCCTACTACCTGCCTCCCTCCTGCTGCCTTCCCTCGTCCTGCCTCCCTGCTTCTCTTTGACAACCCACGTCCTGACATACTAGAACTTGTGTTTACTTATTTACGTCGTTTATGTTTATTATTTTACTCCTCGCTAATGAATTCAAAATGGCGGCTCCCACGCTAACTGTCCTATTTCCGCTCGCTCAAACTTTCTAATTCAAAATACCTAAAAATAGCCCGAGTTTATCACTAAAACTTTCCCTACGATGCCTTTATATATTCATAAAACAAATCTCGTTCCAATTTGGTCCAACTCGGTCTAAAATTGCACAAAATCTGCTACTCTTACACCAGCTTCAAAAACCCAACCTTCTCTCGCGAAATCCCGTCTACCTATGGAGTACTCCCATCTCGTGCATCCAGAATGATTTCACCTCATTTTTGAAAATGTTCTTACATTCACTCCCTTTGATATACTCTGGCAGGTTCTGCAAGGGAATAGGTATAATCATTGTACAGTAGTACCTGCAATTACCGGCCCCAGTCCCCACCTGGTCAAAACGACCAGATTTCCTTGGAACGGGCGCTTTTGCCATGTTAAAGGACCTGACGCACAAGACCGGTGCTGTCCAATTGCAGCAGCAAACTTACATTCCCTTGATCATTTTCTCACTAAACTTCTTCTCATGAGAAACACGTTATTTTGAATAAATTCTGTAGAATTTTTTAAGAACTGTGATGCAAATTTGTCTGCAATGCTGCAGTTGGACAGCCTTAGATGAGCTGCAACACGCGACCGACCAGCAAAAAAACACCCATAAAAAAAAAAAAAAAAAAAAAACGGTCGCTCAAATCAACCGTAACCAAGGAGTAAGACAAAGTTAACAGAAAAGCTGGCCAGCGTGTGCCGTTATTTTGCAGTAAAGTCAACTCAAACACAGTATTTTATTTCAACTTGTCTGGACGGTCAACTTGGGTCACGATGGGTGCAGTATCAGTATCTGGTATCGCTACGTTTCTGGTGTCCCTTTTCCGAGTTACCCGAGCAAATGGTCGTCAACGTGTTTTTAAAAGATGACTTACAATCGTAACTTTACTCTGCCTGCTCAGTTGTGACTGAAGCAGTTATCATCGTAAGTTATAAATCCAAATGCAGCACAAAGGGGCGCATGCAAACACGTTGAGCGCCATTTTAAACATGGCGCAATGCATTGTGGGAAAGGAAAATCACAGTGAATCGTAGCCACGTGTTTTCCGCACGGTTGTACGTGTCTATTCTCCGAGTTACCAGGGCAAACGGTCGTTAAAGTACTTTTAAAGGATGACTTACTACCTTAACTTTAATCTGCCCGCTCGGTTGTGTCTGAGGCAGTTATCTTCGTTATTTGTAAATCCAAATGGAACACGGCACACTCGATCGCCATTTTGAACATAGTGCAATTAATGCAATGATTGCGGGACAGTCTCACAAAATTACACTTGATTTGCATGTCAAAGTGAATCGCGGCCACAGCATACACTGTATATATCACTATTGATGCTCTGAAATAATTGCAAAATATATACTTAAGGTTTTTTATATATTATAACCCTCTTCCCACCCCCACTCGGCAAGGTCGTCCCAATGCTCATTTACAAACCATTGGCATTGGCTGCTGAACTCACTATTTTCACAATCTCAGCCAAGCCGATTGGATATTTTGAAGAGGTAGCATCCAAAATATATGTGTGATTAATGTTAAGGGAAGGTTAATTTGTCGAATGAATGTAATATACAATATATAATGGGACTTCTCCAGAGTGAGCATTACCTCAAAATGTAAATACAACGACAAACAGCGACCAGTTATACTCCCCAGAATTAGGATTCTGTATCAGACGAAGCCCTGAGGCAATAAAAAAGAGTCAGCAATAGGCTGAGTGCCAAGCGCCCAGCTGCGTCAAAGACAAAGCTCAATGGAGACGGTTGCCCCGATAGTGGATACAGGTCCAAAAGTACTGTCGAGTTTTTATAAAAGTGGTAACCACAATATTTAATACACCAAAGTACACATTCTGTAATTTTCAGTCTGTTTGGCGTTATCACATTAGTCTTGCACAACTTCATAACATCAATATACTTGACAAACTATCACATATATGATTCGGTTTAGATAACATGCATCTTGAAATTTGATAATATAATTTGCCACATGCATTCCTCAATCCATAGCTGCAACCCATCGGTAACAAAGAGACAGGAAAACTGTTAGGCAATAGACACCACCGGCATATAGAACAAAATACGTTGTGCTGCATGACGCAGTAAGATGTGGCGCGGGCAGCGACTAGGAACCTTGGACCGGAAGTTTCTATTGCGCAACCAAGACTATGCATTTTACTGGGCTTCTTTTGCGATAAGCGGAACAAAAGTGAATAGCATAGGCCAAATCATCTACAGCGTAGTGTCTGTTGTGCAAGACCAGCCAAGAGTGGCTGCAGAAGAGACTCTTACACTAAGAACAATACATTTCAGGGTTTTCCCCAGTTTTGGAGAGCAAAAAGGTGATGTCCATATAATAGCAGCTGGTTTTTTAAAAATTAACCTCGGGCACAACTCATTCAGAGTTCACCTGAAAATGCATCAGAATGCACCAAACTGCACTAAAAATTCAAACAATTCCGGGGGAGCATGCCCCAGGATCCCATGCCCTATATGACTACGCGTCTGAGGCGTGCGTCGCAAGCGGCTTTGCGATTCCCTAAATGGTCCACTTTCTTTCAACTAAGACACCCAGATACCCGCCAGAAAATCCTGGCTACAGGCCTGCGGATCCGTTACTCTGTTTTCCCCTTCTTCTGATTTTTCGAGTTAGGTCTACTATCGGGGTACTGGAAGGATACATATCATAGCCCAGGGCAGGGATGAATGAGACCTTATTCTTATCATCTCCTTATTCTATAGACTTTACTTGATATTTTTAAATATCACACTGTATTTTCATAAAAAGTAAATTAGCCAAATAAACTGCAAACATAACCATGTTTTGTTTCAAATCACTGTGGTGCGTCGTATTCTGGCTTCGTCTCGGTTGCGCATGTGCAATCCATATGTTATGGTGAAAATAGGTGGTCTATGGGCGGCGCCACCTGCTATACTAAGTGGGAGCAGTTTCTTCCACCACCATCACCGAACTTTCTGTTCATGTGACAGCAGTAAGCGAATGAATAATTGCGAGAGAGATTCTGGACGCAAGGTCCTTGTTTAACAGTTTGTACGCCTGCTAAATGTTAGTCGAGTTAGCCTAATGATGAATCCATTTCAGAATCGGCAGGGGCGGATGCAGAAATTTTACAGCCGGGCTGCTGAAAACATGGACAGAGTGGGCTGATTGCGAGCGCCTGAGGGGCGCGAAGCTTCATTAAAGGGGTCCGGCGGCATACCCTTCCCCACCCCCCACCCCTTTGAATTTTTTTTTAGCTGTGTATGCAAAATGCTGAAATCTGACACATTCTGGGGACAAAATAGTGCAATTTTGAACAGACAAATAATTGTAAACACACTGAGATATCAGGCTGGAAATATAATTTACTGATACATTATCAAGATCCCTCATTTTTCTTCATTATATACATCATATTTACTGACTTCTTCTAAATTGCCCCGGCAGTGCCTCCTGACATTCAATTCACGCAACACCAGAAATTATTATCAGCAGGAAACGACATACCACATTTCGTCCAAGTTTGAAGGTAAAAGTATAAGATTTGTTCAAGAACAAAAGCATCTCGGAGTTATGTTAAAGTCTGATCTTCTCATATTGTTTTTGATGTTTTTAAAGTGTTTGTTGCTCTGTTTATGTGTTTTGTCCCTTTTGACAGATCTCTGTACATAGTAACAGCGCAGTCAATCAACATTCATTCATTCATTCATTCATTCATTCATTCATTCATTCATATCAACGCTGTATGCACAGTCACGAGGGCAATGAAAATGATCTGCATCCTTCGCATTTTACAGTATAAGTTAGAAAGACTTATGTATTTTTGTACTTTTCCTTTAATTGACCCAAGTCGCAAGACAAGTCCGAAATCGGGCGACTTGACAGGTCTGGGGCTCCCTGTTGGACTGAAACCAGACTTAGGTTATATACTACTTTACTGGCAATTATATTTTTTCATGTACATTAACAGTGACGTTTGCAGAGTTACAAAGAAAATATGCTTTTGTTTGTGTGTGTGGGGAGTGGGGGGTGGGGGGGGGGGCGGGTGCACTTCCTGCACCCTTCTGGACCCGCGCCTGATTGGAAATGTGATCTTTGTGAAATAAAATGAACTTTATTAATGTAATGTAGGTTTGTGTAATAAAGTAAACTGAGTCAGAACTCAGATAGATCGTGCCCTCTAAATTCTGCCATGTATGCAAAAATAGAATGCAGAATTTGAGAACGATCCGAGCTGTAATCCACATATTATAAAAATAGTGTTATCATACTATCTTGTGCGCTCGCCTTTCTGGCTGGTATACCGTTTCCCGGTCCATGCAAAATTCATCACACTGGCGAAACCATCAGGAGGTATTAGCAAATATGGCCACACGCATAGTTAAGTATTATTTCTTCATTACCTAGCACACTTAAAAGTCTGGTGCGGGTGTGTGGCTACAAATACAGCCAACGTGGTGCCATTTTTGGCCACAAAATTCAAGCAAAAGCGACCTAAATTTGTCACTGTTTTTTTTTACATTTTCCCTCATTTCAAAGACAAAGTCAAACTTCAAGTGACAGCTGAGTGTTCCTTTCAGTTGTCATGACACGGGATAACACGGTCGAATCTCTACCAGAGCACGCCCTAATAAACTTAATAAGCTTAATAGCTCATTATCTACCATTCCCGTAAAGCTGATCAAGAAAACCTTAACGTTAATTATAAGCCTATACAATTAAAGTAATAAGCTTGTATACTTCATGTCAATAAAAACATCGACCAGCACTCTAATCGGTATTAAAACATCGAAATTGCGCTATAATTGAGAAAAAAAGGAGCAAGTAGGCCTATGATATATAGAACACAAGTCTGAAATTGGCGTAAATAACAAGTTAAATTTTCAAGCGTTCACCTAGTCTGGTTCCCGACTGGCTCATCCTATTTTGTCCCAATAAAGAGGTCATTGCATTAATTATATAAAAAAAAAAAAAAGGGGGGGGGGGCGAGGGGATGGGCAGGCACACAGTCGCCAAAGACGCTGACTTATTCTGCGCGAAAAAACGGACCAGTTAGTTGCCGAAGGTGACGTACGGTACGTAAATATATTTATTTGCAAATATACAGCTATTTGTGCTTGTTGATATGTATCCAGCAAAAGTTAAAATGTACCGTAGAGACGTTTTTGCAACGTTTACAAAACGTTGTGCCCAAAACTTTGCTAAAATTGGTCGAAATTAAAGCAAATCAGGTTTTGAAGCTTTCATAAAAAAGAAAATATATTTATTTGCAAATATACGGCTATATATGCATGTTGAAATCTAAGTAGCATACCGAGGACAACATTCCAGTAACGTTGTGAACACGTTTTTCCCAACGTGACGAAACTGCAACTTTCCAGCAACGTTGTGGAAACGTTATGTGTTAGCTGAATATATATATGTATATATATATATATATATATATATATATATATATATATATATACATATATATACATATATATACACATATTTATGTATATATATATATATATATATATATATATATATATATATATATATATATATATATATATATATTCTAATTTAAGTACGCCTACATTTTTCCGAGATTCATAAATGTTTTGGATAGTGAATTTTATGTATGGCTGCATCCATTTCACGTTCTTCTAGTGTATACTAGTCTAGGGATTTGCTGTTTACCTTTGACTAATCGTTTATACTTCAAAGTTGTTTTTTTTTTCAAAAAAGAAACAGAGTATTTGACACAATTTATAAATTATATATATATATATTCACAGAATAAACACTGTTCTGTATCATACATTTGGGTTTATTTCATTTCAATTTTTGCCGTGTTGTAGTGTGGTTTTTGACACATACCAGTGCATGTATACTTTTCTTGACATGTCGTCTAGGAAACTGAGAACATATAAAGTACATCTTCATCTTGACCCAACGCCCGTTTCCACATGTATGTCACTAGATACCCGCTCAAGAAAAAAAAAAAACTTAATCGCATTTCTCATTCGGGGCATTATCCCACTGTACATTACTCTCTGCCATTCCCCTTCAATAGAGTTTGTGTGGCAACTTGCTCCTTGTCCACAATTTCTAATGAATGGTTGACTTTCAGGTGCCCGTTTCCCTTCTTCACTTAAGGGTATATATATGGTTATGCGTGAGTCTATCGTAGGCCTTCCAGCAGTCACTATAGACCTATATTATACTCCCTGGTGGGCGATGATTTCACTGCTTCCCACAAATATCCCCCCCCCCCCCCAGCTACAATGGACGCACTACTCAGGCTCATCTCTGTTGATATTATACTTGGCGATACACCAGCACACAACATGAAAATACATTCATCTTGACCCAACCCCCGTTTCCACATGTATGTCGCTAGATACCCGCTCAAAAAAAAAAAAAAAACTTTATCGCATTTCTCGTTCGGGGCATTATCCCACTGTACATTACTCTCTCCCATTCCCCTGTGTGGCAACTTGCTCCTTGTCCACAATTTCTAATGAATGGTTGACTTTCAGGTGCCCGTTTCCCTTCTTCACTTAAGGGTATATATCAGGTTACGCGTGAGTCTATCGTAGGCCTTCCAGCAGTCACTATAGACCTATATTATACTCCCTGGTGGGCGATGATTTCACTGCTTCCCACAGATACCCCCCCCCCCCCCGCTACAATGGACGCACTACTCAGGCTCATCTCTGCTGATATTATACTTGGCGATACACCAGCACACAACATAAAAATACATTCCAACATTTCTTTCAAAGTAAAATATGTATTTGAAAATCATGATCCATGTCTAATGGACAGCCGTATGTCATGTTTATGTCCATTTTTTTTCTCTCGGTCACCTCCATTGTTTGGTGTCAGCGTTCTTTTGTAACATCGACCAGTTTCATGTCTTCGCCACACTAAGGGCACAATTAATCTACTTTTTTATGATGAAACCCTTCTCCATAAGCCAAGCTAAACAAGAAAAGAAAAAAAAAGAGGCAAAGAGAGAGCGAGAGTTATAAAGAAGATTGTTAGTCACTTGAAGTAACATAAGTTTAATAAAACTGTAATATTGAAAGACTAGAGATATTCATACATATATTAAGGGTTTTTTTATGCGCATAATATTTTATTTTATGTTGCATATTAGTAATGTTACGATACGATCACATTATATATCTATATATTTATAGATAGATAGATAGATAGATAGACAGACAGACAGACAGACAGACAGATAGGTGGATAGATGGATAGATAGATAAGTAGATGGAGAGATAGATGGATAGATAGATAGATAGATAGATAAGATAGATAGATTAGTAGATAGATAGTTAGAGATAGATAGATAGATAGATAGATAGATAGATAGATATAAATGGATGGATGGATGGACGGACGGCCGGACAGACAGACAGACAGGCAGATAGATAGATAGACAGACAGACAGACAGACAGATAGATAGATAGACAGACAGACAGACAGACAGATAGGTAGAGAGATAGATAGATAGATAGATAGATAGATAGATAGATAGATGGATAAGTAGATGGAGAGATAGATGGATAGATGGATAGATAGATAGATAGATAGATAGATTAGTAGATAGATAGATAGTTAGAGAAAGATAGATAGATAGATAGATAGATAGATAGATAGATAGATAGATATAAATGGATGGATGGATGGACGGACGGGCGGACAGACAGACAGACAGGCAGATAGATAGACAGACAGACAGACAGACAGACAGACAGACAGATAGATAGATAGATAGATAGATAGATAGATAGATAGATAGATAGATAGATAGTCACAAAGATCGTCAAGAATAGTGGCCTTACAAGAGAATTCTATCAGAATTTATTGCTGCAGAGCCAGGTTAATCACCTCAATCCTCATGGATTTAGTTTGGATATCGTAGATATTTTTACTGTCAAATTTATCACTAGTCCGCCGTCCTATTTCATAAAACTAAACCTGGGCAAAGCAGTCAAGACATATTCAATAGAATCCAAATAATATAATAGGCAACAGTAAATAACGGAAAAAAAGTCGGCCATAAATTTTCTCATTTACAATAACATTTTCCTACAGCATCTTGAAGTAACACGTACAGGGCGCACAAATCGCCAATAATAGGCAATAGTAAATAACGGAAAAATAAAGTCGGCCATAAAGTCTTTTATTGACAACAGCATTTTAATACAGCATCCTGAAGTCACACAGGATGCACAATTCGGTAACAATAGGCCACAGTAAATAAGGGAAAAAAAGTCGGCCGTAAAGTTTTTTTTATTTACAACACGTTTTTATTACATCATCCTGAAGTCATAGGCACAGGACGCACAAATCGGCTATAATAGGCAACAGCAAATGACGGAAAATAAAGTCGGCCATAAGTCTTTTATTGACAGCCTCCTGAAGCTACGCGGGACGCAAAAGTCGGCAATTGTGAATGCCTGTAAATGTAAACGATGGTGGCTGGTGAAAGGAAAATATTTTTAACATAGTGGGATAGATTTCCACTTTTAAACTTACGGATTGTAGACTCTTTGCACCAAATTATCTTATCAAGCAGCCACTTGTATGTTGTTATAGCGGGTGCCTCACCCCGCTAGTAGCTACCGTCACCTTCTTCCAACTTGGGTCACAACATCTACAAGCCCACTTTTGGCCATTTCTCTCTCCGGTTTCTTGTTCTTAGAAAATGTCTTACACTTTCGATTTTTTTTTCTGAGGAATAAGACCAAGGTCATCATTGTCTCTCCCAAGAATGGGTGGCTGAGACATTTTTTGATTCTAGGCAGCAATCGTTCGGCCAAAAATTACCAGCTTCCCTCAGGATTCTATATTGCTGCTCAATCCAGGAATTACGTCATTTTTTACCAATCATACATCGTGACCACATAATATTTGAACCGGAAGTAAAAGTTTCTTCTTCAGGCACCGATGAAACTTCCAAATTGTTGCTGCCAGGTGTGGTTTCCATGGTCGAATGGATATGGGCGTTCATGATTTCACTTCATTTCAGATGATTGTATGCTACTAATAAATTAACAGATTCCGTGAGACAGGGCAGATGCGAGAAAGTACGGTAGAGTGACTAGTGAGGCAAGTGGAGGTGAGCCGAGAGTGAGCTAGGGCAAGGTGAACAGAGAATCGAGGTTGCGGGTGCAAATCCCTTCTACGCCATTTTTTCCACATCCTATTTCTTTTGCCCCCGCCCCCCCCCCCCCATACTATTCTATATCCCATTTATTCCCCCTACCCCACCATAACTATCGACCTCTTTTGGTGTCTTGGGTGATTCCCCCCCCCCCCCCCCCCGGTAAAAATAAGTGTCAGGGACTAATAGTAATTCTAAAGTTTTTCCATTGAATGAAAGCCAGTAATCTCACGGCAGCGTACACATCGATTCTAATGACGTTAAGCGCCATGACGTCAGTAATGTTGCAAGGGTGCGTGCCGCACAAGATGCATGATCTGACACTGTGACAGGATAGCACTATCGCCTAGTAATACTAATAGTATATGCCTATTTCTTCCTGAAGGGGAAGTGGGTTTTTCTCACACAAAATTATGAACTAGAAATTGTACGTTTGCTTACTGATTTGGTATGTAACATTTTACAATATCCCAGGACAAGCTACATTTGCCTTTTTCGTCTAATCACGGTAGACTCATTTAGGACACAAAGATCATCCCATGGCTAAATTAGTCTCCTACCCTATGCACTTCCCCCTCAAGCTGTAATCGTCCCTCGGTCCTTGGGGTCTCGGGAGGATATATAGCCACAGCTCCCTGGGGAATTGTACATGGTAGGATACTGATTTAGGGATTCTAAGTATGCATTAGAATAGCTTCTAGTCTTACGCCAATGATAGACCGCATTCAGTGCCCAACGTGACAAAAGCTCTACGCTACTCTCTATAGGCCTAACCTTACCTGGCATCTTCTTATTTGTTTTTTCCCGCGAACGTCCTCCAACTGAACTTCGTAATCCTTTGTGTCCCCACTAAACATAAAGTATGTAAAATTCCCAGGACATTCAGCGCCGACGAACCGCGAAAGAATTTCAATGGCACTTGCTTCCAATTGTACAAATTCTGGATCCACTCGTCTCTTCGAAAATAGGAGAATGACAAGTAGACCGACACAAACCGTCAGAATAAACATGCGGATCATGGTTAGGCTAAAGTGCAGAGTGGTGTAGGATGTACCAGACAATTATGACTTTAGGTTAGCTGACGTCGCATATCAATAGGCTTACGTCATCATGATGACATCGATTCCGTTTCCATGGTAACACAACCGAAGAATAACAACTCATAATCATATGTAAAGTGGGGGTTGTGATAATTATGCTTATTAGGACCTAACTTAGTTAAATGTATTCCTTTTAGAAAGTTTTAACGTTGATATGCTTAACCTATCCGCGGAGACCATTAAGAAACGTACAGAGACATGATGGTACCCCACTATATATTAGAGGCCTACATAGGCTAACACTGACATCTCACTCATTCATCAAATTGAAACCCAATAGCTTTAGGCCTAGTATTAGGCGAACCCCTTGAGGTCGCCCTATATCTGTACTCGCAGCATACTTAACCGAGGTGTATTTCCAGTCAGGCCTATATTCGCGGCATGAATTACGTTCCTTTATGTCATTTTTAAGGTTTTCTGGGACTGGGAATTTTACTTTTTCCTTCTTAAAGCCTTCTTTCGCTTAATATGTGCATACAGAACTTAGCATAATGGGCAGGGCACTATAAAAAATCCCCCTCTCCTGTCCCTTTATTTACAGTATATATCGCGATTAGACCTGCGGTAAGATTTAATATCCCCCACGCATAAAGAGGGATTATTTCAACAAATTGTCAAGCCCAAAAGGCATCTGGTATGGCTGAACAGAAAATAATAATAATAATAATGATAATAATAATAATAATAATAATAATTATTATTATTATTATTATTATTATTATTATTATTATTATTATTATTATTATTATTATTATTATTATTATCATCATCATCATCACCATCATCATCATCATCATTAACAGACAGTACATGAAATAAATGCAAAAAAACAGAGACACTGACAAATAGTGGAACTGAAGTTAAAAACATATTATATAAAATATCACAGAACTCAAATCACGTTAGAGAATAAACAGAAAGGTAAAATAAAAATTTAATACAGTATCACAGAACTCAAATCGTATGTTACAAAATAAACATACAGGTAAAATAAAAGTGTAATACAGTATCACAGAAGTCAAATCATGTATAATTAAAATAATAAGGCATAGGAGACAATTCATATATATGTACAAGCTAAAATCGGGTTACATTTACATCATGTAAGAGCGTAGAGCGTATCACTTTCAATTGAATGCAACACCCAAGAAAGTAAGAAAAAAAAAAGAGACCCTCCAACTTTTCACTAACACCTTCCTACTGACGAAGATTTGTAGCCCCTAAATATGAGTTTTCACGTATTTACATCATGTACGGATTAGCGAACATCGACGCTTGAAAGGGTTTCTAATTCGTTTATTTATTTGTTTTTTTAAGTTTTAAAATCCATTAATGATGACCGTTTCTGTCTCTCTCTGTCTCTCTCTCTCTCTCTGTCTCTCTCTCTCTCTCTATCTATCTATCTATCTATCTATCTATATATCTATCTATCTATCTATCTATCTATCTATATATATATGTATATATATATATATATATATATATATATATATATATATATATATATATATATATATATATATATATATATATATATATATATATATATATATATTTGTGGGCCTTGACATGAAGCACATAGTTGACTATTTCTATGATTTTAGGGAATTTGCTTGTCCCATGGTTAGAAATCATTTATTTTTGCATCCTAACATGTCCTTCATATATTTTTTTCTGATTTGTGATGTCTATACTACATCTCCCAATTTAAAATTTCACAATATTATATAAATTTCGTGAAGTATATCAATTTACAGTACCAGGGAATGGTGTTTTATTGAAAAATGGCAATGTCCCATTTTTTATGTTAAAAACCAAATTTCTTTATCAAAATAGCAAATCTTTAATTTATACATACTATTTACTGTAGCCTAATTTGTTACATGGCTGAAAGGTAGATAAATGTGAAAAATTACTCTTAAACATGTTCAAATGACGTCACAAAGTCTGTCCCATAGGTCTGTCACCTACGTGACAAAAATGACAAAAAGCTTGAAAATAACTGGTTTGAAGGATAAGTGTCCCACTGCTGTCACCTACATCTTATTTCCTTTCCTTGGCCATACCAAATGGCAGATATTCCATGCTGCTGGATTCCAAATATAGTTTAAAATTTGCTCATGAATATATAAATTTGAGATAGTTATTTTTTAAAGTGTCAAGAAAGTGACAAGCTTTATTCGGATACTTGGAAGGACCACGTCAGGGCTAATATGTCTGTGAATGTGGTTCATAGAAAGGTTTAATCAGGTGCGGTTGGGTAATATAGGAACTTGCCATGCCACTCCAGCCAGAAAACCATAAAAATATCACCTGCTTGACTGTCACCTCAGTGACGTAACCATGTCCAGGAGGTGACCTGTGTATGTCACATAAGGGACAAATTCTGATTAATGACAAGACAAGTTTACATAATGTACTGATTTGAAGAAAATATGAGAACCACATATAACTTTAGTGCCATGTTAATGTATCCCGACCACCTCCTACCAACACCCTCCCCATTGTGCTACTGAAATTTGAGATACTGTATATGATATGTCACGTGAGTGACCAAATGTGACAGATGAGAAAATATGTTAGATAATTTAATGATTTGAAGAATATATAATTATGCAAACAATATAGGCCCAACTGCCCTGTTGAAAAAAATATACCACCTGAACTCTACCACAGCTACTGTCCTACAGCGGCATTAGATTTTGAAAAAATATAAATTTCATGTTAGTGGGTGACCTGTTCTGTCACGTAGTGACCAAACACGATAGATGAGAAAAGAAAGTTAGATAATTTAATGATTTGAAGAATGTATCTAGGAGAACGATACTGGCCTACTTTAGATACTGCCCCGTTTAAAAAGTTCACCCAACCTCACCACCATATCTCTCCAATGACAACATTGGAATTTGTGATACCGTAGATTGCCTGTATTATATTTTTCATTTCAAGCAAGATGGAATGGCAAAATTTTTTCAATATTTTCAGCACAAAAATATAGCACTGTCTGATAACGTCAGAATATATGTTATCACTAAATTCAAAAGTTTGCAATGAGAATAAAAAACTGCGGAAACAAATACTTTTAATGTTCATATTTTTAACTACTTCGATACCGTCTGGTCATGGGGTGGCTAATACCAGAAATATTATAATGATATTTTGTATGGAGTTTAAAATGGGGCCGCTCGTTTAATTATAAATACTTTTGATTATAATACTAGTCCATGTTCATTACTGAAAGAACTTAGTGGCAAACTTGTACACATCTATTTTTTCAGATAGAGTGACATTGTTTGTATGAAATTTAAAACTGAATGAAGCAAAAGTAAATGTTGAACACAGCAAGAGGACACATAGGAAATGCTTCAGCATCTCTGAATCTACGCGGTAAATCCATGCCCATTCATTTAAGTCCAGTGATCTAAAACGGAATGGTTTAAAATTTGATTTTCATTTTGTCTGTTGAAAAATGATACCAGCTGCAGTGTGTTTGTCTGTTAATTGAAAGTTAATGGTTATAGAAATTAATTAGTAATAAAATGGTATTCATTGATAATGTTTAACAACGGTGTAATGTTAATGTTCAGGATTCAAAAGATAGAGCTAAGATGGCCTGAAATGACATGGCCAAATGATTATATTCCTTGGTAACATTTTGACATTGATTATTGAAGTATATTACTAAAAGTTAAATATTTTAGAAACAGATGGAAATTAGAAAGGTTCTTCATGTAGGCTGAACATGTTTTCATTCTTGTCATGTTGTGCATGGGCCACCTAATTCTCTTCTCGGATGATCCATGAAGATAATAAATCATGTTCATAGCAAAACTAATGTGTAAACAACATGGCCTGAAACTCCAGCATAGTTGCAGTAAATAGCCAGTATGCCTCATTGTTGCTCTGAGGTGGACATAACTTCACAGCATTAAAATCGTTACGTCTGCCCCGAGGTACAGTGAGGTAGACTGGTTCCCTGCCTCTTACTACACTCACGTCTCAAGCTTTGTTGTTCATGACTCGGTTGTGGTATATGCATAAGTTATCATCAAATAGATCATCAGAGAAGAAAATTAGGTGACCTGTGGTTAGTGTGATGGAAAACACATTGACAGAGAAAAGTAAATATGGCTTTTGTGCATTTTATTAAATAATTATACCCGTGCATGGGTTTTTATTTTCTTTTTTCCATTTTTCTCCCTGTATTTTCCACATAAAACTACATTTACGACTCCATGGCTCAAATCCATCTTCATGACAGTTTGTCACCCACGTGACAATGTGTCACTTACGTGACAGGGCAATTAATGAGAGTCTTAATTACGGTTATTAGATTGAATTTTGCTCTGCTGGATATTTGAATATTAAGTTTATAGTTTTAACCAATGGATACATGCCAAAAACTTGGGTTTAAAATATTTAAAACTAAGACTCGGTGGCTCAACATCATCTACGTGACACGTACTTTGTCACCCACGTGACTGTGTGTCACCCATGTGACTGTGTGTCACTTACGTGACAGGCCGTTTAATTAAGAAGCCTTAATCTGACTAATTATGAAGAATATAGCGCGGCCTATTATTTGAATATCATGCTTATACTCTAAACTCATGGATAAGTGCAAAAAACTTGGGTTTGAAACATTTAATTATTCTGTTCAAAATGTCACCAAAATACCCTAAAAATATAGAAATCGTTAATTATGTAACGTTTGCTTTGTAAAACTTATTCAACTAATCCAAGAAAATAATAATTGTATCTACTTGCGATGTAAGATTTGTTGCTGATGACACTTTTCTATCATACTAATCTCTCTGATATCATAACTGGGGAATAATACGGCAAATCACGTTTAACCAGCCAAATTACTATAAACAACAGAACTTAGACATCATCAAAGTAAAAGAAATTCTACGCCCGACCTGCTTTTTCCCCTACCCCATTGAAAATCTTACTTATTTTTCCTTTGCTCAAAGTTCTGCCCTTTACAAGGAAATTTCTCGATGTTACAAATCCTGTCTTAGCTCTTCATTACCATCCTAGTCCGATTTCCGTGTTGCATGTGATAGTCTAATATTTACCTCTATGGTAGTAAGGAAATATCATATATATTGAATATATAATATATATTTTTGATGTGGCACAAAACAAATATTGAGGAAAGTAGACTTTACGTATTTTAATCTCTCTTTATTGTACAAAAGGGTCATCCAGCTCAGATAAACATGTTTAAATCAAAATCTAAATGAAGCATTAAACTGGTCTCTTTATTGTACAAAATTGTCATCTAGCATAGATGAACATGTTTAAATCAAAATCTAAATAAAGCATCAAACTAATATCTGACGGGTTGTTGCCCGAGGCATAAATCTTTACAAATGATTTGTTGTCTGCGGGAGCAATCTTGTTTGAGAGGTCGCACTAACATAGCTGCAGGTTTCATGCTTGCCAAATCTGTTGACAGACCATGCTTGCCTGAGGGACTGTACTTTCCCGCACGACTAATCCACTTATGATGACTTCTCATTAAGTCAGTGAACCATCACTTATTATATGTTGGGCTGTTGACCTGTATGTTAATTCTGTTGCCGATTCCAAGCAGGAATATGGCTCAATGCCACGAATCACCTCATTTGGCATTTCTCCTGTATTTTTTCATGGCAACATAGTTCACCTTTGCCAAAGTTCATGAATAAATATTACTTTAGGATGATAAAGCGTCCAAAAATTTGGTTTCAGGGCCAATATGGACGTCTGTATGGCGTGTAACATGATGCATAATGTCATGTCATAGTTTTCGCAAGAAGTGACCCCTATTGTTGAATCTTTGGAAGATACTTTCAATGAAATGAACTTTATTGACTGCGTTTGTACATTTGAAGCATTCTGTCGGCACAAATAACACAAAAAGCACAACAAGCACATAAACATTAAAGCACATGAAGCATATATACATACATACGTATATATATATATATATATATATATATATATATATATATATATATCATATATATATATATATATGTATATATATATATATTCCAAACTCGGCCTCTGTCCAGATCTTTAAATCAAAGGCAAGTAAAACGGCGTCACGTTTGGTCAAATTTCCAGAATTATACAACATTTGCGAAAGATTTAAAGCCGTTCAACATACACGTCTGCGTTCGGATGCGAGTCTGTAAAACTCGCTTCTTTTTTTTTTTTAATTGGTGTTAAGAATACATCAGCATGCTCATGTGATTCTCCACATGAGGACACGTGGCATTTCTTCTCATGTCCAAAATACTCAACACCGTGCTCCCAGTTGCACACAAAATTTGCCCCTCGCGCTCCTTTTTACTATTGACAATTTGCCTTATGGTTCCCCTCAGTGCCCTCGTAATGAAAATATAAAAATTTTCCTGGATGGTCATGAGTTTATTTTTTAGATTGTTCGTTTCAATACTGCAAGTGTTGGGTAGATACTAACTATTAATTTATCTGCTTTCTGACAAGAAAGAGGCAATGTCCTTTTTGTTTGGTCAGAACCTGTGGGTGCCGTGGACCTTCTGCCCCCTTTATGGAAATCTTGTCTCAGGGCCTGTTATAGTGCATGGCCAACATTCAATTTCTTGTGTTCGAGGTAAATGTATCGGTTTATGTGGATAGCGACGGTTTTATGGATATCGCAGTAAGTTAATTAATTCATTATTTGTCCCTCTGTCTGTCTTGTTACTGTGTTGTGTTCTGCAACGTGTATAAGCTAGTCTTGTTTTATCCTGTGCCATTGTCTTTTCCCACAAAAGGGATTTAAACAGTACCCAACCCTCTTTCCCAATCGTCGTATAGCTACGGTGTACAATGATTCGGAATTGCAGCCAATAAAAATATGTTTAAACCAAACCAGGCTTGTGGATGCAAGCTTTCACTTGACGTATTTGCCAGATGAGCTTACAGAATGTGCATTTGTACGTTCAAACCTCATTTTCCAGCAATTATATGCCATTAAACTAAAAGTTCCGAATGCATACTTGTGGAATTAGTATGCATACTGCTAGGATACTGCTGCACAGGGCATGTAAGATGTATGGTTTCATGTTCCTACAAGCTAATGGCTAAATATCGCTACAGAAAAGAACTGAATTAATCGTATTGTATCCTTAATATCCCGCTTTTGCCTGCATAAAGCGGGGAGGGTTCTGCTTGTATTCTATGTTTGAGGGTGAATTTCTGAAATGATCTTCAAAATTAGTAACTCACTGTAGATCACATGCCCTCTACGTTGTTACTAACCTAACTAAATTGTGGGGCGGCGTTTCAATGACGTAGTGCACTGACGTACAGAGAAACAAATATGCACAAGGGATTTTTGAATTTACGTGACTTGTGACGTGGATAACCACCTACGAACGTAGGCCTACACAAACACGACATACCAGGTCGGCGTTAAAAATGGGCCTGGGCCATGTTTTTGTGATGAATACCCAATTAAACATAAAATAGATAAATTCTTACATGCCCGAACAGTGAGCTGCATCGGTCATTTGTGATTTTCCCCACAAACAGCGATCCCTAATGATAAAAAAATGGTAACTCACTCTAAGCTACGTCAGATTATCTACCTCGTCACTGGCAAATAAACCGAGGCGCCACACAATAGTCCTGCATTATCTATGGTTTGTATCAGCTGTCACCGTCAAAAACAAAAAAACAAAAAACTGTATAGTACACAAATATTATAGCATTCAAGCCACTTTTAAGCAATATACAGTATACAAATGGTGCCCTTGGCCGAGGGGGACAGGAAGAATTATGAACCTGAGGGATGGTCTGTCCACCCGACGCGAAGCGGAGGGTGGACAGTCCATCCCGAAGGTTCACAAGTCTTCCTGTCCCCCAAGGCCAAGGGCACCATTTGTTTTATTATACCGAAGAACAATAAAACATCAAAGCTTCCATTTAATAGATTTTAATAACACACATTCTATACATTTGGCACACAAGGCAAGATGGCAATCATGGAGAAAAGTTCACATTTCAAGAAATGGGCTATGCAGCGCCATCTAGCGCTACAGTGAGCGGTGGACAGTACTTTCACAGAAGTGGACAGGCAAAACTGTCCCATGCCCAATTAACCAATCACGTGTACGGATGAGGTATAATAATAGTAAGTGTATGCACCTCTGTTGTACAGGTGTAGTATATCTGCCGACAGGATAACTGGTGCCAGAAACTGACACGCGTGCTTTATAATATGTCTCTATTGAAATCGTTTGAACCCTGTGATACGTGCACACAAAAGAACTGCATATTTAAAATTTTAAGCCATGTGCCAAAGCAACATAAGAAAGGCGACCAATTTTTATTGAGTTTATTCAACATTGGGAAAAGGTGATCCTGACTTGTTTCACTTTATGCAGGCACCCGTGCAACAAGTTTATAGTTTTTACTCTTTCCCAAGTTTCCTACAGTAAAACACAGTAACATATTCAAAAGCGAAACATATGCTGAGTACAGATATATGCAACCAAATCAAGTCCCCAAAAGAAATTAACCAACCTCCGCGAGATCAAAGGGAATCAAACGATAAGCTTCTAACTTATGGGTGTATTTTTTATTTCCTTTTTAAGGATACTCTGTATTTATGTGTGCCTTTTTACAAAAAGGTGAAAAAATTAGGAAGTTGTCAAGATCAGACAGAAACATTTGAAAAGTGCATAACACTAGTCATATTATCACATCCAAAAATACCGTGCTAAGATTCAGCAGAAAAATTATAGAAGTTTTGAAGCTTGTACAGATTATATTCCAAGATGTAATTCTTTTCAAATTCTAGTACAGTACCTTGACTTGAGTGTCGTTTTCCTTTTAAAAATCATTTAACAAACTTGAGTTTTTATGTCAGAGTAACCTAACATACCGATTACATATAATTTTATGAGTGTAGGGACATTGAAATTTATGGCATGTATTTCATATATTCCTCCCTCCAGAGGCATACAGAACTCCTCAAGAGTTCTTAACTTTAAAAAGGAGCCCGTTTCCATTGTACTTTTGTAGTTGCAGAGCTAATGCAAAACATATGGACCACCACCTGTCCAGAGACCTTGCAGTCAAAGGTAGTCTGTGGCCTGCGCCTTGGGCAAGGGAGTAAGGATGCCCCCCCCCCCCCAGTACCGTCAAATCCTCTTCGATATTTGTAAGGATTCTCTAATAAAATCCAGGTAATTTACACAGCAGTCTCCAGTGGCACGCCAACATGATGTCCTTGATGATGTTGTGGAATGCTCTCAAATAATTATCACATACTCGGATACTTGTTTCAGTGCCTCTAGCAAAGGCAATGGTTTTTGTCGTGAGTTCATATGCTTTACAACTGTAGGAAATCTTGTCCGAGGCAGCGTATGCCAGCTTGGTTTATATAGTGTTGGGACAGAAGCTGTTTTCTCAAGGAAGAATAGTTTTAGACACATGAAAATTGAAACAGTCCAGCTGAGATAAAACTCCTGTGACCTAACTGAATACAATGGCACATCTGGATCATTATACTCATGCCAGTGGACGGAGCCTTGATGAAAAAAAAAAACACTCGCATTAAATGTGGTAATCGGGTGCTTTTGTATTGGCCATAAAAGCGGATTAGGCCATAAGAACTCATCTGCTTCCCACCCTCTGACCATGCTCTTAAAGTGGAGGAGAGCATGACTTTCCCCCCAATCTAGCAGCTGAAGCAAACATAAGGAGTCTTTAGGGTCCAAAGGTCAATTCCAACAAATTAATGTGCTTTGATGGAAAATGAAAAATGAGGAGCTTGGGCCTTCAAGCCCCATTAAGATATCTGTCTGCGAAAATGTCCTTGGTCCCACTGATTTGTGTATATAGTGCTGGGGGCAAAAGATGTCACCTGTATTGGTTTTAACGTGGGCCACTCTAAATGTGCCTTTATGTGGAAAGTATGGGTGTTCAATGGAACATATTTTAAGATCAACAGGATAGCATAGGGTATGCCTGAGCAGTGACACACACAAAAATGTCCTGAAAACTAGACAGCAGCCAGAGAGGTGCAAAAAGTGTGTCAGGCACTAGGGTGCCTATGGGCTTCACAAGGGGGCCATGGCACTACTGGAATCAATATAGATCCACAATGCCGTGGCGTAGGGTCACTCACAACTGTCTAAAATTGACAGGGTAAGAATCGTTGGGATGTTGGAGGCTGGTCTTTTGCAGCTGGAGATTGTTCGGATAATAAAGTGCTCCAGTCCATTGGTGAAAAGGTGATGGGACTGTTTCCAGGATACCAGAGAATGCAAGCGGAGGCCTGGATCTGAGTGACCAAGACTGTCATATGGCATGACTGACCATTACTTGATCCACCATGTGAAGAGGCACAAGTTTCTTTCCACCAAAAGATATCATCAGCAGTGCAGCCATGCTTGAGAGAGAACCACAGTCTACCACTAACAAAAGACTAGTGTCGATCAAACTGGGAGCATACTGCTGCAGCCATATGAACCCCAATTCTGCTTGGATTTCCACGACGGAAGAATGATGAATGCCTTCCAAGCCACTTGTAGAAAAATGTATGGTTGAACATGACCACCACAGTGGAGGCCGTGTCATGGGGGGGGGGGGGGATTACAGCAACAGGAAACACAGCTTCCATCAGGGCGAATGAAACACTGACAGGCCAGTGCTACCCGGATGAGATCCTGCCACCAGATGATGAATGGATCCAACAAGATCCAGAGCTGCTGTTTCAGCAGGAAAACGCATGACTACACACTACCCAAGACAGCATGCAGTATTTACAGTAGCACAATACCCCATTGTTGCCATGGCCAGCCCATTAACACATTCTTCTGACCTGTCCCCCATTGAGCATTTGCAGGATGTGCCTAGTTGTCGAATCAGGTATGAGTATGAGGAACCCACAGACATGCTGGACCATTTAGCATAGAGCTTCACAGACCAGTGGAATCAAATTCCCCAGCCTTATATTACCAAACTGACAACCAGCATGCCAAGGTGGACCAAAGCTTGCTTACAAAAGCATGGTGGTCACACCTGCTATTGATGCATGAAGCCAAAAACAACAACAACAACAACAACAACAACCAAAAAGTCCCTTTAAGGACCACCATTTCCTCCAAAAAGAGATGTGAAAAGCAATGGTATAATAAAGTCAATAAAACCCCTCGCACACATCTTCATTACATGTATATTATGTTGAACAAGGGAGGTGGCATCTTTTTTCCCCAGGACCAAAAAAACTCTCTACGAAATGTAACAGTTTATTGCCAGAACCCACCATGTTGCTGCTCATGTCAAGTGATTACGAAGTAGCAGATTTGTAACCAGCTAAGGTTCTTGCCTCCAAACCAGCCTCAAACAGACTTATTCAAATGTAGCTTTAGGCAGGATCTTACTCAGAATAATGTGTCTACATGTTGTCCCACTCTAGAGATACAGTGTTGACTGCCCATACTCTGTCGTCTTGGTAACCAGAAACCAGCGTGGGTCTGTTGTAGTTTTCCCATTTGACAAAGTGTAGAAATCATTCAGTGCTTACCATCTGATTTTAATGGGAAGACATTCAGCTTTTACATTTGGTGATCCTACAATAGATGAGCAACAAAGCCCCGTGATCTTTGCCTTGTACCAATTAACAACTGCCTTTGTCGGTGACAGGAGTATCAGAGAGCATTGCCACTTTGCATGTTGATTCATGTTAACATCATCTGGTTATCAGACATAATCAGAAGATGCCAGCCTATCAGTTGATCTTGAAAGCATTCTATGGGTAAATCACTTGCCCCTCGTTGCACCAAATTGATTAATATCGTAACGACAGAGGCTGGTTGCTACCATGCTACACAAAAAAAATGAATGCTGCCACCATTTTAATTACAATATTTCATCCTCTAAATCATAACAAGAGGGTTGTGTAAACAGCCCATGCTCAGCTGATCTTGACATTCATCACATTTGCATCTCCATGAACTTGGGAAAGGATCAAGGTCACCCATGTTCTGAGTAAGTCTGACCTTTATAGAAGAACACTAACATGTGCAACATCAAGGTTCAAGTAGTTCTCAAAGTTATAATGAAGAGTAAAATTCATGTATGTTGCACTGTGACCCCAGACACGAGGTCAAGGTCATTCATGTACTGTCTAGGCATGACGTTCATACAGAAACATCAACAAGTGCAGCATCATGGTACTAACTCAAAACAAATCTCAAGTTATCAAGTAAAGAGTAAATTTCGTGTCAGTTGTCCTGTGAATTAGCAGTAGAATGCCCACTGACTTACATAGTAATCAACAGGAAAGCTGCATTCACCAATAAGTACCCAAATTAAAAATCCTTAAAAATCAGGAATCAAAAGCAGTGCCACCTAGTAAACAACTTTGTTTGACGGTAAATGACCATTCCACAACAACATATCCATCACATTTCAGCTTAATCTGAGTGACTTCTGAGAACAAGTGAAAAAAAGCAAAACCATACAAAAAAATCATAAAAAATAGAAAAAATTGCAGCGCCACCTGGTGAACAAATTGGGAACTAGAGTTGTCTATGTGCGATATTAAAGCAATTGGGTGAGCGGTTTCAGAGAAGAGTTTTTAACGTTTGCCCCAAACAAGAACAAAAAAAATTCATAAAAAATCCAAAAATCGATGAAGCGTTACCATTTGAACAAACTTGGTAGAGATCTACCCAAGGCACATCCCCACCAAGTTTGAAGTAAATCTGACTAAAATTGTAACCATTTCAAGAAATTACCATGTTAAACTTTCCTTTTAAAACTTTTGTAAAGATTTTTTGAAAAAAAAAAAAAAAAAAATTCATTGGAACATGACCATTGGAACAAACCTGGTAGACACCCACCCAAGGTACATCGCCACCAAGTTTGAAGTAAATCTGGATGACGGTTTTTGGAGAAGAAGTCAAAAATGTAAATTAGCATTGGTATGCCCATTGACTCACATGGTCATCAATAGGAAAGGTGCATTTACCGAAAAGTAGCCAAATTGAAAAAATCGTTAAACATCAGGAATCCGCACCTTTCCACATAGTGAACAACATTGTTTGACGCTTCCACAAAGAACATATCCACCACGTTTAAGTTTAATCTGAGTGACGGTTCTGGCGAAGAAGTGGAGAATAGTTATACCACCAAAAAAAAAAAAAAAATCATAAAACATTAGAAAAAACTGCAGCGCCACCTGGTGAACAAATTAAGCACAAGTAGTCCCTAGGTGTCTTCCTGTGTGATATCAAAGCTTTAAGATTTGTCAAAAGGAAAAAAAAATCATTAAAAATAAAAAATAAAAAAAACACTGGAACATAACCATTTGGACAAACCTGGTAGAAACCTAGCCAATGTATATTGCCACCAAGTTTGAACTTAATCTGGATGACGGTTTTGGAGAAGAAGTCGCAAGTGTGAATTAGCATTAGAATGCTCATTGACTTCCATAGTAATTAATAGGAAAGCTGCATTGACCGATGAGTACCCGAATTGAAAAAAAAATCGTTAAAAATCAGGAATCCGCAGCATTCCACATAGTGAACAACCCTTCTACAAGAAACATTATCCACCATGTTTCAGCTTAATCTGAGTGACGGTTCTCGACAAGAAGTCGAAAATAGCCATAACACAAAAGTTCATATTTTTTTAATTGTAGCGCCACATTGATAACCAATTAAGAATACGGAGTCCCAGGAAGTGTTCCTGTGTGATATCAAAACAATTGGATGAGCGTTTTCAGATGAGAAGATTTTTTAATATTTGTCACAAAAAGAACAAAAAATCATTAAAAATCCAAAAAATCCCTGGACCGTGACCATTTGAACAAACTTGGTAGACACCCACCCAAGGCACATCCCCACTAAGTTTGAAGTGGATCTGGCTGACGATTTCTTCGGAGAAGTCGAAAATGTGAATTTTTGAGGGACGACGGACGGAGGACCATCAGATAAGCTCAAAACGGTACCACAACAGTGGGTAAAAAAACTTTCATTCGATTTTCAAATCAGTTGGAGATAGATTTCACAAATCAATAAAATTCTAATGCTTGTGGGGTAGGGTTTTGTTCACGAAAGAAGCATCGGTGTCAGGATATATATCCGATGTAATTTTTGGTACAAAATATATCAATTACATATGTGGCACTACCGCTATGCTGAAACTGTTCACGATACCTTTGATGGTGGATGTAAACAATTATTGAGGATAACATGGAAAAAACGTGTCACGACAGCTGATGATGCTCGGAAAATAGCTTCAAGTCAAACGTTCATGTAGCAATGTAGCTGATCCTACTTCCAGTAATCTGTGATACTGGACGTAGCGTAAGCATGAAGATATTACTCTGTCCACCAACCTCTTTGTGTTAACATTACAATATTTCCTTTCATATGTAAACTTTATGATAGAAACAATAATGGAGGCTTGTTTTCTACATAATATCGTCCCACTTAACTAAAAAACAGTCCAACTCACTGAGGGGCGGGGGGGGGGGGGGAGAAATCCGCAAAAAACTGCCACACTTCCATGTTATTAACCAACAGTTCCTGTTTTTATATCGCAAAATGAGGTGCTAATGCATATTTCTCATGGCCCATGACCGTTTTGTTGTATCGCACCTAACGTAGCTAAATAATGATGATGATGATGATGATGATGATGATGATGATGATGATGATGATGATGATGATGATGATGATGATGATGATGATGATGATTGGTCAAAATTTGGTCGATAAAGGCCAAAATGTATTTAAATATGACATACATGCCAAAGGCCCAAATGAATTTACTTAGGCCAAAGTTCATATTGATCAGTAGTTAACTATATCTACCTTTTGTACTCAATTGCAACATGTCATCAAATACACCGTTTTAAGATCTTTCACATAATTAGTTCCTATAAAAAATAATGATAAGTCAATTTGTCGGAAAAAAAAGTGTTACGTGACTTAGGCCAAATTAAAAAAAAAATTCGATGACTAAGCCATTTGATGACTGAAGCCATTTTGCATTCACTGTTTGGTCTCTAAAAGATCAGCGTTGAAAGAAGGCCTGGGGCATAGTTTTGCGATGAAAATCTAATTTAACATAGAATAAACAAAATGTCACATGGCTAGAGAATGAGCTAGTTATTTTCTGTCACTCGGGATCGTTATTGGTGGGGACAAATCACGAGTGACCTTCAGTCACTCGTGATTATTCCCGCCAATAACGATCCCTCACGAGAGAGAAATAGCAACGCACTCTCAGCCGTGTAAGATGCTCTATTTATTAAATAGATGTGGGTGTGCCTGTAGTAATGTTGACACTGCCAAATCGACAACGGTTGGCCGTTTAGGCTGGGGCTTATGTTTTAATATTAGAAGTTACGTGCTTACCCACTTTCTTATCAAACCATACAAGAGTCATACATGCACATACACCAACCTTTCAGAGCGCTGGAAATGATCCAATGACCACTTCCATCGGTATTGTCCATGCATGGGGTTTCCTGGAACTTCAACGACATGTCTTTGCATTCACATGCATGTAAATTATTGACTGAATCTCGTGCGTGTGACACTGACATATACCCTACCCCCCCCCCCCCCGAAAAAAACAAATTAAACAAATAAATAAAAAATAAGTGAATACATAATCAGACAAACGAACAAGAAAAATCGTGGAGGAAGGTTGTGATCAACAAAGACTTCAATGTGAAATATTAATTTTATTTCAAGTAATTGATAAAAGATTTATACTGACAACTATGTAAACCAGCAACGCAACATGTAGTCAGTTTCAATAACAGATTCTTTCTTCTATCTGTGTCCTTCAAAGCTAAGACAAAACACAAAAAGAACAAGACAGCTCATGCGCTAAGTCACGCCATATAAACATAAGTGTTGCAACATGTGCGACAAGCACTCAGGCATTCATATCAACGCTGTACTATATGCGTAACCTATTCATATATTCATATTGTTATCCATTTTAATAATAATCTTTCTCCTTTTGGTATTATAAAAACCTGACTGCATGTGGCAACATGCCAGTCTGGGGGTTTTGGAGAGGAGTAAATTTTGTATTGCAGGGCTCATCAAAACAAGATTCTGTATCTCACTAACTGCATGTTGTCTCATCACCGATTGCTTTCTACTTATTTATTTCACAACTTGGTCCCCTGATATGTGCGTTTTGGCATCTTCTTTTGAATGTTCCATCATGTTTTAATTTGGACGTTTAATTGAATAATGATTGACACAAAAGTTGTTCGAAATATTCCTAAGCTAATCCCTTTCTTTCCATCCCATGATCTCTTCAAAATTTTTATTCAGTGTTATGGCCTTTCCTAGATAGCCTCTCACTAGGAATTATATAAGTGACTCCAAGGACAATAATACAAGTGACTGTCAAGCCATAATACAATCACTATGTTCTGCGGAAAAATCAATTGCAAGTTAAGGAAGTGGAAGGGTGGTCTATCAACCCCTTTTGCCACCTGAAAACTTAGGAGCGAGGAAAGGCTAAACCAACAACACAAGTGATATTGGATATGAATAGCAGTGGTCTGTCAACCCCTTTTGCCACCTGAAAACTTAGCAGCGGGAAAAGGCTAAACCAACAACAGGAGTGATATTGGATATGAATAGCGGACCACCTCTAACCCTAACATGCTCGTGTCGTAAAACAGTCTTGATCTTTCACTCTTTCCCCTGTGCTGTGGGCGATGGCGCAAGTTCATCAGTTCAAAACTGGCATATCAACATTACAAGGAGCTTCATTTTACACTTCAATTTACTCTTCATTCAAGCATTTGACCAAACCAAACAGAAGTCACTTGAAACTATCACCAGACATCGCTTTATCTTCCAACAGTTAAAGAATGCAACGGACGCAGACATGCCCGTACCTGTATCCATACTACCCAGCTGGAACAAACGGTAAAGGTACTACGGTCTTCATGCACCTAAATAACACTTAGAAGGGGGTTTCTGTGCGATATTGTAAGCCTTCACACGAACAGATGATCTGGATGAATGAACGGAGTATCAAGCAGGACGAAGTCACATTTTCAACAGTCAACATGGCTATATGGTTCTTATATGTCAACTTACAGGTTCTGCTGTCATTTTGTTCTTATTAATAAATGGTAAAGAATTATAATATTCATAGTCAAATGGCTCGGGGCATATTGTTTTATATTCTAACCACGCCTCTAAACAGTCTAAAGCCAGAGGCTGTACGTCCAAGTGGAACTTATTGGCGAAGAAATGTTTCTTGGTAACGAGTGAGTGCAGGTCGCTCACGCCGAACACACAGACCCCGCGTACCCATCGACCAAAGCATTTAGATTCACCACCCCAGGCGACCCACACTGCCAGCCACGGCTTTTCGTCCGGAATGGCTGCAAAGTAAAAGAAAATATGCGTTTATAATGTACAAAGCAGGGGTTACGAAAAGAAGTGGTATTTATATTCTAGAGAAAAGGACCTGATAGATACTGTAACATACATGGTCTGTTTCATTTCCAACAAAGGCTTGACCACATATCAATCTGTGCGTTGCGGAAAATTTGTATTTGGTTGAAAATTCAATGCAGATACATCTCCAACACCCCCACCCCCCGAAAATACCTCCAAATCTTGTGGTTTTCTTATGGTCTTTCATGCACGTGAATTGCAATAATCTTAATCATGATGACCAAAATATAAAATTTGACTCCGCATCATGACGTCCAGCATCGGAAATTTTGTAACAACTTTGTTTGCTTTAGATTATCATCTGTATATTAACGTGTTTTGAGACACACAGTTTGTTCGTTTTAACTCTTGTTATTAATCTTTTGCGTCAGATAACGTCATGCATGATTTTTTCCTCTAAAAAGCTTACCAACCCACCCCCCACCCCCCACCCCAACAATCTGGGCTGTATGGACTCCCTTCACAAAATACATTTTGAAAGTGGTAAGGTACAGATCTTTGTATCTCTCTCTCCCTCCTTTCGTCTGTTTTTTCCTCTTGTCCTTTCTTTCTTTCTGTCCATAATGTCTGAATTACTAGTCCACATAGTTTCCTCCATCTGTGTTTTTTTCCGTTGCATTCTTTATCAATAGTGATAAGAGCTTGGTACCTCAATAACATGCTTAGATTGTGTGAACTGATCCGCGGTGGATGACTTATGACTTTCCGTTTGTACAGTCAATTGGTATCCATTTGGGTTGTTTGTGTTTGTGTGTGTTCACATCTGTGTGTATATCTAACATGATACCTATTGGCCAACATATTTGATACAGAAAAACAGCAGAAAAAGCACATAGATCTATCAAAGAAGCTGTGTGGATACGGAAATCAGAACAGTATATAAATGGACCAAAAAGACCAATGTCCCCTGTCACATATTTTCGGCCGTACGTTTGCCGCCAAAAAATCGCCATCTGGTAGTGGAAAGTCAAATCACTGTATGATGAAGCCATTGCCAATGTGACCGCAACTTAACGGGCAAAAAATGGGTTGTTGTTTGTAAGGAGAAAAATTACTGTATTTAAAATTTAAATTGCGCATACACATCACCCTGTCACTGAATTTTAATTTAGTCAGATTATTTTAAAGATAAAATTCAATCATTTCAGTCCATATGGAATGCGTCCGTGAACCTTCTAGCGTACTCTATCGAAGGTCAAGAGTGGACGAAATTTATCTGTAAGACAAGACACAGTAGACTTATTTTTTATGTTTAATTACGATAGGCCAAATAAAATATTTATTTTTGTGATTCAATATCAAATCTAAGGTAACCCAGTTACGCTTTTCAGGATAGTGCGAGCCAGAGCGATGGGTTTTTTTTCTTGTATTTTCTGAAGCAATTTGAGTTTGGCTCTTTTAATATTTATATCTTTTATGTCTGGTCACTCACATTCCTTGATATACACACATAATCTGTGAATTTATAACTATTTGCTCAAAACGAGGAAATTATTTGGGGATTGGGGATACAAATAGGATAAGCAGGGATATTAAAAACGGACGTTTTGGTGGAGCCTAACCACACCACAAACCCACACACACTGCAAAACTGTCCATGAAAATATTCCACACATTTGGTGGCACTGGTTCATGTGACTGTCAAGGGGAATATCCGAGTACACTCTCGAAATTGAAGAACTAGTTTGAAAGAAATATTATAGGCAAAAATATCCAACATGTCTTATTTCCCTCAATGTTGGCCATTCCAGTCATACGGCTCCACAAAATATAAGCCATGACTGTGTCCCACATTTTGGAGTGGACCTAAAAGAGATACCTAAGTTCAGGGAGAAGAGATAACGTCCCTGTCAATTTTGGTGCATTTCCGCGACAAGAGACTTGAAAAAATCGAGGCATCAGCCATGCTAGCCCGGCAAGTACCAGAGCTTATAGAATACCAACTCACACTGTCAATTCTCTGGCCCTTGTGAGGGAAGTGGACTTGACGCTACTTTTTAATTAAGGTTTTTGTGCTTGACACAAGTCATACCAACCTTTGTATGCTCCTGGAGTATCCAGGTGAGGATTGTAGTACAAATGGTTCAGCGTGGCCCAGTAATGCTCATCTGGACTGTACGTTGTACGCGACCATTCCAGGAGGTCGCGGGCCTTCTTATCTGTAATTATATACTCTGCAAACTTCCGGCTGAATATACCATAGGCACTGCCACGTACTATAGCAATATCATGAGGCGGATTCGGATTTTTCTTGCCAGTTTTTTTAACACTGAATTTTCCCGATGATTCTTGGACTTCTTTCCATTCATCCACAAACCTACTGTGTACTATTCGGGGTCCCGTAATACCTTCAATGTCATTAGCACCGTTATAAATTTTTAATATCTTTACCATTTCTGACATAGTTCTCAGAGGGAAAGATTGTGCAGCTATGTTAATAAGGTACTTCCACTTAGTGGACAACTGAACAAGATCCTGCATACAGTTGATATCTGCTTGAAGGCGAGAAAAACCTGCATACACAACTCGCTCCATTTTCGACGCCATATATACATTTGGAAAACAATGAGAGAGAAAAGATGCAATCTGTTGCATCTTACGGGTTGCTTTGGCGTCGACATGTATACAATATGCATTTTGTGGCCTATAAATTGCACGGAAGAGTCTTTCCATTTCGCCGGGGTTAGCGTGTGCTATAATGCTGAAGGCTATCGGAAACGAGGCCTCCTCTTTGTCAACAGGTTGGGTATGGTACCCCCTACTCCTTTTGAAAATGTCGCAATCCCGACTTAAAACGGAAGTTTCAAATATATCTTCCTTTTTCATATCATGAGATTTCATGAAATCGCGAGTAAGGTCAAAGTAACTTTCATTTCCAAACCCATACACTAGCTTTTGACAAGTGAGATGGCTATACCGTGCGTCCTTTGCTTTTCGTATTGCTGCCGGTACTCCCAAATGAACTGTGGGATCACATGTCGTGTTTTCGTGTAAACGGATTGGAGACCAGTTGTACTGAGTTCTTCGTCTAAATGGATATGTGTTAATATCTCCATTTCTGCTCTGGTAAACGCCATAAAATGCATTTTTAAATGTAATATACAGTGCAACGACAGTCAAACACGCCAACAAGCGCCATTGTTCGCGGCGTTTATGAAGTAGGCATCTCATAGCAACATCTCTGAAAGAATACAAGAAGTATTATAAAGTAATAATGTATTATATTTTAAAGTTTTGCTGACAATGTAAAGGTGGAAGCGATGTGCTTGTTGCTATGTAAAGATACAATTCATTGTTTGATACACACACACACATACACACACACACACACACATATATATATATATATATATATATATATATATATATATATGTATAAACAAATATTCTTAGTGAGTGTTTAGGCTATGACACCATAGTATACGAGTTAAATACCAGTTTAAAACACACATACACAGACACAAACACTGCAGAAAACTATGTTGCCAGTTCCAATAAAATGAGTTATAACTTTCCAAAAGCTTTCCTTTAAATTATAACAAATATGAGAATTCTGATGGTAAGTGACTTTACATGGATAGTGGAGCAGTCTAATGCACAATGCACAATTCGCATTTAATCCAATCAAATCTTAATCTTCTCAATTTAGTGCATGGAAGCATTGCTGATTTTAACTATTTCACTGGAGTTTGCTAAAAGTAATTTGCCTTTGATTGGTCATCTTTGAACCTGCATCTTAAGGAAAAAATCAACTGTAAACATTTGAGACATCTTTCCAGTTACAGTAGATACTTGTGTGTGTCACATGTTTGATGTCAAAAACATGTTAAACTTTCAAAATCTTGATCTAGTTTGTCATTTCATAAATGATGGTAACACACATAATACATTTTGGTTTCTTTTTCTACATTACACCAGAACCACACATGTGTCAAACCATATTTCTAGACACAAATGTTCACAGGACAAATCAGTTAGTTTAACGGTTACCGGCCTACGAAGCTGGACTATCATGCTTTGCTACGCAGCTGGAGTGGAATACCAATAGGAGAGGTCACAACTACCAATCATCTGTGTATTCTGCTGAATACACAGATAATACACAGAATTCGTCAGGGCTGAGATGTGTACTCCCATTGGATTACATGTTAAATAAACATCAAACCAAACGCCTACTTTTGAAGCTGCAAGAATAAAATTTATATGAACATTTCAGCTATGTACATAATTTGACCACACAACTTTTGTTGTTTCGGCAACAAGTGGTTTAGCTATTAAGCTGTACATTACGATGAAAAGTAATGTGAATTCACAAGTCTAGCACCGAATGACTGAAATGCCCTGTACAGGAAAGAAAAAGAAGCTTCTGTTCTTGCTTTCCCCTATTACAAGCAGTTGTATTTGATCAAGTTTGGTTTTTTGAGACGCATCTTTCTAGAAAATGCAGCCCTATTACAAAATTGAAGAAACAAGAGCAACTTGTTTTGGGATGCTAGCAGAGATTTATGAAACAGAACGACAGACGTCCCTCTATAAGTCGCCTTGGTAACATACATATCTGACTAAGTTCCAGTTGTGTCCATGACTAATCAGTACCTGGTCAAGGCACCAATCCCCTGATCGTGTATCCAACAAAAGAGACAACTCCAAACAAGGATGCTGTCCAATCTGACAACGGCATCAGCAAAGTACATGCATTTTATGTCGGTGAAAATAGCACTTGTGCTAATGTTATATGGTTTTGAAAAACGGCGTAAATTAAAGATAGAATTGAATTGAATTGAATTGACGATCGCCGGTCTCCTCACAAGTCGATGAAAACAGCTTGTTTTTCTTTTGAAAGCTTGAGACAGAAGAGAGTCGTGAGAGAATTATTAGTAGTTGTCCCACCCCTCCCCACTCAAACCCGAACTATAATAGCTCCACCTGGATCTTAAAATAGATAGGGAATTATCGCCCCAGAGGTGAGAGATAAGCTCAAAAGTGTCCACATAGATCAGTGCCCTTTGACCTCGAGGTCAGTGTTGCTCACTTGGTCACAGCGTGAAGCTGCCTCTGCACAGTGCACATATCAGAGACATGTTACAATGGGTGTTGGGAGAATCCCGTCAGACTTCCAACCTGCGGCTAACCCAGCACCTAGGTTTGTTCTTTTCACATCCTTCTAATAGTTCTTTCTGTAGAACTGTAAAACACTCCCAAATGTCTCAAGATGAATAAAAAATACAAGAGAGTTTTACACACGTTCCCCCAGTCACTGGTCACTACACTCTGCTATCTCCAAAATGACAAAATCGGACACTATTTCACAGAATTGTGTAGTGACCAACATGTGGAGCTTAAGCTTTTGTGTAAACAAACCATGACTGCTTAACAGCGCTTATCTGGGTCTGATCAGCTGGCACACACTGTGTTTACCATAATGAGTTCATTTCACCACATGCTGCATGTATTCGAGAAGAAAGTCGAATTATAACAAAGTATGATATAAACATTAAAGAAACCAGACAACAAAAACATTTCATTTCCCATGATCATGACTGTATTTTTCTTGAATTACACAGAAATATTTATGACGAGCAGAGTTCTGAGGTTGATTTTTTTTCTTCGTCTTCCACTTGGCTTCGATCTATAGATCCTGTGCCATGATGGGAGATAAAGCTAGTAATGTTGTCTTTCCTTTTCTAATTTTGCTTCCTCCGTTTTGTGGACGGGAAAGATCCCATGGTTGATTGAAGGCTCCAAACCCCGGTACATTGCTTTTCATCTTCATAATGGAGACGCCCCAAAATGTACTGTAATCTCACAACAGCGTGATATTTGTAGGTTGGCCCTCGGCGTCTTTACTAATATTTGTTCAATGGGATTCTGCACAGCACGGGTGAACTGTTCTGTGACAAAATGTGTATCTGATGGTGATGTCCTTCGTAATATTTTTCTTAAATTGCTCCCGACTTAAGTAAAGTCTTCAATGTCACAGCACACCAGCAACCGTGGACTTGTTTGTCCTTCTGCTTGGTCAATATGGATAATCCTCTCAGCAACTTCCCAATATGCCGATAAATTTAATTCCTGTGGTAATTGCATGGGAAAATTATTTCCACTATTTCCAGGGTATCACAATTGACTGTCTTCGCTATTTCAAATGTTCTGCTGATAATTTTGTAGTCTTTTGAGGAGATGTGCGTGATGTATTATTTGTTCTCAGTCATTCGTGGTCCGGTGTTGTCGGTTTTAAATCAATCAACAGGAATCCGTATGGTTTTGAGGTGGCTCCTTTGCCCATCATGTACTCAAGTTTATCTGGAAACATGTATTGACTCATGGTCTTGATCGTTTACAAATCCATAGGTATGTTGCCTAAAGGTAAATACAATTTCGGCGCATGGTCACTGTGTGTGGCTCGTAGAAATTTTGGATGAGCACAATAACACTGAAGTTGTAATGGTGGCTTCCTTTGGTGAATAAATATGTCCTTTTTCATCTTTGCTTATATCGCTCATCAGATCGACAAATACAATCAAGTTTCTTGTGTTAGGGTCCAGAAAGCTATCTTGGTCCACGTTTGAACGTATACTTCAGATAAATTGTATATTTGGAACACTGTCTTGCATTTAATAAAATAAGGGCTGCCAATGTGTGTAACATATAATTCTTCTCTCGGGTGCAGGTTCCATGGGCAGGTAGGCTTTCTGTTAAAGTTGGTTTAGGTATACAGTCTTGCCACAACCGGCAGAGGCCACCACAATCATCGTAAATGGGTGTATAACAGTGACAGGTGTTTCTGTATCAATCAGTGGCCCGGTCCCTCTATCAGTGGCCCTCGACTCCCAGAGTGTGTCCTTGCCTGCCAAAAGAGTGTCCCTGGGCTGCCAAAGATTGTCCTTAAGCCTCCAAAGACTTACTTAAGGTTTCTCCTTTGGGGCTAAAACTGGGTGCTGACCATTTTTGTCGTTTTTCTTTGTTCATACGATGCAATTGTCCTAAACGGCTGGAAAAATATAGTAAATTTAGCTTCCCACATCCAGGGACAGGACAGTCATTCTATGTCTACCCATGTTCAAAGTTCAGGACCTGTCATTATGTTTTCTACTTACTTTTCAAAAATCCACACGTGTATCCGCATCCACACATACACATCCGCACAACGGCCATCCATATCACCACATCCACATTAAATCTACACATATATATCCACGTACACACATAAATAGCCACACAAAATCCACACACATATCCACACATAATCCACATAAATATCCAACATACATTTATATCCACACATTAATATTCAGACAAAATCCAATATTTCCCCATCCCCATTAGTCCACACATATGTATCCACATCCACACATAGATATCCACATAAAAAATCCACATATATACCTGCATGTACACATGATTGTCCAGACCCCACATAAACATTGTCTTATAAATCGTTTTAAAAGAAACTAAACCACCTAAACATGTTTTCTTAACTTTATTTTTCTTTCTCCAATTTAAAATATTTCCTAATGAAATGAAATACTATATCATCATTCTTTCTCCTGTTTCCCCCATGCGTCTCGTTACGTGATGTTTCAGCAATGCGGTGCTTAGTTGCTGATTATTCATTGTTGGTATATGTTACGAGTATAGTCCACTTCGATGACTTCTGTAAAAATGGCTTAGATCAACAGGTCAACTGCTGGCGACAGTGGCTGAGCAAATCTGTCCTCTACTTTGATGTTGCCTGCTCTACTTATGAGCATGACATCTTACATCTGTTTGGCTGGATCCGTGTTGAACAGGTAAAGACAGTACCCATTAGGATAATTATCTCCATTGATGTAATTTCCATCGTTGGTATTCCATTTACCAGTGCCCGTGAACCAAGTCAGGTAAGAGTCCATACATAGCTCGTTTGTATAGTCTGTGCTCTTCTCGGGTATGGGACACCATCCACAGTCACTTGTAGGTAACTCAGGTTATAAAGTTAAAAATTAAAGGGGTTGAGAGTGTAACTTCCCCTCACAGCGTCAGAAGCCAACAATCCAGGATTTGTGCAGGTACACGACCCTGGAATAAGTTGTCAAGTTGAATGTGTGGAGTACCTTGTGCTACAGTATGCGTCATGAAGTCTGACTTCATGATGGGGTGGTACTTGGCGTTGGTATTTTGCAGACGGTGACTGATCTCCATGTAGGGTGTGGGGGCCATACTGACTGTACATATCCCAAATTTCACTGTTTGACTATCCATTTTGTAGTTCTCTGTGCCCACTCTCATCAGACGGACATTATTTGGACTGGGTGTCAATTTGACCATGACTGGAATCCAAATGAATAACCGATGTGGTTGTTGAAACGTATCAGAATACATGGGTCCCGTCATGTCCACACTTTGATCATTTCTTGTGTAGGAATGTCATAATGTCAATCCGAAAGTCAGACCAACCATAGGGTCTGTTTCATTGATGTCATCTGAATTGTCTCTAAAGCACAGCTGAGTTTGCAGTTGACTTTCTTTTGCGTCTTCACCATAATTGAACACCATGTCCAGGGATGCTTTGTATGGATTCAGTCGTCCGCCACTCACTAGTCTGTTTTGCCAGTACACATGAACCTCCGACCATAGACTTTGTAAACTCAAGTCAACAAGACCTGCTTCATCTCCAATACCTTTTGCAAAACCATCATTCTTGGTGATGCGACATTTCACATATTTGCGCGTCTTTTGCAAATCGATCAAGTCGGGCCCCGTATTGTCTACATTTGTCTGTAGAATTTTACTGGGTTGCCATCTTGCAGTGGAGCCAATGGCTATTTCTCTATCCATTGAATTCTCTGTATGTTTTGACTTTCCGGTAGCCGATGGCCATCTTATCCCCGAGTCTCGATCATTGTCCTACTTGTGTTTTATCCGACTTATAGATTTCGTAGAGCACTGATCCGAGTGGACACTCCAGGTTTGTTTTATAAACAAACCCATGTGGTGAGCTGCATACTCTTCCTTCTTTCTTTCTTTCTTTCTTTCTTTCTTTCTTTCTTTCTTTCTTTCTTTCTTTCTTTCTTTCTTTCTCTGTCTGTCTGTCTGTCTATCTGTCTGTCTGTCTGTCTTTCTTTCTTTCTTTCTTTCTGTCTGTCTGCCTTTCTTTCTTTTTTTCTTTCTTTCTTTCTTTTCTTGGGCAAATTCTAGGTTATCTACTAACTTTGCCTGACGTTATGTCATTTTGGGGATTTTTCCTTGTGCTATAGTCCTTGATATGTAAAGTAGGGCGATACAGATGTGAAGCTGTGGTCTACATATATGTATTTATAGGTAGAAAGCCATGTTCTATGTTTAATTCTCACTCATCTTAATGGCGCAATCCTAAATCTCCCATTATGCAACTGATGACTCTAAACGGGTAGATGGTGATTCTTTATGGGCCGTTATGTGGTGGTAATGTAAAATTATAGTGCGGCAAAAGTATTTATTTTCAATGACCACTTAATAATAGAGGCTTCATGTACATTACACGGGAACACTTGTGTTTGTTTTCCACTTATCAATAGCTTCCCGCTGATTATCTTTGATCATTCTGAAAGTTCAAGACGAGACATGCACCTGTTAAAACAAACCAAATCACCCCACACAATTTTCTAGTTTTAACTAGTTTTGAGCTTATCTTTCACCTGTGGGGCTATTTTAGACCTAGGTGGAGCTATAATAGTTGGAGCTGAAGTGGGGGGGGGGGGCTACTATTAGTTCATTTGATATTAACATTCAGTGTCCGTACTACGTGCAGAAAAGTCTTTTTTTTTTTTCATTATAATATATTAAATTTCGAAAGACTACAACAGGAAATGATCGGTGTCACCTGAAACACGTCAAAAGCTTGCGTGACCCGACTTCGAGCAATATCGAAAATGAACGAGAATTGTACTTACACATAAATTTACCCCGGGAGGGTAAACGTATATCTCACCACGCAGAATAGCAATAAGCTGCACCAGTCCTTATAGAGCTGCGGTTGTGAAGATAATTACCTGGAAAAAAAAGGTGTGACTATTATATTTGATGTAAACATATTTTATTCGAAAAACCGATTGGGAAAAAGGGCATAGCCCTAAATATACGCATGGAAATATTTTAGGGAATGCCATATACTAGTGCTTATATTTCCTTATTGGAATCAGTGGTGGGCAAGATAAGTTCCCAAATATGTTAGCTGATCAGTTTTGCTTTTGTTTTGAATGTCATGCATCACTGACGCCCTTTTGTTGTGCCATGAGCAGTTTTTTTTTTCCAATGGCCAAGGTGTGGTGTCAAAATTTGTCAGAAAAGTGTGCCACTGGGCTATGTAAGCAAAGACCAACATGGAAACCACACGTAAACGTTTAAAAAGTGGCAGAAAATGGCAAATTGTCGGACTTTCCGATCGTGCTGGCTGGTCCCAAGCAAGGGCTGCTCGAAAGTTCAAGGTTTCATGTTCTGTGGTTTCAAGATTAATCTCCAAATACAAGGATGGAGACCTATCCAGTGGTGCTTGCCCGCTTCACAGGCACAACAAACTAAACTATAGACGTTCACCTATCCCGAAGTAACCAAGTGCATGATGTACAGGACACCAGTATGCATGACTGTAAAACTGCCTGTGATGCATCGACTGACAAATTTTCTTGACTGACTTAACTTGCTTTTGTTCGTTTTTGTCTGTCATCTTTGGGCGGGACCACTATGCAACAGTGGTCAATGTTGAGTATTGGAATAAAAAAAGTCATGTCATACAAATTTCACTTCATTTTTTACATAGCTCCCCAAAGCAGGATCACTCATATATCGAAATATTCCCAGGAGTATATATATTGCACCAGGTTGTAGGGTCTATTAGGGTCTATACCTGAGTGAAAGTACATCTGTACACACTATTTTCATATTTCAAGTATGACAAACCATTGCCTTGCCTGAATATCCCGTGAATATATATATATATATATATATATATATATATATATATATATATATATATATATATATATATATATATATATATATATATATATATACATACATATTCTAGATTATAGCATGCTTTGTTGACGATATGAAGTATATCAACGAGCACTGGATGCTATATGGTATCCAGTGTGAGTTTATTACTTCATATCGTCTGCAAAGCATGATATAACATTTTTACCTCATGTTTGGGTCGATTTGTACATTTCAATACACAAAGCACAAATAATAACGACATTTGCAGAAAGTTTTACTCCTCAATAACACAATTACCGATGAAACCGGAGGAATACCGATACCACCGGTAGAGTGCTGATACATCATATCGCGGCACTGTAGCTTTTAGGCCTATGATACGGTATTTATACAAGCTTGTTATAGTACTAAAATCGACCCAAACATGACATAAACACACACACACACACACACACACACACACACACACACACATATATATATATATATATATATATATGTATATATATATATATATATGTATATATATATATATATATATATATATATATATATATATATATATATCAGCACCTATTGCTGGAAATTTTGTATATCTTATCCATTACACATAATAAAATTTAATATATACATGTACAATAAGTAGGATGAGACACCACTTGTGCAACAACATCCGGTCACCATAAAAAGGCCTTAACCCTGGTGGCCAGCAACATCACACCTGGGCTCACTCATTCTGAACAAGCAATAATGAACAAAACTGCACGTTTGTGTTTTCCTTCAGAGGTGAACCTAGGATATCAAATTCTTGCTGAGCTGAGACCAGGGACTGTTGTCTTGGTCAAGTTGAAACGCTGATCGACATGCGAGCCATTTATATATTTGCTATTGAAATGAACATTTATTATATCCATACTATTTCCTACTTCAGGGGCCTGCAATCAATAGACCATATCGGTTCTTCTGGAGTTTTGTCAACTATAATATTTGAATTGTTTTCACGGAACCTAAATCCCTGAGTGCAGCAGTAATCGATACCTGTATATGTCAAATTCTTTAACACTGTAACCGAAAGGAAAAGAGCGTGATGTCGGAAGCGTATACAAAGTAGCTGTATATTTTACCAACAGGAAAGGTCACAATGCGAGACATGCATATTAGTTTCTTGCCACGACTACTTCCCTGTTTGGCTTAGTAACCGCGGTCTCGCCTCGCAAGATACGAGCAGCTGCATTTGTGGCAATGGGAGTTTTACTAATGTTTTGAAAATAATGAAAACTTAGTACTGGCAGATGGAAATTTCTTCTTATATCCAGTTCAGGAATAACTAAATTAATATGACTTTGCCATTTCTATGTTAGCGCTAGCAGTAGCCAAAATAGCCAAATGCTACTAAAACTTCAAAATGCCTATTAAACGTAGCAAATGGCTACTAAAAGTTCCCAAAAATTCTTCATTTTCATGCAGATATTAAACAAATTTCAAGTCTCTATATCTCTTTCCTCGAAAAATTGAAATTTTGGCTACTAATTTTAAAATCCTAGCGCTAACATAGCATTTACAAACTTAAATATCTCTAAAAGGCACTAAATTTCTGAGGAAGGGCACCTAACCCTGTCTGTGACAGTGATATGCCCGTATGTCCTTCGTGATTGACAGGCGTGAAGCCCGTGCGTTGTAGTGGGAATTTAAAATACATGTATCGCATTGACATTTTCAAGTGTACACAGCTGCAAACCATACCAAGTCATTGGGGTCGGCTATGTGCAAACACAGTTCAATACACAAACATCTTGCCGGCTCGAGTTGTGTTTTCCCTGATTCTTTTCTAGGGTAATGATTTAAAATTCTCAAAATTATTTTAACTTAAACGCCCTGATTAACCATGAAAATGAAGTGTTCCTGCATGCAGTGTTTTGTTATAGTTTTTAGGGGGGATTATAAGGTTGCAAATTAACAATGGAAAGTAGTGAAAATACACAAATCTAGACCTCCAGACCGAAATGTTTTGTACAGGAAGTATACAGGAACCTTCTAGACTTGTTCTTCCTATTTACACACCTTATTTGCAACCATGGGGACAAAAGAGAAATTTGTTCATGAATATTTTAGACAGGGCAGGGGACGGTGCACCGTACTGTCTCGTACAAAGTATGTGACCGACGAGTCGCTGAACATATCAATCTATTTTACAATTCATGCTCAGCAGCGTGATGCAACACATGGATACACAAATTTCGTACAAATTCCATTTTTCTAATACAATCACATTTTAAAATTCACAGGCATAAACGTGTAAAAAGTTGACATGGCGTATGGAACATGGGACATGTATTGGTAATTCAGCGTTTTTCGAGCGGTAAAATACATATTATTCTCGCTATCACTCACAAAATGACTATTTTGCTGCTTTGGAACCATGGAACATCCAGTACACATCACACACACACACACACACACACACACACACACAATGCAGCCATATGTATACGCACCAACCTTCTTGCCTACCTTCCTGCATGCATGCATGCATGCACGCACACATACATACATACATACATACATACATACATACATACACACATACATACATTCTCTGCAAATGCAGAAAACCCTGCCCAGCGTTGGAGTTCTGCAGCATATTTTGCCATGTTGAGAAGGCCGCCATATAAGCTGGTTGTCACGTGAAAAGTTAATAACGCGATGATTAAGAGGTACAACCACGACCACTGTCAAGTGCTACTGCTGGTAAATGTTCGAATCAAGCGGATGTCGAAAGGTTAGATACATGTTAGATAAATGTATACCTCTATGATATATACATACATGTAATGGTCCGTTGGTCCTCATTCCAGTCAGTGTTTCAGTTCTCTTTACGAATGTGTCCAGTTTTGTTGCCTACTTGGAACGTTCGACATCTCAAAATTCACAATAGAAATACTGCAAGTTCAGTGGTTCACAGCTGAAGGACAAGACCTCCAAAATTATTACCCCTGTCGTTCAACTGTGAATACTATTGAGGTTTTACTCACCAGAAGGCGGACTGAGAGCTGTGAGTCATTCGCATCGGTTGTTAAACATGTACGCTGTCAACCAAACTAATTACGGCACGCTTGGTACTTGTCATGTTAAAAGCAATCGTCCAGTACGCAGTTGAAGACCGGGTCGCTTGTGATTGCACAATCCCAGAAATATTCTGACTTGCCTTTTCTGTGTCCGAATATAAAGGCCATGTTCTATCTCTGCGCAGCCAACCACAAGCAGAGGTTCCGAAGCTCCCGAGTTATCGGGAGATATGCCAAAAATGAGGTATTTCTTTAAAGTATCCGGATCCCCCGAATCTTGAAAAAAAATACAAAATTATGAACATATTTAAATAAGCTGGCATTTTCTAAAGTAGCAGTCTTTTCCCCACGTGGCAACAGAAAATTGTAAGCAGCAATCAATCAGTTTTTGCAGCCGTTTCTTCCTGGTGATGTTTCGATTTGAACAACCAGAATGCACCATTTTACTTTCAAATAGACAAAATTTCTCAACTTGGAAGAGGGGTTCGCCTCCCTCCAGGACCTCCCCGGCTCCACATCGAAATCTCCTGAGTCCATATTAAGAAATCAGGACGGACTGCTGAATTTGGACAAAATAATTTTGAACCTCTGCACGTTTTTGTTTAGGTTACCGTTAGAGTCCATTCAACACAAAATATCAACACACATCAAATTTTACGTCAGAGTAATTTCACTTTCGATGTCAGGCAGGTAAGGGAAACAGCACTTTCGCAGGCACAAACTCACTTGCAGCATATAGTTTACAGAGAAATCCTGGTTTCAGAAAGAAGAGTTACAACCGCGTGTCGCAAATATGCCTCGATCGATTACCCTGTCGCCCTATTACATCACAGCGTGTTTACCGCAATGCATCTTGGGGGATCGCCGGGGACAAACTAAGTCAGCAGTTCAGACTCACAGTGGAGTATTCCATTAGATGCAGTGTTGACTGTTACCGGTGTGATACACGCACGTTCAAGTTCCGATCAGAGAAAGTTAGAAAATGCCAAACGTTAGCTGTTGTGTGCCGAAGCGCGCAAGCACTAAGAGGAAGACACCGAGACTCAGCTTTTACTAGTTGCCGTCCGACAAAACATGGAGGAAAATCTGGCCAGCTGACCAGGTGTAGGCTAATGCTGGTCTCTGTTCGTCCTCTTTCATTTATGATGTAGCAATAATGTCAGCCGAAATTTATTTAATCAAACTTGTTTTTTCTCTCCTTGTTTTCTTCTTCCTTTCATACCATTACAACTTTGTCGTACATGTACAATACTGAGAGCATTTCTCAGTCTTACCACTGAACATTATGAATGTGTTTGTGTGCGTGCGTGATCGTCACATTTTCACTACTGTGAAATACAACGGAAAAGTCTGCAGAATAAATATACTACATACTAGTACATAGTCTTAGCTTTATCCTTTCGAAATGCTCATCGGGAAAATATTTGTCACGTGATTCAACCAACAAGATGTCACTGGATCCGTGGGATAACAGCGCCATAATAACTTCGTATATCCAGCAAACGACCTCCCACTAAGGGGGGTTGGGGGTCTGCGCTGCTGCACTGGACACTTTTGTTTGCCGTACCTGCTTACTATAGAAGCTCCTTTATTTGCTGTACTTTGTACATGCCAACATGGTAAAATTTTGCACTTCCCATACACGGAACAAGGACAAAACTAGAAAAGAAAATTTGCTTCACAGCAAATCTGTCTGGGTGCCTTCAAAATGAGAACAGTTGGAAATGGTGCACTTTGCCATTGTTCAACTTAATCTAAATTTTATGTATTAGTCTAATTTTTATAAAGTAAAGTGGTATAACTTTGGTTCTTTGTTCATTGGATGTGGCCATGTCACACACTTATAAAATGCAGTTTAAATGAAACTAGTATCTATATAAGTTTTGAAGCTATTCAACATTTTAATTTTGTGAATTTGCCTAATTTGCATAAATTGAAAGCCTACAACTTTGGTTTATGGTTCATTGGATGGGGCTTTGCCACAAACCTACAAATTGAAGTTGAAATGGCATGTCTATGTATAACAGTTTTGGAGATATTCAGCTTTAAAATTTTCAAAGCCCCTTATTAGCATAATTTGAAATTTTACTACTTATACTGTGCATACTATTGGCAATTGTCACAAACCTATATATGCACATTGAAATTTTGAGTATCTGCAATATTTTGGAAGATATGGAGCTTCATAAATTTTAATTGCCCCTCAAATTTGCATACTTTTAAACATCATAACAATTCCAAATTAGATGCACAATTTCCCAGGTTAGGTCAGCCACCATAGCAAGTTTGGTGTTTTCGAAAAAATAAAAAGTCCTTGAAAAAATCTCCAGACCAACATGGTCGTGAAAAAGAAAGAAAGAAAGAAAGAAAGAAAGAAAGAAAGAAAGAAAGAAAAAAAGAAAGAAAGAAAAAACAATTCCAGTGTTTCCTAATTCAGTAAAACCTCTCTACAGTGGGCACCCTTGGGACCAGAGAAAAGTCACCCATGGGACCAGAGGAAAGTGCCCACTCCTGAGAGGGTCAGCCCTTCCGGCCAGCATAGATGAGTATGTGTGCATGTGTATGTACATTATTCATTCATGCATATATATATATATATATATATATATATATATATATATATATATATATATATATATATATATATATATATATATATATATATATATATATATATACAGTGTATACATATCATAATTCAAGGGGATGTGTATACCCGCAATACAAAATGTCTTTCTTCCTTTATTACATAAACACATTTTAACAGAAGCTGTCAGGAAGCTACATAAACATGTACCTGTGAACCAAGACAAGCACTATACTGTATCAGTATTGGCTGTGAAGAACAGGCTTTATCTCACTTATTACAAGAAAACAAAGTCATGAAAGTGTCCACTGAGATGACACAAATTCTACCGTCCTTGATCTGGCCACTCAGCTCTGCATGTAGTCTATTTCTAACAGAGGGTACACTCAGGCTTATTTTGCCTTGAAGTCTGGAGCCTGTGTTCCCTTGGGACTGATAAGCTCAGCAGACTGACATTGTGTCAGGCATTAGCAGGCCAGCTAGGACACCAGTTTCAGTCATGGTGCACTGACAGGTCTGTGCAGCTCTAGTGGAAACTATAGCCTGGTTGGTACATATGGCAGCATGGAGTTGATCTGTTCTTGCATGAACAGAAAGAGATTATCTGTATTTTATTGAGAGCCTCATTACATAGTTGTTGGGAGTCTCTCCCCCCCCCCCTTTCTTTTGTTTGTTTTGTTTTTGTTTGTGTTTTTGTATTTTTTTTTTTTGCTGCAGGACCCAAACCTTCCAAAGCATACACCTAGCATGCATGGATAGAAAGCTACGTGTGAGACAGGTTCAAGCTAATTAATTATGAACGCAAAATGGGTGCCTGGCACCATAGAGGTCAAGCAATAGGTCATACATCAGGCAGTTGAAGGCCTGCGTATGAATTGGGGAGAAATTCGGTGAATTTATCATACATTAAAATTCCCCAAGTTTTGTTTGTGTGCTATTGGATTTACCAGTTGTCTCAAACCTATATTTGTAGGTTAGAACTTTGTATCTATCTGCAGTAGTTTGGAAGACATGGATCTTTTAAAATTTTAATTGTCCCTAATTTGTATAATTTTAAAAATCATGACTGTTCCAACCCAGGTGCTTAATTTCACTGGTAGGTGAGTCGCGATTGCAAGTTTGGTGATTGTCGGAAGAATCGTGTCCCAGAATAACTATGGACAAATTTGGTTGAAAAGAAAGAAAGAAAGAAAGTAAGAGAGAGAGAAAGAAAGAAAGAAAGAAAGAAAGAAAGAAAGACAGAAAGAAAGAAAGAAAGAAAGAAAGAAAGAAAGAAAGAAAGAAAGAAAGAAAGAAAGAAAGAAAGAAAGAAAGAAAGAAAGAAAGACTTCTTGGAAAAATAAAATTTCTGGGTTGGCACAAAGACATAATTATTACCTGTAGCAGCATTCTGAGACCAGCTTTACCCCATTCCGGAGGGAATCGCATAACTGTTGTTCCATGCTAGCAGGTTGTCTATTAATATATGGAGTTTATTACTTCCCAATTAAAACTGTTTCCTAACTGATTTACAATTATGGATTCATATCACCCGCACAACTTGTCTAGATAGACAAGCAAGCAAATAAACTCTGACCAACGGATGGAAATGAAAGAACACGTTTTAGGTAGGTGCTATACTTGAAAGAAACTCCTATCTGGTCTGTGCATTTTGTTTATACGGTTGTGGTGTCCTTCCACTTTCTTAAAAAATAGAACAAATACGGCAGAATATACAGAGACTCCAACCCTCCCATTTTCAGCGGGAGATCTTCCATTTTTTGCCCTTTGTCCAAATTCTCCCGTTCTCCCGCTTAGAATATGTTTTCTCCCTCCCAGATTAAAAAAAAATGGATGAGGTAAAGCAAAAATCATCAAAGTACACCATTTTAACTCTCTTTTTTCAAAGTTTGCTCACCCTAGGAGGGGGTGCTGCCCTCCCAGACCCAGACCCCAGCACAGTCGCTGCACTCCGTCACATCTCCAGTTTCAATAATACTCCAGGAGGGAGAATCTCCAGTGTGTATAAAGCTGTGGGTTGGAGTCTCTGAATGTATAATTTGTTGTTAATTGCTAAGTTGTGCTTTCGTGACATCCATACCAGTTATCTCTTCGTCATTTTTCCTTTCCCTTATGACCAAACAAAAAGCTGCCCTATAAGTAAGGTAGTTAAGTACGGCCAGTTCTCCAATGTGTTGTACTGCCCCTTATAGGCACACCCAGGGCACAAGATATACCTTACTGGTGTTTAATTAAGGACAGACGTTGCCTGTGAATCATATATCGGGTTACATAGTTGTGTCTAAAACATATATCGGGGTTACACATTTGCCATGTAAATATTTTTCATTAAGGGCTTATGTGCACATGTATACTTGCATACAGAATCATTAACACAGTAGCTTCTCCTTTGATAGACCACTCCTAGGGCAGGTCCAAGGATGGTCACTTGGAGCAGATGATCTCTCAATGGAGACAGAACAACAAAGAAAATGTTGCTACAGATCAAATGAATGAAAAGGCAGGTGGTCTCTCACTGAAGTGGTTTCCCGAAGGAGGTAGTACTTTATGTTGATGAGTGGTATCGACAATGCAGTATTGAAATTCAGAGATGCCAACTGTCCGTCATAATCAGGAACAATCCCTAAATTAGCTGAAAATTTGACCAATTTACGGTCTCTCTCTCTCTCTCTCTCTCTCTCTCTCTCTCTCTCTCTCTCTCTCTCTCTCTCTCTCTCTCTCTCTCTCTCTCTCTCTCTCTCTCTCTCTCTCTCTCTCCCTCTCTCTCTCTCTCTCTCCCTCTCTCTCTCTCTCTCTCTCTCTCCACCAAATTTATCCGGAGCTTTCCTCTGACACCGTGCAAGCTACACTGTTTCAACTTGACATGGTAGTACACCTAGTAGGTAAGTTGTCTCTCTGATTTGGAATAGTCATGATGTTCAAAATTATGCTAATTAGGCGTAATTAAAATTTTAAAAGTTCCATATCTTCAAAACTATTATAAATATATACAAAATTCAAAGTTCAGCATATTGGTTTGTGACATCTGCCAATCTAATGGACCGTAAACAAAAGTTGTAGAATTTTAAATTATGCTAAAAAAAGCACTTTGAAAATTTAAATCTTGAATATTTTCAAAACTAATAACAAAATTTCAGTATTGAATATCTTCAACACTATTATAGACAGAGACGCCATTCTGTCTTTTTTGACCTTGAGTGACCTTGAAAGGCCAAAGCAAGGCCACACAGCATTAGAATCTATGTATATGGAAAACGGTGACCTTTGGGGTCATAGTTTCTATTCAACATGAGTAGGAAATGGAGGAAAAACACTTTCCACCAACTTGGCCACACTGTTAACATGCCATTACACAATTGGAGCTTATGACACAGTTGCATACATTGCACTGCGGTTTCTCCAGGCACCCAGACTGCTTTGCTAACAAGCAAATCAAATTTTCTAGTTGCTGTTATATTCTTTGTTTATTATTTTGTGTCCCTGATGGTCTTGACTGAAATGACATTTTGAATGTTGGCACCCCTAAAACGCAAGTTTGGATCTTCCGTAGATGCAAAATTCGCCGTTTTTACAGATGTCCTGAGGAAGTACTAGATATTATCCGTTCACTAGTTTTTGCGAGTTATTCTCTTGGCAATTAAATCAAATTTCAACGACTGCTTCAGTCTTCGTACCTGCAGCCGTGTACTGATATGCTTCACTTCATACATGTATATCGAAACAACTGCTATTAGCGTAGTTTCGTATGATGACATTTTTAAAGGGGTCATGTTATGACCAAATAACAACCCCGTTCGTGTCACTGCAACAACAAACTATAATCATATCCTCCTGTGCGGTGACCTGAACCTCGATCTACTAAACCATATTAAAGGCAGAGCACCATGTATGTGACAATTTTGACTTGATTAACCTGATAACGGAGCCCATGTGTATCACCCGTACTGACTCCTCGCTGCTAGAATGATTTAAGTGACTTACGTCGTGCTCCTTTCTGGGTTGAGGACATTGATGATCTACATTTTAAATCTTTGAAAATCCTTTAAGAAATATTGTCAATGATAGTGCTCCTCAAGCCTGTAAACCAGCAGTTACAAATTCAGGCCATAAGAATAATGGCCCACTTGACAGGCTAAAGAACAGGGCAATCAGTATTGTGACTACTCTGTCAAAAATTCTTCGAAAGAGCCCTCCTAAACCAGGTGAGTAGTATCCTGAATGACACTCGTTCTGAGTATATTGCTGCTTTCAGGAAAAAGTGCAACTGTCCGGCAGCTTTAATAAGACTCATAAAGAAATGAAAAAATCCTGAGAGGCCAGTAATTACATCGGTACTATTCTTATGAATCTTAGTGAAGCCTTTGACTGTGTGCCGCATGGTCTTCCATTGGTAAAACTAAACGCCTATGACATGAACACCCCCAGCGTTCAACTGATAGGCAGCTATCTTAGAAATCACAAGCGAAGGGTCCGAATCGGAAACTCTTTCAGTGATTGGTCTTATACATCAAAAGGTGTGCCCCATGGATCCATCTTCAGCCCTGCGCTCCTTAACGCGTTTATCAATGACCTTTTCGTTGCCATGAAACATGCCTCCCTAGCTAACTTCCCTAATGATAATAATTCCATTTTTACAAGTAATAAGACCATTGAACAAACAGTATCACTACTACAGTCAATCTGAAGACCTAATGGGACCCCTGGATTTAAATTTACAGATAACATCCTAACTTTATACTTAAATGCACTTGCCGGTAGGATTTCTCTTTGCCTTACCAACTCACACATTTTTTTCAAATAATGATATGAAACAATGTGTATGTTTTTCCTTCATAAAAACTACTTAAAATACTATATATGAGGTGGGAAGCAGACTCAAGAGCCATAACACATGAAGTCACCCATGCATGTTTTGGGTCAAAGGGGTATTTGAATGCCAATGTTTTGGATTCCAAACGACCCGGCAAAGAATGGTGGTCCCTTTCGTTTTTTGCCAGGCTGTTGGGAATTTTTACCACCAGATGCTGTGCTTCTTCAAAAGGTCCTTTTCTCCTGACCACTGTGCCAGGCAGAGCAGTGTACAGGTAGACTGAGTAGGTCTTGTGCATTGTGACACAATCATTTTGCACTTAGTTTTCATTCATAATGTAATTAAGAGGGACAACCTGGTCCTGTTTTAGACACACAGTCAGGCAGAAGTTATTGCGTACTGACTTAAATGACCTCACCATTTTGTAAAAAAGCAAAAGTTTTAAGAGTCCTGCCACTTCCTCTCCGCGCTGTGTATGAAAATGCACCCCTTTTGTACCTCTGAATACATCACATATAACATCATGGCCAAATTTCGGGCGACCAGCTCAGTGGTCATGTTTGTGCAGTGTGGTGTGTGTCACTGTCACTGTTATACGTGTCATTAGGGACATGAATGAATCCTTTATTAGCTGTACCTATTTACAATGGTTAGGAATTGTGCCAGAACAAAATAACACAGATTATACAATTCAAAACATAAACACAGTTAGAAGTAGTTTAATACACAACTTATACACAAACATGTATCCAAGCATCCAAAAATAGAATGTATATATATATCACCAACTTAATTCCTCCACAAATAATTTCATAATAACCTCTAATCGCAATAGTGTAATTTATATTTTGTTCCACCAGAAGTATAATTTCGGTAAAATATAGACCCAACCTACTGTGATAAACAAACGGGGTGCACACTGGTCTACATGTCTCCCGTCAAAAACGATATGGGTGATCTGGTTGGTCTCATTTCTGGACACACAGCCGTTTGTTCCCATGGTGCATGGTTGTAACACCTAGCAACCCATGCAACTTTCAAAAATTAGTCATTCTGTTTATTTCAACTGTACCTGCCATCCTCCTTGTCATTGTTTATTCTTTCCGTCTCGTATTTTATCACCTTCCTTTAATTGGAGTCCTAAGCTGTCAGGTTTATTAGTCCCGTCTCTGAATACAAAGGCTAAATTGGATCACAGCAATTCACGGCAGTCTTTGTGTTATGAAGAATGGACCGTCTCAGTAAAAGTTTGTCCATGCTGTTTGGTCTGGTGTTATGGGAACCACAACTTGCAACAGGGACCTGATTCATGGAGTCATGACAAGTATTACAAAGCACATGGTCCACAGGGACGCTTCAGAAGGAGAAGTTTTAGCCCTTGCCTTCTTCACTGTTCGCACACTATTGTATGGTTTGGAAAATTGCACAAAGAAAGAAAACGGAATTATATTGCCGGTTGCTCACCAGTAGCTTACAGCTGCAGGAAAACTAAGGGCAGTCTCTTGAAAAATTTTACAGTATAATATTCGATTATCATAACCATGTATAGATCAAGCTAATATGAATAATATAGTTGTCCATCTATGGAATAATTTGTATATCACGTATTAATTTTGAACTTTGAAGTCAGTGCCCCAGCTACTTTCCCTACATGACGTAATGTCTTACTCATATCATAAACATGCATCTTGGCAGTATACTATCCAATAGGAGACATTCATATTTAACTGCGATCCTGCTCACTTCCTGTGTTGACAGGGCAACAGACTGATGCTTCCATCATGATCAGGGCAGATTTGTATTATATACTACATAAACATCCATAAATAACACCCTTTCAACCAAAAGAGAGCCCATTTCTAATTATTTTAGGTATCCTTTATGTTTCAAATATATGTTAATACATTTTCTTAAGATTATTGTGTGTTTGTGTTGTTCATTTTGTTGAGAAAGTACTTTTGACTATGCTAAATACATGGATCTGCCCTGATGCAGGTGGCTCCCTCTTTTGCTCAATAGGTGTTAGAGTAGGACCGCATTTAGATATGAATACATCCTATAGTATCGTCAGTTAGTGTCATATCTTACTCAGTCCTTAACAGTGGCTACTTGTTGCAATTGTGTAATATCTATTACTTTCCTTCTTTTATACAGGTGCAAAAGGGATCAATACAGGAAACAGCTCTGTTTACCAACTGTTTGAATAAAATATGCTTTAACAAATAAAAGGGCAAATACAGAGATGTCAACATTCAGAGTGTCATTTGAGGGACACAAAGTAATGAAAGACTGTAGGAGCAAATACTATAAACAAGTAGAAAAAAAATTTTGCTTGAAAGCAAATTTGTCTGCGTGCCAAAACTAGCAAAAATTTGAATGCTACAACTTCTATTTGTAGTTTATCAGATGCACCTTCAGCATAAAACTATTAATTAAATTTCAAATGGCACCTATGCTTATAATAGCTTTCAAGATGTTCAATGTTAAAACTTTACAACTGGTCCTAATTAACATAAATAAACAATTATGCCACTTTTGTTTGTGGTTCATTGCACACACCTGCAGCAAAAAAACATATATATTGAAGTTGTAATGGCATCTCTGCCTATAATAGTTTTGATGATGTTCAACATTTAAACTTTCAAAGTTACCTCAATTAACTTAAATTGAAGTTCTATAACTGTTGTTTGTGATTCATTGGATGCACGAACGGCACAAACATATAAATTGAAGTTGCAATGGCACCTGTACCTATAATAATTTTGAAGATACATAACATTTGAACTACAAGTGTCCCTTATTAGCATAAACTGAAATTCTACTATATCTGTTTGTAGTTCATTGGATACCTACGACATATAGTTATAAATACAAGTTGGAATGGAATCTGTAACTATAATAGTTTTGAAGATATTCAAGAGTTAAAAATTCAAATGCCTCTTATTTGCAAATTTTAAGCACACTCAACCGTTTTTGAAAAAGGCCCGACTTCATTGATGGATCTTACCAAGTTCTGAGGTTTTGAATGAAATAGTGTCCGAAAAAACTGTCTGACAAAATTGCTGGTAAGGAAAGAAAGAAAGAAAGAAAGAAAGAAAGAAAGAAAGAAAGAAAGAAAGAAAGAAAGACAGACAGACAGACAGACAGACAGACAGACAGACAGACAGACAGACAGAAAGAAAGAAAGAAAGAAAGAAAGAAAGAAAGAAAGAAAAGAGAAAATGCTTGTGTTGGCACACCGAACAAGACATAAGAAAAAAATCATGATATTCGCAACAGCTGACTCCTGTGAACGCGGGCAATGATTTTTGTTTCGTGGGTGCGGTGGAGTGTTTGGCACCGGCAACGTCTGCTGGTTCTGTCGCTGAAGTATCATTCAAGTAATTCATATATCGTCAACTTTATACACATATATTGGCTACCATGTAATTATGATTGTTTAATGTACTTTACAATCTTCTGATATGACCTTATTTAATGCTATATTGCCTGCATGCAATGTAATTTGACATGCTATCCAATGGGAATACACATCTCTAGCCCTGAAGAGTTCTGTGTATTGGATTGATAATTGGTACTTGTGACCTCTCCTATTGACCCGTCTCGATCCGTGGCTTTGAACAACTAACGGATAATAATAATAATAATAATAATAATAATAATAATAATAATAATAATAATAATATTATTATTATTATTATTATTATTATTATTATTATTATTATTATTATTATTATTATTATTATTATTATTATTATTATTAAATAATAATAATAATAATAATAATAATAATAATAATAATAATAATAATAATAATAATAATAATTCTGTGGCTCTCCGTCTTGTGGTGTTAACGGTATCGTCTGACCTTGCGAAATTAAAGAACACATTCATTTCAAACTAACATGAAAAAGTGTCAAGAGAAAACGCATTTGCTTCAGTTACGCTTTGATATCTTATGAGACCTATTTTTTTACTATTTATGTTTGGCAAATTTCTACGTATATTTATGGTAGGAGTATACCTTCATTGCATGGATGTCGGCAAGGGACCTGGGCAGTACAGAAAGATGGACTGTCCACTGGGACGAGTCAAAGCCAAATTAACAAAGACAATTCTTTGGTATGATGTCTATGCTAAGTTCACTTTATTTTAACTCTGATGACATTTGTTTACTTGTATGAATGTTATTGCAAGACTGCAGCCTGTGGCAGAGCCCATCTGAAAAGCAACATGTTATTTGTTGATGTATGGCTACCCTGGTTAAACAAAGTTTATCTACAGGTCCTCTGCTGGCTTAGGGGAAATACGACATTTAGTGTTTCACATGTACAGGGACATGGTACACATCGTACTTAAGTTTCAACTTCAGTGTCGGACTGTCCACGATTAGATGTAGAAATCCAGGACTACAGTCTTATGGTCTGATTGAAGTGAAATACACAGCGCCCGCTTTCTATTGTTTTACCCAAATTAAAACGGAGCTGCACGCTCTGCACATGATTGTTAATGGCGGCCTGGATTTTCAATGGCACAAAGCATCATGCATAAAGGCAGGCGCCCTTGTATTCACACAGATGTTAGCATATCCAGGAATAATTATGTGACCTACAGTACAGTCAGATGCAGTGCTGATCAACGTCAAACATGATACTGATAGCGGAAGCGTAATCTGTAATATATGCATGCTGATGCGCGGAGACAGAAGCAGGATAAGCTGTAGTAGCCTAATTTACCAATATATTTTCGGCTGATTATTTTTCATCCCGGTGAAAGTAAAAATTACAAGCACATGCCGCACATGTATCACTGTTTCCTGGTTAAGTGTCAGTCCAATATGATCAATATGCTATAATATACATGGACCCTCAGGCCGAGGGTCCATGGCTAGATGGTAAAATACTTACTGAAGCCCATACAGTGTGGTGATCGGTGATCTCCAGACCAAAGTCACGTTTCTCCGTAAACATTCAGTCCAACCTCTGTCGTTGAAACATGTCATCCAATGGAACCAAACGATAAACCATGCCAATTTTTCAAACAGGGAAAATCGTGGGCATGTGCTTGTCATGACTCAATGCCGCGTCTCCGTCGGTATGACCACAAGCCCAGGTAAAAACAGGTCGCCTGCATTACCAATGGCATTTTGTCGTATCACAGCGCCGAATCCCAGGCCGAGTGATACAAGGCAGGAGACAAGGGCGTGTCTTTACCTCAGGTTCTTGCCAAACATAGATTGTCAGTCCATGTGTTCAATAGATCTTGACCCAGACCCGGACCAAGTCCTTTCATAACTATGGAGACAGATCCTTGTGTTACATCAATGGGGCATTTATGCAGTCGTATTGTCTGAACCACGAAGTTGCTCTGATGCCCAGTGAAGCGACAATGAGCACACTATGTTTAACGAGTCGGTAGCCGGGTTGGTCAAAAAATAGTGTGACAGGACCAACGACCCAGAACCGACAGAGAAACTGAGTACACCAGTCTGCACGTGTTGAGCCAGAACATTGAATATATATATATATTATGTACCTGTTATATACTTGGTTACACCGTATTGTGAAAGACTCGTGTGTTGTTTTCCTTCCCGTGGACTAGTATAACACCAGACATATCGATAAAACTGTTGACACTGTCATTATCATTGGCACTGAAAATATCAGGTTGTTTAGGTTCCCATAAAAATTGTCTTGTCAAAAGACACATGTAATTGACGAAAGCATTAAACAGATGACACAGCACCAAGAAATCGCCTGTCGGTGTGGACCTGCTGGAACACTCAAGTGTTAATGCATAAACCTGTACGATCAATTCATTTAATATCTCTGTATTTTTATTTCCGCTCATTTCTCTAATGACACAAAAGTATGCAAATAAAAATACACCGAACAAGTAATTTAACATTGATTTCATAGGAACTTTGTTCAAATCACTGAGAATAAAACAACCATTAAATGGCTGAAATGCAACAGTCGTGAAAAATGTACACATGTTAAAATAACTACTGCTACATTGACAGCAATGTGTGGATCACGAGACCTACGATCAGATTGCGTACGCCATGTTATACGAATGCCAGTGGCCAATAAAGCAAGAGTCACACACGTATACCCGATCATAAACGGTGGGAATGGGCCGTAAGGTCACGAAGGTTTTACCTTTTCCGTCTAACAACAACAGCAATAATGATAATAATAATAAGAAGAAGAAGAAGAAGAAGAAGAAGAAGAAGAAGAAGAAGAAGAAGAAGAAGAAGAACAACAACAACAACAACAACAACAATAATAATAATAATAATAATAATAATAATAATAATAATAATAGTAACAACAACACCTCGGTTCAAGAAACGTTTGCTTACATTGGTTCACGCATATTTCCTTTGTAGGCGTTATTGATGGATGAACGGAGATCAAAGGGAACAAGAAAACAATACATAAAAGATTTCTAGGTGCATTCGAAATTTGAATGATTGGAAATAGGTATTCACCTAATTTTCATATATTAAAATGCTACAAATTTGGTTTATGGTTCATTGGATACAGTAATAACACATATCTGTCATTGAGATTGGAACAGCACTTCTCGCAGGTTATAAAACGGTTTTGAAAATATTCAATCCAATGAGAAGGCTGTATCAAGCTGAACATTCATCAGTCGAAATTTGAATGATTGGAATTATGTTTTCACCTAATCAGCACAGATTAAAATGCGAAAACCTTGCTTTACTGTTAATTGGATATGCCTCTGGCACAAACATATTCAAATTGGAATGAAACCTGTATCTATAATAATAATTTTGGGCATTTTCAAGATTTCAAATTCCCAATTGCCCCTAATAAGCATAATTTTAAGTGCTGCAACTTTTCTCAAATTCTATTTGATTGGCAAGTGTTATAAACCTATGTGCAAGATAGAGTTTTGTGTCTACGTCAGCCTTAAAGATATGGAGATTGGAATATTTTAATTGCCCCTAATTTTCAGAATTTCGAACGTCATGACAATTCCAAACAATAAACCCAATTTCATTTGTAGATCAGTCACCTTCCCATGTTTGATGGTTTGGGAAACAATAGTGTCCAAACAAGCTCCGGAAAAACTGGGTGTTAAGAAGAAAAAAATAAAGGGGAAAAGGGTTATTTTTTGAGGGGGGAGGGCAAAATGTCTGGGTTCGCACCCACACATAATCAACAAAGGGTTTCTCATTAGCAAGAATCAGATCATAATTGATGACTTATATGTAATGTTCTTGGTCTCGAGTGAATCTTCCACCACAAAAACGAGTTTGAGAGGTCAAAATTTGGTTTAAACATATTTTTTATTCAAAAAAGCGATCGGGAAACAGGCTCTGCCTATATAAATCCCTCTCGTGAAAAAAAAGAAATAAAACAACAATACAAATGCTGTACAAAAGGTAAAGACGGGCCACTGGACACCACATTGACGTAACATCGACAAGGACACACATACAAAAAAATCAGACATCACAGTTACAGGACAGACAGAAGTATGCATTATCAGAATACAATACTGTCGAGGCCAGCTAACACTGTTCACATGAATACTGCTCGCGGAAAAAGAAATGAAATGAATAGTACCGGCCCGCACGTGAACCACCAGGAGTCACAAGCAAAGGTCAAAATTTATGTGCACTCGGTCGAATACACGACCCAAAATAAAATTCTTGTGGGGAAGAGGTGCGTATTCCCCTGGGGTTCAATCATAACGTACACTTCATAATTTAATTATACAGCTGAGGTGTCAAAATTTATATCAGTGTTTCAACTACGTACACAGATTTATCACAAGGAATGTATTATTCCCAAATACAAGGATTTCAAGGTGAAGTGCAAATTATAATGGATGACACTTTTTACTTGACCATATCTATTTATCTTGGGCGGCCTAAATGCGATAAAGACTACCACACAGTATCTTTTTCAGACACGGAGAGACACACAGTATATATACAAAACACACACAGCATTACAAAATATGCTACCGAAACACTATGTATACCTTTATAATATAAATATCTTCACATAAGTGAAGGTCCTGTGTAGCGTAAGTGTTTATACATGACAAAGCATCAAAAACAATATTACAGCATTGTGTTGAAGTTTCCACACTTAGCCTTACAAACCATTACAGCATAAGTCTCTCGTGTGTTTAAGCTTTTGCTTTTCTAAATGTTGACTTTGAATTAAGAAAGAGATCGAGGTATCAGAAAAGAAGAAGAAGAAGAAGAAGAAGAAGAAGAAGAAGAAGAAGAAGAAGAAGAAGATTAAAATAATAAATGTCTACTTTTCTTAATATATTTTCGGATTGCATCGAAAGTTTGCACATTCGAGAGATCTGAGCGATCCTTATTACCAAAGAAGAAAACAGACATGTAGTCTTTCTCATGAAATATGTATGATCAAGCTAAGATGAACTCGAGGAATCAGGAGAGGTGTAGAACAACAGACAAGGTTTTTTTACCAAAATGTGGATAATTTTCACAACAGTAAAAGGAATGATTCTGATCTCCGATGGGGTGGCAGCAGGAGCATGTCAGGCGAAGGATTAAATTTACTCTAGAATTGTTCCAAGTTAAGTCAGAGAACTCGAGGGGAGCCACTTGGTGGCGAAGTACGTTTGAACTCTTTCAACATCTCTCTGTTTAATCCTGAATAATCTCAGGTAAATTATGTGCATTCTTGAGACCAGACACTAACAGGTGTACGTAGGTAAGGACCTAGGGAGCCTGCTGGTGGAGTTTCATTGGTATTATGACTCAAAAAGTGACTTTATGGGTCAAAATTTGATGCTGGCTGTCTCTGATACTGGACTCATGGATTGGATATCATTGCATTGACCTGGAGCAGTTCTGCATAGGGTGGCGTCGGAGTTTATTACTGACAGTTTGCAGGAAAGGCCTATGAGAGCGTGTGGATTATTTTGTGCAATAATTAGGGGACTTTGAACAGCTTATATATTCAACATTATGTTCAGTCCATAACTTTATTGAAAATATAATTTCTCCTCTGAGGCGGAACGGTGACCCTGTACCTGGAGTGCACTCATGACCTCCCTTTTGTTGACACCTGTGTGAGCTGTGTATTGCCTAGCCTTGAAGGTCAAGGCCGAGTTCAGGGATGTAAACATTTGAGACTGTGGACAACTGTCAATTTCAGGCTTCACAACTGTACATGGTTTTAATGCATTATATTCATGCCTCCTAAAGTGACAAAAAAAACCTGGTAATAAACGTGGCCATCATAGTTCTTCTTCACCGCAAACTGATAGTGCAATTTCTAAAAAGTTGTAATATCTTTCATCCAGTTCGGTGGAAGAACTTGATGACAGTGTTGTAGAAGAAAATATGGCTGAGACAGAAAATGCTTCAGGAGAAGACAGCAGCATAAAAATGAGTGAACTGAAAAGTACTTCAAGTGTCCTTTTGGACAAAATGAAAACTGATATAGTCAGAGAACTCAGAGCAGACATACGTACGAAGTCCAAAGCTTGGATTATAGACTGGCGGCAACTGAAGAAGAAAACAAAAAACTTAAAGAGGAGTTGAGGAGTCTGAAACAGGATGTTGACACCAAGGGTAACCAGGCACTGGATATCGCTAAAGATGGGAAAGCTCATGCAGTTCGAAATGGACATCATAGTAGAAAATCTACAGTTCGCATTTTTAGCCTAAAAGAGGATAGACAGGAGGACTGCTTGGAGCTGGTCCTAGATTTATTTCAAGACAAGCTGGAGGTCTCACTCACCAGAAGGGAAATTAATGCAGTTCACAGAGTAGGGGCTAGGACACAGGACCGCCCGAGAGCTGTGTTGGTTCAATTTTTACACAAAGATGTTTATTGGACAGCGATTCGTAGTCGCAAAAAGTTAATGGGTTCTGGTATTTCCATAGCTAATGACCTCCCACGTGAAGTACATCAATTGATTAATCGCCTAAAAAACAATTCTAGAGTGCAGGATATATGGGAATGGAACAAGGTCCACATAAAAAACCAAGGATGGAAAGATGCATAAGGCCAAGGACGGACACAAAATTGATGATATGATCAATAACTTAAAGTAATTCAAAACAAAATTATGTTGACTTTGATGTGACTATATATGCTGAGAATTGGATTCACTGTCATGATAAAGTGTGAGATTGGCCACAGCTATTCTATTATGATTGAATATCTCCCTACAGCCCCCCCCCCCTTTTCTTTTCTTTTTTTTTTTTTTTTTTTTGAGGTAAAGGGAAAGGAAGAAGCACACATGTTGGTATAATAATAAAGTTCTATTTATTATAGTATATCACATGATTCTCGGGTAATAACTCCAAACCTCAAGTATAATGAATAACTTTTCCTTGTGAGTCCAACTATGCTGTGTTATGCAAGATAAATTTGATCTCACCAAATAAATTACATATTATATTACAGTTTTTCACATACATGTACTCATATTTTATATGCATGGTATAGAATGTATTTGTCACTTACTCGTCTGCTCTATATGGGATGCACAAAGGTATACATTACAACTATATATGATACGGCTTTAACCATTTGACACTTTGTCCTGAAAATCTTTTGTAAAAAGGTGGAATGTTATAATATAAAGTAAGGTGACGTGGTTATGACCGTATGAAATAGCTTTGTTTCATGTATATCATACTTTCCTTTTATATTGTGGAATAGTATGTACACGTTTTTCACTCTCTAGCATGTAGGAGAAGTTCACTTAAGGTTTACATTGGATGTCCATCCTCACCAAAGTCCCACTTACCTTGTCTTAATTTAGACATATGAGTTACTAAAGTCAACACTATATACTTAAATACGACATGCAGGTGAGCAGTGACAACTTTAGGACTGAACAATTTGCTTCAGTTCAATTTGTGGTGTGTAGACGCTTTGCTCTGTGTATGATTTAGTTTCCGTTCATCTTGTGGTGTGTACACACTCTGCTGGTTACTAGGCTTGTTATTCAGGTACATACAAGTTACGATGTTTATATGTTTATGCTCTTCATGTGATGTGCAATTAAGGTATACTTTATATGGCTACACATGATGCACATGTTGTAAGGTGAGGCTGTTATCATCACAAGAAGTCTAGGTTTGGGGTTGATCATTTGTAATTAGGCAATCAGCATAATTAAAAGTTAAATTACAAGGTTGCAGTTCCTCAGCTTACATTTAATTATATTAATTATTTTAATTATTGGTTTTTTATTGCACTGTAAAGGAGTAATTGACCAGTCAGAAAGTGTTAATCCATCATGTCGAGTTAGACATCGGTTGGTAAAACATGATTTATACATTGTTTTCATCTGGTTTAACATTGTCAGGTTACACTGAAGCCCCAAGAGTTAATTTTGGTGAATTTGTAAAAGTTTAATATTCAATGAGTCTTGTCCTAAATTGTTTTTCTATAGCTATTATGATGTATATTGTGTCTGTTCTCTCCACCTCTAATGGTGATGGCAGGTGAGCGTGGTTTAAAATAGTCCCGTTATATGTAATGTATATTTAGGTGTATGGTCAGGGTAACAATAAGGTGGGACCCAGTCACAATATATATACAAGGGAATAAATTTCCCCAGCAGGCTAACCTTGGAGTAGAGTACACCCTAAAACTGCTCCCTTTTTATCCTTTTTGTTGTAATGTTTGATATGTGGTTATTGTGCATTACTTTATTTAGTATTGTATTTATGTTGTACTGCTCCACATACGTAGCTTAGAAGTATTCATGCTTACTTGTAAGTTCATTCAGTACAGTTCATGGAGAAATTCAGTTTTTGTTAAGTTTGTTTAAATTCATAAAAGGGTCTTTTCAATTTATACATTTATTATTACGAAGTGAGCTACAAAAGTTTCAGTTAAAGTTTGTGATCATTCAGGGATTCTTGCTGATAAACAGTCTCATTTTTGGGATGTAATATGTTGGGGTTTTTTTTGGTTTTTTTTGTTTTTTGTTTTTGTTTTTTTGATTGGCTCATTCAAATATTCAGGAAATGTAAATGTAATAATGAGAGTTTTATCCTTCCAACACAATCATGGCATTTAATGTTAAGTTATCATCATTAAACATACGAGGTATGGCAGACACATTTAAACGGAGATCAATATTTCACTGGCTCAGAAAATTTCATAATGGCATATATTTCTCACAAGAAACACATAGTACTTCGGAAAGAGAACATATATGGAAAAATGAATGGGGTGCTCCTGTCTACTTCTCTCACGGTACCTCCAACAGCAGGGGGGGGGGGGCATTTTAATGCCACAAAATCTAGAATATAAGGTACAAGATGTCATTACCGATGATGAAGGGCGGCTACCAATTCTTGATATTTTGATAGATGAAACTTGTTTCATCTTAGCCAATATATATGCACCAACAAATAACTTTGAAAAGGATCAATGCGTTTTTAAAGAAATAGTACATGAAAAATTACAACTATATCAAGGAGAAAATATCATTATAGGGGGTGATTTCAATTCTATTTTAAACCCAGATTTAGATAAAAGAGGACAAAAAACTGGTATCACAAAATACATGCAAAAAATTTTTGACCTTCTTTTCAATGAGTTAGACCTTGTAGATATCTGGCGCATGAGGAACCCAGACCTTTTCATGTTTACCTGGCAATCAAGGAACCCATTAGTGCAATGTAGACTAGATTATTGGTTGATTTCCTCTTTCTTAACAACTCATGTCACTGATGATAGGATAAGACCATCTATTAAAACAGACCATAGTCTTATTAGTTTGGAGTTGAAAGGTAACTTGTTTTGTAAACGTGGTCCAGGTTTTTGGAAATTCAATTCTGCTTTACTGAAAGATTCTACATATGTTCAGAATATCAAAGAATTATTGAGTTTATTTACGGAAAAATATGCAGAATATACAGGATAGAGGATTGGTATGGAATGCAATTAAATGCAAAATGCGGGGCATTACTATCAAATATTCTAAAAGTAAATTAAGGGAAGCAAGGAAGAGAGAAAAAGAATTAAAAAACATATTAGATAATTTGGTCGCAGATTAAAATACATGTACTGATTTAAATACTGAAATCGAGGAGATTAGTGCCGAACTTGCTGAAATTAACGATAGACAAACAGAAGGTGTAATGATTAGATCTAAAGCAAGATGGATGGAAGCAGGAGAACGAAACTCTAATATTTCTTTGGTTTGGAGAAACGAAATTATAAGAATAAGAACACAACGAAACTACAAGATGCCAATGATGTGGTCATTACCCAACCTGAACTAATACTTAAGTTGCAATATACATTTTTCGACTAAAAAAATTTCTTCCTCCTTTGATACATAGTGATCAAACTGGTTACATCTCAGGTAGGTATATTGGAGAAAATATTAGATTAATATCAGACGTAATCCAGTACTGCAACTTAAAAAAGATATCCGGTCTTACACTAATGATTGACTTTGAGAAAGCCTTTGATACAATTGAATGGAAATATCTTGATCAAGCGTTGGAATGTTTTAATTTTGGTCTTAATTTCAGGAAATGGGTGTCGATTTTGTATAATGATATTTCAAGTTGTGTCATGAATAATAGGTATGCCTCACAGTTTTTTCAGTTGGGCCGTGGAGTTAGACAGGGGTGCCCCCTTGTCCCCTTTTTGTTTGTCTTAGCCGTTGATGTTTTAGCCAAATCTATAAGATCAAACAGTGACATATATGGTATTCATATTGGTGATACCGAAGTGAAAATTAGTCAGTTAGCTGACGATACTACTTGTTTCCTGGCTGACGGCATCAGCTAAGTCCTTGCTTCAAAGGTTAAAACTTTTTGAGACATGTTCCGGTTTGAAATGCAACATTCAGAAAACGGTAGCCGCATTGATAGGAGGAGAAAAATATTCCCCTGATTGGGATTTGCCTGTCAGATCGAAAACAGGGAGTTTCTCCACACTTTGTATAGCTTTTACTAATGGTGAACTTGAAATGAGTACCTTGAGTTTAGTAATTTGGGTGCAGTCATTCAAAGATGTGTTAAAAATGTGGAAGGTTCGACAGTTATCATTAATTGGTGAAAAATATAGTATTGAAAGGTTTAGCTGCATCAAAATTGCTCTATTGCATTTCTTCTGTTTACATAGAAGAAAAGAATATTGATCTGGTTCAACGATGCATGAATGTATTTTTGTGGAATGGACCAATTCCTAAAGTTAAAAATTTAATCATGTATAAGAAAATCCAGGATGGCGGGCTCAAAATTTTACATTTTAAATCTCAAGTAAAGGCTTTGCTTTTAAAATGGGTCAAAAATTTGTTTAACAATATGGATGCAAAATGGAAGCACATTTTTAAGGCTTTCATTCCATTCATTAACCTAAAAGACTTGTTTCTGTCAAGGTGTCATATAGTTGCAAATTGGCAGTTGCCCCTTTTTTTACAAGAACCTTATAAATTTGTGGAACCAGATTAAAATAAATCATGAGCCCACTAATAGTAATGACGTCAGGAACGAATTTCTGTGGTTTAATGATTTTATTTTGACACAGAAAAAACCTGTTTTCCTAAAACATTAATATCAGTTAGGTATTAAGCGAATTGGAGATCTCCTTGACGATGAGAGTAATTTTTTGTCACAGGAAACCTTACATGAAAAATATGGTCTACAGACGAACTTCTTAGAATATTTATCGATCTGCTATACCAGTAAAATGGAAACAATTTCTATTGATTGAACACCATAAAATTATTTCAGATGTGCCAGTGCTAGCTATTGAAGGGGAAAAAAAGAAAAATTAATTTTATCCAATGTAAAGAATTTTACTGGACATTAATATATTCTAATAACTTGCAGACCCCAACAGCTTGGCAACATTGGATGGAATATTTCAATACAAATGAAGATAACTGGGGGAAAATTCATATTTTACCTTTCTGATGTACTTTTGAAACAAGGCTACAAAGTTTTCAGTTTGCCTGTTTACATAGATTTGTAACGCGTAATGCACAATTATACAAGTATAAATCAATAGAATCGGAACAATGTTTTTTTTTGCGAGGAAAAAGACACAATTATTCATCGATTCTGTAAGTGTGATCATGTAACAGGCTTTTGGGAACTGTTTCAACAGTGGTGGATTTCATGTAATCATCATAATGTCATAAACTTGACAGAATTTTATATACTTAGCTCCATTAAAAACGCATGAATTTCAAAGTTTAATTAACTCATGGGAATGCGTATGTTAAACTCAAATTTGTACCCATCTGTATCAGCAACCAAGTGTGAACAAGGTGAGAATTGGTTGCTTCATAATTACGCAATAGAATCTGTTTTGACCCATATGGCCCACGTGAGTCCAATTCAATTAAAGTGTATTGTGTAGCATTGAGGTGAGTTTCTGGGTGTGTCTGGGGTGAATACAAGTTGGGGACAAAAAAATGCTAGCACTGTCACTGTCACTTGTGAAGTATGCCTCGTCTGGGAGTGGATGATAGGCAACGTGGGTTTGGCATGCTGCAAGCTGGATGCAGTTATACAGAGGTTGCTGAACGATTTGGATGTCGCCAGTCAACAATAAGTCGTTTAGTGGAGCGGGAAAGAGAGATGGGAAGTGTAGCTGACCGTCCGCGCCCTGGGCAGCCACGTGTGACAACCCGAGCTCAGGACCGTCATATTCGTGTTTAACATCTCCGTGGCCGTTTTAGGCCAGCCTCTCTAACAGCCAGAAACACAATTGCTGTCCAAAATCGCAGAATCAGTGCCAATACTGTTCGCAGGCGGTTACATGAGGCACATCTGCATGCAAATAGACCATTCCATGGTAACATCCTTAATGCAAGATCCCGAAATGAACGTTTGGATTGGGCGCGACCACGATCACGATAGACAATGAATCATTGGAGAGCCATTCTCTTCACAGACGAATCCAGAATATGCATCGATCGCCCAGATGGGCGACAACGTGTATGGAGGCCGCAAGGAAAACGATATGCAGATGCATGTGTGAGAGAGGGCAACTGCTGGGGAGGACCCAGTATTATGGTCTGGGGAGGCATCTCGATTCGCTACAGAACCCCACTTGTTGTTCTGGACGATAACATCACAGCCCAACGCTATATCGATGAAGTTCTGCGTCCTATAGTCCTTCCATTCCTTGAGAACCATGACATCATAATCATGTTCCAGCAGGATAATGCAAGGCCACATTCTGCACGCATCACACAACGTTTTTTGGAGGACATTCAAATTGATGTCTTACCTTGGCCTGCTTATTCACCTGATCTGTCGCCTTTTGAACACTTATGGGACCAACTGAAGACGGCTATAGGACAGAGGCAACCCCCTCCGCAAAACCGTCAGCAACTTATTGCAGCTGCACAGGAAGAGTGGGAAAGGATTCCACAGGCCAGAATTTCAAGATTAGTACACTCTATGAGAAGGCGCTGTGTTGCATGTGTGACTGCTGCAGGGGGACACACAAGATATTGAAGTGTGATTTTGCCAACTTGAGATGGTTGTAAAGCAAGTGTGTTCACTGAACTGTATCATTCAAAAGTTTGGTAAAATTGTTTAAGGTCCGCTGAAAAAAAGTTTGAGGACCATTTGTAAGCAATTTTGATACAAAAGAATTTATTCCAATAAAGGAATAACTAAATGTTTACCACATGCGTTTTTAATGGAGTTCAGTATATAATGTTTGGATTTTTCAATGAGCCAAAAAGGTATGCTCTGAACAATTGTTTACTGCAAGCAAAATACTTCATTCACTGTTGTGTTTCCAAAAAAGAAAGAGTCTCATTTCGAGCCTTTCTTCGGTATTTAAGAAATAAGCTCAACGCTGAACAACATATTATGTATAACAGGAATCAGCAAGAAGTCTTTGCATCTCGATGGAATTTGGTAGCTCAGACCTTATCTATTGTATATTGAAAGGCCAATAAAATATCATTTAAATAAAATAAAAAAGTTAGAGAACTCTAAATGAATCTCGGGGCCGTATTCACAAAGAAATAATTTTGGACGTAAGTTCAAAAAAACACCTTATCTTTAGAATTGAACTTAAGTTCAGTTTTGTTGGCATTCACGAAGAAATAAAGAATCGATTTTCATCTTAAGTCAAGTTTGTTGAGTTCAATTTTCAAGTCCGATTGTTGAGTTCAATTTTCAAGCCCGATTTGTACCTTGCTTAAGTCGAATTTTGAGGAGACAAAATGGCGGCCATGCTAGGACTCCACAGACGCTAGCGGCGTCGACTACTAGGCCTTTCGGTGGAAAGGCCACTCGCAGATAGGACAAACCCGCTGGAGATACAACGGCCTGAGGTCATCCGGCACTTCTACTGGTTCAGACCGGAGACCATTCTACATATTGCCGACGAAATTGAGAATGCCTTGGGACATCAAACGAAAAGATCAAATGCCCTGCCCCCTCTGTTACAAATTTTAGTGCCCCTGGGGTATTTCGCATCAGGATCTTCCCAGTCCCTTGTCGGCGAGGTCCTCCACATTTTCCAAAGTTCTACTTCCCCGACAGGGACAAATTTTTTGGCAGCTATGATGGAAACCCATCAAATAAACTTTCCAACCGGTGATGAGGCCAACACAGTTAACTTGGATTTCTTCCAGACGTCAGGTGCGTTGATGGTTAACTCCTTCTCCCTGATCACACAAAACATTAATGTAATATGAAAATGATAATATGATGACCTCATTCAAAACGATTCCTTTTGTAAATCACGTCACTGAGCACACGCACAAGTGAAGTCTGTTTTGCTTTGAAACGAGCTGCGACACATCACGATTGCAGAATGGATCAACAGGGGAGTCCCTCTCTGTGCACATTCACACACAAAAAAAAGTTTTTCAACGTATCAGTACCCCCCCCCCCCCAAATAATCCCCTTGTATGTAGTAAATGTGAAATTAAAGATTAAATTTGACATTGATTATATGATAAGGAGGAAGATAGGTTTGTTAGGATTTTGTTAAAGCTTTTATTTTCGGAGCAATTGCCCCCTCCCCCCCCTCCACCCCGCCTCTCACGAAAATGTTCCCGCTGTCTTATGCCGCTGCCATCTCTTGGTACATTTTAATGATTATGATCCAATTGGTTAACGATTATGTTCACATTGTATTTGTGTCTTTTTGTCCAGAACCACTTCCTAGTAGTCAATATCCTATTCCGCAGTTCGAACTTTTTACTCTCCATAAGCTAACCTGACCCTGTTTAACCTGTATACATATGGAATTACTATTGTCTATATTGCACACGTTCCTCTGTAAAATTTTGACATAGGCTGTATCAGCCCAAATAAATTAAAGGGTCTTCAGCGGGTAACTACTCAACATGTTTCGGAGCCTTTTACCCGTACATGTCTCTCTGAGTAGCGGCTCCTTGTCTAAGCTAAATATTCAGCAAAGACAACCCACATAATAAAGAATAAATAAGAACGTGGCAAATGATGAATTAGCTAAATACGTGAAGTTTTGCTTATAAATGCAGAGCTTCGTTATGAAAGAAGAACCCCTGTCAAACAAACCATAATTACTAAATTTGTATAGTACAGGTTCAGATTAGAACAATTTGACTTACCCCTGAACCAATATGTACCCTTTCTGGCTGGACAGTTTATCCTAGTGATTGGTAAAGATTACAATCATATATTTCCCAATTGTTGGCTTTTTATTTTTTCACAATATCTAAATTATGATAATAATATTATTATTTTGTTTAAATCGCAAAGTATGACTTTTTGTAAGATAATGTAAGATGTAGGCCTACCTATTTTCCGCACTTTTAAGATTTTGAAACCGTGGATTTTAGTGATTTTTCCCTCGAATGACAGACGACTTCGCCCTGTAGTGTGATAATAATCTTTTACGATATTTTACATAGAAAAAATACCCACCCGTACTCGTTTTAACTAAAAATACATATTTTTTATAGATATGTCTTTTTGTATTACGCGTCTTCCGCTAACAAGAGCAGGGCAGAGGTGATCGTGAATGTTTTGTTCTCATTTTTCCATAATGACCAGGAAGAAAATAAGAATTACAGGCAACTAACCTGTCTAATGAGATTTGTTCTTCCCTTCTAGTCATGAAAATGTGTATACAAAGTTTATGTTCCTGTGTTGGATATATATATATATATATATTATATATATATATATATATATATATATATATATATATATATATATATATATATATATATATATATATATATATATATATATATATATAATACAAATGTTTTATTTTTTTATTTCCCTCTTAAAATGAAAAATTTTAATTTTCCGCTGCGTTGGACAATAAAAATAATGGGTGTTATCGAATTTTTAGCTTTTATTTTTTCATATAGAAATGCATGTTGGGGCTGACAATCATTTCTGTTTGGGGGTGGTGTAGGAGGATGGGAAGTCATAAATTGGAATAACTTTTCCGTGCTTTCATGACCCCCAAACCTCTACGAGTACAGCCAGATGTGACCATATAAATGGATATCGATGTAATGTGACTCCCCCCCCCTTCCCTGTTGAAATTTTCTAATAAAGGCACCTGTTGTAACTCAACCATCTGAGAGAATTTTTAATCAACAATACATAAAAATAAGTTAACATAAAATATTTAGCAATTGAGTAATAAACTGCATGCAAGTAGACTTGTGACCTAGCGGATGAAGTTTAGGTCACCCATGTAATGCAATAGCATTACACTCATACGGAGCAATGTCCCGGTTCAATTTAAAACCAATGTGACTAATAGTTTAAGACAGTACTAAAATTTGCCCAAAAATGATTCCCTCGCAAAAAAAACTTGTAAAATCCAAACATCTTTGTTGTATAAAAATTGCTAGGATTTCAATATAGAACGCTATCAGGATATTGCTAGGATTGTAATATAGAACGCTACAAGGCACATACGTACAAAGTTTGAAATGGACTTTGCTCGTGGTTTTGAAGATGTAGGCCTAAAAAGGTGAATTACCATCGCAATCCCCTTTGACTCACATAGTAGGCCTAATCAATATGAATGTACTGTATTCATAAGGCAATAGAGAGAACGAAGGAAAGAAAGGAGAGAAAGAAAGAAGGAAATAAAGAAAGAGAAAATGAGAGAGAGAGAGAGAAAGAGAGAGAGAGAGAGAGAGAGAGAGAGAGAGAGAGAGAGAGAGAGAGAGAGAGAGAGAGAGAGAGAGAGAGAGAGAGAGAGAGAGATTATTAGGCCAAGGGGACTTGAGAGCATGCACTTTATGCCCCGAGAATCTTTGTAAGGAACAATTAATTAATGGTGGGCAAGCCTTTCATCCACAAGTTCACAACAGGCGCCACCAGAGAGTCTGGGAGAAAGCAAACAATATTGCACAAACATAAAACACCCACGCAATTTGACAATAAACAAAACATTGCAACCTTTCAAGATATTTATCTTTAATTTAATTTCAAATTTGCATGTTATAGAACATATCCAGACTGACAAATATATAACAATTGGTTAAAAACAAACTTCCATTGTTTCACCTGAAAAATGAACATATCATATTCATAAAAGTTGAAATTTAGAAGAAAGTTTTAGGCATTATTAGCCTTTATAAAATCTTCTCATCAGCCATTAGTCCTCGGACAAGTTATTCTGCTAGCTGGCGGCACCATTTTTGCATTTACAATACAAACATCCCGAGCTGATGTGTTACGGAATAAAGCGAATATGATGCTCCTTTGTTAATAGGCCTACTTCAAAATGTGGCCCACATCACATAAATATAATGAAACTACTTTTATAAATAATAAGTTTACATCTAACACACATGATTTGGCCTACCAAAATTGAATCATAATTATTGCATCAAAGCGAATTTCTACTTCCATTAAGAGCTTGGATTGCTCCTCGATGGATCAGTTACTTCTTCTCCTCCATACCCGCAAGTCAGTCGCAATGTTTATTTTGCGCCCGAATCATGTGTTTAGCAGACAATTTTTATTTACATTTTTTGTTCATAAAATTCCCGTAAAATGGCGCTAAAATAGTTTGCGATCTAACCGACAGGTTTAATACAAAGAGAAACTTAACAAACCTTAACAAAGATGTCACAAACAGCAGTCTCGCACTAAATAGCGCTCACATTTTGGACTTGGCAAAGTTCGACTTAAGATCGCTTCGTGAATACCGATTTCGAAGTGATTTTGCTGAGTTCGATTTTCGGACTTAAGGTGGAAAGTTGAACTTGAGCTTAAGTCGGTTTTCGTGAATACGGCCCTCGGTCTAACAAAAGATCGGAAAGCGATTACTACAGGAAAAGTAATTAGGGACACTATCATTGGTCCGCAGATGTAGCTTTTGGCTTAGATTTACTTTGCCATGATGATTTGGGGAACTTTTTTTCCTCTAAATCATTCATTTGCTTCTCATAAAGTTTTATTAAAAAGTCATTTGGTTTATTAGTTTGTGTAGCTCGAGAACTATCATTCACAGTACTGTTATTGCCATCTGATTGGCCAGGAGAGGAAGAGAAAGTGCGACATAATGTTTCCTCAGACTCTGATGGGGCAACTATGGGCAAATAGACACAATCGACCGATCTGCTGCTGAAAAAAGTTTTTATTGAAACTTTATATATATATATATATATATATATATATATATATATATATATATATATATATATATATATATATATATATATATATATATATAAGTTAAGTTCGACTTAAGGTCGCTTCGTGAATACCGATTTCGAAGTGATTTTGCTGAGTTCGATTTTCGGACTTAAGGTGGAAAGTTGAACTTGAGCTTAAGTCGGTTTTCGTGAATACGGCCCTCGGTCTAACAAAAGATCGGAAAGCGATTACTACAGGAAAAGTAATTAGGGACACTATCATTGGTCCGCAGATGTAGCTTTTGGCTTAGATTTACTTTGCCATGATGATTTGGGGAACTTTTTTTCCTCTAAATCATTCATTTGCTTCTCATAAAGTTTTATTAAAAAGTCATTTGGTTTATTAGTTTGTGTAGCTCGAGAACTATCATTCACAGTACTGTTATTGCCATCTGATTGGCCAGGAGAGGAAGAGAAAGTGCGACATAATGTTTCCTCAGACTCTGATGGGGCAACTATGGGCAAATAGACACAATCGACCGATCTGCTGCTGAAAAAAGTTTTTATTGAAACTTTATATATATATATATATATATATATATATCTCAACATTTTCTGTAAACTATCCCTCTTCTTGCAATCGTATCTATAAAACAAAACATAAAATGGTTTTCGGTATGTTTTGTTATTTAAATTCTTTCTTTCTCTCTCCCCCTTCTCTCTCTCTCCCTTTATATATTAAAATGTATCAGATAATATATATATGTATATATATATATATATATATATATATATATATATATATATATATATATATATATATATATATATATATATATATATATATATATATATATATATATATATATACAAACATGTTTAATTTAATGTGCGGCATGGAATTTTTATAACATTTAACATATCTTTCACACTGGAAAAAAATAACAAAATTATGTCATGACATCAAAATGTTATATTTGTAAGAAATGAATCATGTCATATATAAAGTGCTCCCTCCTTTAAGAGACCACCCCTTAGGCAGACCAAAAAGTGGCAAAATACAGCAGCTGAAATCTCTATGGAAGTAAAATCACCGACTAGTACTAGGGAGCAAATACAAAAAAGGTCATGAAAAGCAGGGGGTCTTTGCATTCATCTGTCAACAAACAGACCAGTGTAACCGAGTGCTAAAGACATATGCTTAACATAATTTATATGAAATGCGTAAAATTGAAGTTTTTCAACAGTATAACAATTATTACGATGCATTACTTACCATAGGTCACTTAAGTTGGTCTCTACGCACTTTAAGTGGTTTGCAAGAGCTGTAATAAAAATCCGTGGGTCCAGTACCGTCACATGCTGCTGCACTCACTGACGTGGCGTGGCACAGCCGTCCCATGCTGCTGCATTCACTGACGTGGCGTGGCACAGCGCTCCTGGAAGCAGCAATGCGTCATAGGGAGCATGCGTAAATCGGGTTCCTATCCTGCGTAGGAGGAAACAAAAGGCAGCGATGGTTGGGTGGGAATTCTAGTGACCTTGGGTGAGTACCATTTCTTAGTAATAGTTTTATTTTTGAAAGACGTCATATTAAAGACACAGTACGACACCATCGGTCACTTAAGCTGATGTAACATCAGGCTGGGAGTGGGAGGAACCTCCAAAAAGTCTAGCCCAAAGACTCTGCACTTGAGATTCACAGACCAGACAACTATCCTGGACCCCCTGTACCCCCCAACTCTGCTGATCTGGAGGGGGTGGGGGAGGCACTACCAAGACCAGTTGGAAGGGGTTGTTGGGAAGCCCTTGAGTGCCAACAGGCGCACCTCTACTTCTAATATTTCTCTTAGGCAGAAAGAGGTAAATGTATCATGGGAACGCCATCTAATGGCAGCCATAATATCCCCCACTGTCCTGTTTTTCAAGGTATCCCAGGAGGCAAAGAATGCTCTAGTCTCATGAGCCTGGAGAGAATGAAGATGTACAGGCTCTTATCCCTTTTAGCCAGCCAGTAGGCCAAGGAAATTATTTTCCTAATCCATCCTGAGATGGTATTAGGTGACCCACATCCAGTCTGCCTAAGAGGGAGAAACAGAAGTTTCAACCCAGCTCAATGAGGCTCAGTCCTACTCATTTAGAACCACAGCACTCTAATGAGATATAGAGCATGATTTGGCACGGACCTCAACATTGTCGCAGAAAGTGATTTTACCCAAAAAATCTCCCAAGGAGAAAGTCCCTTGGCAATGCACCAAGTTGCAAACATTTCCACCATGAGTCATAAATCCTTAAAGAAGACTTACCAAGCTTCCCATGGGTAAGCCACTCAGCCTCTCTCTTTATGAAAGCCAGCTGACGCAATGCTCTTGGCGATAGTCACCAGGGTCCCACAAGGACTTTGCACTGCTCATCCCCTATTTTACACAGAATTTTTGGAAAAAGTGGGATGGGAGGAAAGACATATGCCCTAATTCCCTGCCATGAAATGGCATTATTGCCCACGCTAACTCATTGCGAAATGGGGACACAAAGGTGTCAATCTTGCAATTGTCCTTGGTGGTAAGGAGATTGATGTGTGGTCAGCCCCAAAAGTTTAAGATTGCTTCCCATCTCCCTGGGTTTCAGATTCACCCAGTCTGAATCACCTGCGATCCACCCAGGATCCTTTGCCAGTGCACAAAAACTGCCACGTTGCTTATGACCAAAGTAAAGACAAGTAGGCAGAGAGGTATTGAAGACCGGTGGGCCCATAGAGGTTTCTTGACAAACGGCATGTGCCCTTGGGGGCAAGGTGCTGACTTGTCCAGTACAGCTCCAACCTCGCTTCAAGCTTTGCCAGCAATTGTCCTGGGACTAGGCCATCCCTGGAGGATCCACCGTCTAGAATGTCACCTGACCCAGCCATTTGGGCAGAAAGTTCCAAAAACTTTCCAGCCGAAAAAGTGGAAAAAGGGACCTCTAACTTGGGGGATGCCTCGACACCTTCTACTGACATGGGCACAGCCCCAGGCTAAGCCATTACAGTCTGCCGTATGGCCTCTCCTGGAAGGGTTTGCCACATAAAGGTGACATTCCCCCTGAAACAGTGAACCTGGCTTCTCTACCTAAGAGGGAGAACAGTCTGCATGCTCTGCAAGGTTTGCTGAACCTATGACTGCAGAACCTTCACCTGCTCGGCCTCCTTCTGATCTTTTGCCAGATGGGAGAAGCAAGCGCCACCCTCTTCTGCTTCAGAATCCTTACTTAGGAAATAAGTGGGAAAGGTCATGGATGTCTTCAGCAGTGGGCCGATCCTCCAGATTGTCCCCGAAGTTGAGAATCAAATCCTGAAGACACTCCTCCTCAGTCTTGGCCCTAGTGTCCAGTTGAGGTGCTGCCTCAGAAATCTCAGTAGCTGGCATCGCAGACTCAGCACCATAATGCATCTGCAGCTCCACCCACATGGAGAGTCTCCAATGGCAAAATACCTGACAGAAGCTGGCCCACGGGGTGGCAACGGCAGTGGACCAGCATGTACTAGGCAAATAGGCCTAGGGGCCAGGAGAACAACTACCGCCTCTACCTCTTTTACCAGCCGATTGGTCACCAAACTTGAGTGACCGATTGCCTCTGTGTGTTAGACTCAAGCACCAAAATGTCACATTGGCATATGTCACTGAAGAGGTGACCTGCCCAATGGAAGTGCTGATTGACTGCCTGATCAAGCTCTGTTGGGGACAGAGCAGATCATGGAGCCTCCATCTCCACAGTAGCTGCTCCAAAGGTGGGACTAGACGTGGGGGGGGGGGATTCTTCGAACACTGCTCTCTCCAGAAGGGAAACAATATAGGAAAACAGCTGTCTTTCATCAGCTAGCAATGCATCTGACCATGGTTCTGGTACCGCACCTCCCCCCCTTGAGAATGAGAAGAGGAATAGTGGTGGTGCCTCCTTTTACTCTTCTTCATCTTCCTCCTCTGTTGGGAACCCACACACCTGTGACTGGGGCAGGAAGGTAGGGGAGAGATTTGGCGTGATACTGACTCATCTCTGCCCAAAAGTGACCATGATGGATGAGTCTTTACATCAAGAATTATCATGTGGTCAGAACACTGGCCCTCAAGTGGCCCAGATTTGGCTGACGCCACCACAGGAGGCTTAGTGGGGGCCACTGCCCTAACCTCACTAGTCACCTAAGGCTTTGGTGCTGTCAACTTGGAAGATGACTCGGCCCTTCTTTCACAAGAGGGACCAAGCATCTCAAAGGGAGCAGAGGAAGAGGAAGCACCAGCAAGGTCCACTGAGGAAACATTATGCTCCCGCCATTCACCAATACTGAGAAACAGTGCGCCCATCTTGCCCATAATCACCGAGGCAGTCACCTCCACCTGCACAGCCATAAGTTGACCCAGTGGGGCACAAGAAGGAAATCCTGGAGGAGGAGGTGTCATGGAGAGTGATGACAACATCACCCAAGCTCTACCCACGGCTACTGCCGACTTCTGTCCCGACTTGGTGTTCACTGCCGTAGTGATCACCAAGGTAGCATCCTGCCCTTGAAGTACCCACAAATGGCAGATCGCAGAATGGGCACAATGACAAAGGCCATTTACCACAGACCTGCTTACTTGAGCTGTTATGGCTGTGGTGGGGACACTGGAACTGGATATCCCATCTCACCTCAATTCAACTAGTCTGATCCTAACCACAAGGACTGGTCAAGCCAACAACCCCTCCCATGAGGGCTTCGTTTCAAGGAACAGTTTGCAGCTAACTGTGAGGCTTGGGCAGACTGGTAGGTGCCTGAATCTCAACATCAAGTACAAGTGCCTAAATTCAAGGATCCATGCCCCCCCCCCCAGCTGTGAGCTACACTGACCTCACACATGCAGTTGCATGTTGAAGCCTCCACTTGGCAGATCTAACATCTGCTTCATAGACCTTCTGCCACTGAGAAGAAGACCATTCTTGAAAAATGTCACATGGACTCTCTTCAGTGTAGAATACGCTACTGCTAGTGCTACACATGCAGGAGTGACATGCAGGATGATCATGCCAATAGGACATCCTGTGGTGGTTGGCATCTCAATGGATGTCCAACTCTATATTTATATCCATGACCAATTTCCCAGGAAACCTATCGACTACCAGATGATGGAAAATAGAAACAGCAAGAGTATCTAAAGGTAAAAAAATGTGGGTGCTTCTGACAATATGTGTCCACCACCAATGGATGCCACAGTAGGAAACTGATTTGTGCATGTTGTCTATAACACATTACTGCCGCCAAGAGCACTGTGCCACGCCACAGGGCCTCGTTAGTGAGTGCAGCAGCATGCCACAGTACTGGACACCTGAAGAGACCAGCTTAAATGACCTTTGGTGTTGTACTGTGTTCTTAAAATTACTTTACCATTACATGGGGAATGAGAAGAGAAATTTTTATATTTCCTTTCTTACATTCTCTCCATATCACATATGACATAAATGCTGTTCAATTTTGTATTACTTTGATCTCCAGCTTCCAAGTTTTCACCATCACATAAGTTGTCAAATGACTTCATCTGCTCAGGCACCATA